>CP139503.1:23640344-23870344 GCA_021014915.2 Artemisia tridentata subsp. tridentata | reverse complement strand
TGTCGTTAGGATTGAAAAACTACTCTAATAGGTCTAAGGGTGAAGGAAGATTCTTTTTGTATTTTTTTATATTTTTATAAAAGCAAGTAAAATCTCGGGTTTGAAGGAGTGGGCGGAATTAGTTGCTAGTCAACTAACCCAAATAACTACAATTGCAAATAAAATAAAATAACTGAAAATAAAAAGGTTGTGGAACTTATGTGGAGAGAAATGTGTTTACTTAGATTTCCTTACTCCCTAACTATCTTTTACCGGTTGATTAGTGTGTATTAATTGCGTGGATGACGGGTGTATTCCTTAATACCAATCGTGGGGTGGCGTACGTACTTCCCCAACTCTACAAGCTCCTACTTCACTCCTATGTCGAGCCGGCTAAGAAGCTCCTAACATGGGATCACTAGAATTCGCTCATGCATTAAATACAACCATAATAACCTTAGTACGCATTGGTTCATGTTTCTTAAGACGTTCAAGCAAGTTACCGTATAGGAGGTTAGCCAGTTTTCTTAAGCCTAACATCGATAAACAATCATCCAATACAATTAATAACACACCAACAACCAATAATCAATAGTTAGGTTTCATTAGATCTAAGCAAACACAAGATAAATCTAGCCTAGCATGTTAAATAAAAGACAAGAACAAGATATAATCAAACAACACATAGACATATTGAATGATTAATTGATTACTTATCTTCAATTGAACATGGGAGATCCAAGGGTATAAAACCCTTAAAAATGGCAGAAAAATCGTCTTAGGGTTTCTCCTCACAAAGTTGCACACTATGAATAAAAATTGCAAAACTATATATAGAATTACAGATCTGACGGCGTCACGTTATGGAGCGTGACGCCGTAACCTCACCGCGGTTAGGGTTTCTTGATGGCCTTCTTGACGCCGTCCCCTTTTAATCCTCCAAAATCCTCTCTGGCGCGTCAAGGGTTGACGCCGTCAAGGTTAAGGGTGACGCCGTCACTCTTTAAATCCTGATGGCCATCTCTCTTTGTCTTAGCACGAGACGGCCTTGATCACCTTAAAGGGTGACGCCGTCAGACTTCCTTTATAAAACTTTTTGGCGCGTCACGTTTATTTGTCATATCCACCTCTTTTGCCAAGCCGTGACGCCGTCAGGATCAATCCTTGATGCCGTCACGTGTACTTTTCCAGCAGCTTTGGCATTTTGTCGAATTCTTCACTTTTATGCTCCAAAAACGTCCAAAATACTTCCTTTTCCAGATTTCTTCTCCAAACTACCTAAAATGACAAAAGGAACGATTTAGGGCAATATTTGATCAAATAAATACGATTTAGGGCTTAAATGATCCCCTAAAAGCGATACACTTTTCGCTTCATCAAATACCCTTACACTTGAGGTTTGCTTGTCCTCAAGTAAATGCGCTTTTATTCTAATCAAAATACAAGTTAGGGGTCATTTAACGCTAATATAAAAGTAATTACAACAAATAGTCATTCCACTTTAATCATAATAAGCACGGAGATTATAAACTAGCACCTCACAAGTAGTGTTTAGATACTCACATCTCTCAGGTGTCATAAAAGTATATCTCATAAATGAAAATGGATAATATCTCTCACTACTTGTCATAGCAAATAGATTACCATGGCTTGGGAAAGGATCAAAAACCTCCTCCACTAGGCGTAAGCACCTAAGATAAACTATCAAAGAGGGCTTTTAAACGGGTGATAACGTTAGGTGTAGGGATATGATAAACACGGTTTTGTTGGATAAAGGATATTTTACTGGTGGCGAGTTAAAGATCTTGATTAATTACATGTACAATATGGCATTGCTAAGCCAAGACTAGACTCGACTTAAGCTAATGAAAAAAATAACAAAAAGATAAAATAAACATAAAATGAAACGGGATGGTAGTCCGTATGTTTTTTCTACTTTTTTTTTTCTCATTTTTTTTTTTGTATTTTTCTTGATTTTTTCGATTTTTTTTTTTTTCATACACTCTTGCCCTACCATCCAAAATAATACATCATAGGGGCCTCGGTTCTCCCCTTACACTTGAACTTTTATATACTTTACAATTAACTATTCTAATGACTCGAATTAAGATAATCGAAACACTTGGAGTACTTTTAAAATATTTAGCAGATATGGGGGTAATAATGTTGTTCTTCCCCATTACTCCATTACACTAGTACTTTACCCATGAGTCCCAATCGTCCCAAAACAATATGTACAAGGATATGACTCGACTTAGCAACCATGTAATCAATTAGACAATTAACTAAGGGTTTAACAAATGTTGTCACAATAATGCACTAAAGATGAGTGAATACAAGGTAGGCTAAGGCGATTTGGGTGTACATTTAAGTGGGGTGTAAACAAATTCTTACTTTAAGTAAAATGCTTAAAGTTAGAAACGAAAAGATAGGCTCTGAGGGGTGTACTAGGGGTATCGTGTACTAAAAATGAGTACAACGCAAAGGGTGTGGGAGAATTACTTGACCAATGTAGCCAACGTAATTATAACAAAAACACAGGTGTAAAACAATGGGTTAATCCTAATGCCTCTTATCATGTAGTAAATCTAACTACACGAATGTAGTCTCACTAGCGGGATGGTAGTCCGTATGTTTTTTTTTTTTTTTTTTCATACACTCTTGCCCTACCATCCAAAATAATACATCATAGGGGCCTCGGTTCTCCCCTTACACTTGAACTTTTACATAACTTTACAAATAACTATTCTAATGACTCGAATTAAGATAATCGAAACATTTGGAGTACTTTAAAATATTAACATACATATGTGGGTAATAAATGATGTTCTTCCCCATTACTCCATTACACTAGTACTTTACCCATAAGTCCCAATCGTCCCAAAACAATATGTACAAGGATATGACTCGACTTAGCAACCATGTAATCAATTAGATAATTAACTTGGGTTTTAAACAATTGTTGTCACAATAATGCACTAAAAATGAGTGCATACAAGGTAGGCTAAGGCGATTTGGGTGTACATTTAAGTGGGGTGTAAACAAATTCTTACTTTAAGTAAAATGCTTAAAGTTAGAAACGAAAAGATAGGCTCTGAAGGGTGTACTAGGGGTATCGTGTACTAAAAATGAGTACAACGCAAAGGGTGTGGGAGAATTACTTGACCAATGTAGCCAATGTAATTATAACAAAAACACAGGTGTAAAACAATGGGTTAATCCTAATGCCTCTTATCATGTAGTAAATCTAACTACACGAATGTAGTCTCACTTGTGGCCTTGGAATGGTCCTAACGCAAGTTCTAGAATCTAAGTGCTACCGGTACACACATCATAGCATAAATGCTTTTCCTACCAATTCTAGGGGCGAACCTCACATATTTGGGGGTGGAAATTTTTTTTTTAGTGGTACGGTTTTGTGCTAGTCATATAACTCCTATCCGTGAGACGCTTATTAAGACCAAAGTTTCACTCCTATATGTTGTAAAAAATTTTAAATTTGGCACTAAAATTGCCTTAACAGGTATTTCTCTCAGTTTTATTACACATCTACCATTAAACAAACGAAAAATCAAGCGTAATAGCATTCTCTAAAGTATAGTACTTTACCCCCCCCCCCTTACACTTAAGATGAACATTGTCCCCAATGTTCAAATAACAAGATGTAAAAGTAAATAGGGTAAAAGAATGAAATCAAATACTCCCCTGATTCGCTCGGTGGATAATGTGGCAACATGGTTAGATCTTCTTCCAAGAGAATGTAGAAGCTCCAAGACTAAAGCATCGCCAAAAGCTTGATTCCACATACATCTCCTTGTCCAAAATAACCTGTTAAACCTGAGAAAACAAACAAGAAAACCTGCATAACATCGGCGGGATAAATCTGTATAAGGATATAATGCTTGTGGAATGATTATTTTGCAGATTCCTGGAGTTTATAAGTTAGAGATTTAATAAAAACTTTTTATGATTCCGGAAGAAAAACTAAACTTTCAAAAATTTCAGAAAATTAAAACCAGACGCCGTCAGACTGGGGTCTAACGCCGTCAGAAATGATCTGACAGAATTCTCATGTTAAGTTTCCGGAAAATTTCTGGAAAAACCTATACCTTACTTCCTGGAAATCCTGCAAAATATCATTATGACTCGATACAAGCATTTGACTCAAACAATTACTAATATGTATGTTAATTTAATATTGTTATGATTCATGTTCATTTGTTCTAATAAACCGATTTGGATTTCCCTTACACTTATCTTTTGCAAAATACCTTTATATGTAGTTAAGACGAAGTTAAAAACAAGATAAAGCATTTTCACAATTTAGTTTCGAACATGAATCAATTATAATAAAAATTAAACACACATACGGAAGCAAATAAAATCAAACAAACAAATAAATAAACACACAAAGCAAATAAAGCTTGGGTTGCCTCTCAAGAAGCGCTTTTCTTTATTAACGAGTCTTGTAGCTAGACTCAAAGTCACCGTACATTACGTGACTCCATCATTGGTCACGGTTTCTAGGCCATTCTCATGTCCAGTTTTATATTCCGGTCCTAATTTCAAACAATCCTTGTAGAAACCGGATATCCTTTCCATAACATAGTCTACTCCTTTACTTCTATCTTCATCATTCCTATAGTAGACTGCTTGCTTAAGCTCCTTCTCAACATTTGACAAGTGTTGGAATTGCTCTATCTTATATGGCATTTGGTAGTTTACCTCATCGGTCTCCTCCTTAAATCTAACTATCCCTAAGGAAGGTTCATAAGTCATTCTAGAGACCTCAACAAATGGTTTTCCAAAAACTACTTGAGTTAAGCATGCATCGACTATTGGGCGGATATCTTCTACAATTACAAAGTCGGTGGCATAGTGATGAAGCGAAAAGTGTACCGCTTTTAAGGGGTCATTTAAGCCCTAAATCGTATTTATTTGATCAAATATTGCCCTAAATCGTTCCTTTTGTCATTTTAGGTACTTTGGAGAAGAAATCTGAAAAAGGAAGCATTTTGGACGTTTTTGGAGCATAAAAGTGAAGAAAACGACAAAGTCTCAAAATCGGCTGAAAAGTACCTTTGACGGCGTCAGGGATTGGTCCAGACGGCGTCATGGCTTGGCAAAAAAGGTGGATATGAAAATTACTCATGATAAGCCAGAGAATTTTGCATGAAAAATCTGACGGCGTCACCCTTTGAAGTGATCAAGGTCGTCACGGTTTAAATTAAAGAGGGACGGCGTCAAGCCATATTCTGACGGCGTCAAGCTTTGATAAGCCAGAACGGATTTTGGAGGTCTAAAGAGGGACGGCGTCAGGAAGGCCATCCGGGAACCCTAAAAGCGGCGAGGTGACGGCGTCAGGATCTACAACGTGACGCCGTCATCCCTTAAACTCTATATATAGTTTTGCAATTTTTTGTCATTAGTGTGGAACTTATTGTGTGTAACTTTGGAGGAGAAACCCTAGACGAATTTCTGCCATTTTTAAGGGTTTTCATACCCTTGGATCTCCCATGTTTAATTGAAGATAAGTGTTCATTTAATCAATCAATATGTCTATGTGTTGTTTGATTATATATTGTTCTTGTCTTTTGATTAACATGCTAGGCTAGATTTATCTTGTGTTTGCTTAGATCTAATGAAACCTAGCTATTGATTATTGGTTATTAGTGTGTTATTAGTTGTATTGGATGATTGTTCATCTATGTTAGGCTTAAGAAAACTGGCTAACTTCCTATACGGTAACTTGCTTGAACGTCTTAAGAAACATGAACCCATGCGTACTAAGGTTTTAATGGTTGTATTTAATGCATGAGCGAATTCTAGTGATCCCATGTTAGGAGCTTCTTAGCCGGCTCGACATAGGAGTGAAGTAGGAGCTTATAGAGTTGGGGAAGTACGTACGCCACCCCACGATTGGTATTAAGGAATACACCCGTCATCCACGCAATTAATACACACTAATCAACCGGTAAAAGATAGTTAGGGAGTAAGGAAATCTAAGTAAACACATTTCTCTCCATATAAGTTTTACCACCTTTTCATTTTCTGTTATTTTATTTTATTTGCATTTATAGTTATTTGGGTTAGTTGACTAGCAACTAATTCCGCCCACTCCTTCAAACCCGAGATTTTACTTGCTTTCATAAAAATTATAAAAATACAAAAATAATCTTCCTTCACCCTTAGACCTAATTAGAGTAGTTTTTTCATACCTAACGAACACTATTTCTTGTGGAGAACGATCAATCCCCCGTACTTACCACTACACTATACTACATCGGTCAGGTACACTGCCTGGTGGGGTTGTAAGCCTCTTGAGATCCCTCGAGAGGTAAAACCTGTTGTAAGGTTGCAAAACCACGCATCAAGTTTTTGGCGCCGTTGCCGGGGAATAGTTATTGTTTAGGTTGAATTTTTATTTTATTAGGTCTACTCACTAGATTCCTTTCTAGTGAGATTTTTATTTTATTTTTCTAGATTTCCTTTAGTCTATCTTATTTCTTTGTGCTTTTGTTTGTGACACCTTCCACCTACCTCATGAGTAATAGTGATCGCTTGATCCCTGTTATTCGTATTTTCCGCCGTGCAAATTTCCAACTACCCGTTCCTGCCCCCATCGTAGAAAACAACAACCTTTCACCCGACCACCACTTTGGTAACAATTCTGAGATGGAGGATTCTGACCGTGAGAATAACTATGTTAGTCCATTTTACGACTCAGACTCCGATGAGGATGCTGGTAATGGAGAAGTAGTTAACGAGGAATGGGAAAAAGAGGAAATTGATCCCTTTAAGTATGTTGACCCTAGGACTAAGATCGAAAAGGATAGCCTCTTTAACATGCAATTTCCGTGTAAGATTGGTTATCATGATTTTCATGCTTATCTTAACTCATCTTTGCCTATGAACATTATCTCTCGCGCTAATTATAATAAAATCATGGTAGATGAGCTAGAATATCAAGGAGATAACATTGTTGCTAGGATTAAGCCACTACACGTATTCGTTGGAAGTTTTGTGTATTTGGTGGATTTTATGGTTATGGAGAACTTAGGAGAATTTATTGATAACAAATTAACCCAAGTCATTTTTGGAGAACCCTTCAAAAGGTTGACCAACCTTGACGAAAAACTTGTGGACGGGTTAATTACATTCTCGGATGGGGATGAAGATTTTACTTACCAAATGCCCCGAGCACATCCTAGGTTTAAAAACTTCTCCATTGAATCTTGCAATAGACTTGTGCCTCTTGACTTGTTAAGTGAGAATGATAAAAGAAAGGGGCTCAAATATCCACATGAGAAAAATAAGAGATATTATCACGGATGTTTGGAGCAGAATGATGAGTACAAGAAAGATGAGGCAACAATTAGATGGCTCACACTCTGATACGTGAGCATAAGCGACACTAGATGAGCCTAACTTTGAGTCTAGCTACAAGACTCGTTAATAAAGAAAAGCGCTTCTTGGGAGGCAACCCAAGCTTTATTTGTTTTGTGTGTTTATTTATTTGTTTGTTTGATTTTATTTGTTTCCGTATGTGTGTTTAATTTTTATTTTTATTGATTCATGTTCAAAACTAAATTGTGAAAATGCTTTATCTTGTTTTTAACTTCGTCTTGACTACATATAAAGGTATTTTGCAAAAGTTAAGTGTAAGGGAAATCCAAATCGGTTTACAAGAACAAATGAACATGAATCGTAATAATAATAAATTAACATACATATTAGTATTTGTTTGAGTCAAATGCTTGTATCGAGTCATAATGATGTTTTGCAGGATTTCCAGGAAGTAAGGTAGAGGTTTTTCCAGAAATTTTCCGGAAACTTAACATGAAAATTTTGTCAGATCATTTCTGACGGCGTCAGGCTTTACAACCTGACGGCGTCAGATTTGAATTTTCTGAAATATTTGAAAGTTTTGTTTTCATAAAAAGTTTTTATTAAATCTATAACTTATAATCTCCAGGAATCTGCAAAATTGTCATTCCACAAGCATTATATCCTTATATATAGAGTTTATCCCGCCGATGTTATGCAGGTTTTCGTGTTTGTTTTCTCAGGTTTAACAGGTTATTTTGGACAAGGAAATGTTTGTTGGATCAAGCTTTTGGCGATGCATTAGTCATAGAGCTTCTACATTCTCTTGGAAGAAGATCTAACCGTGTTACTACATTATCCACCGAGCGAATCAGGGGAGTATTTGATTTCATTCTTTTACCTTATTACTTTTACATCTTGTTATTTGAACATTGGGGACAATGTTCATCTTAAGTGTAAGGGGGGGTAAAGTACGATTAGAGAATGCTATTACGCTTGATTTTTGTTTGTTTAATGGTAGATGTGTAATAAAACTGAGATAAATACCTGTTAGGGCAATTTTAGTGCCAAATTTAAATTTTTTTACAACATTTAGGAGTGAAACTTTGGTCTTAATGAGCGTCTCATGGATAGGAAGTTATATGACTAGCACAAAACCATACCACTAAAAAATTTTCCACCCCCAAATATGTGAGGTTCACCCCTAGAATTGGTAGGAAAAGCATTTATGCTATGATGTGTGTACCGGTAGCACTTAGATTCTAGAACTTGCGTTAGGACCATTCCGAGGCCACAAGTGAGACTACATTCGTGTAGATAGATTTACTACATGATAAGAGGCATTAGGATTAACCCATTGTTTTACACCTGTGTTTTTGTTATAATTACTTTGGCTACATTGGCCAAGTAATTCTCCCACACCCTTTGCGTTGTACTCATTTTTAGTACACGATACCCCTAGTACACCCCTCAGAGCCTATCTTTTCGTTTCGACCTTTAAGCATTTTACTTAAAGGAAGAATTTGTTACACCCCACTTAAATGTACACCCAAATCGCCTTAGCCTACCTTGTATGCACTCATTTTTAGTGCATTATTGTGACAACATTTGTTTAAACCCAGGTTAATTATCTAATTGATTACATGGTTGCTAAATCGAGTCATATCCTTGTACATATTATTTTGGGACGATTGGGACTCATGGGTAAAGTACTAGTGTAATGGAGTAATGGGGAAGAACATCATTTATTACCCCCATATGTGTGAAATATTTTAAAAGTACTCCAAGTGTTTCGATTATCTTAATTCGAGTCATTAGAATAGTTATTTGTAAAGTTATGTAAAAGTTCAAGTGTAAGGGGAATGCAACGCCCCTATTATGTATTATTTTGGATGGTAGGGCAAAAGTGTATGCAAAAAAAAAAATAATAAAAAAAATAAAAATAAAAAAAGAAAAAAAAATCGAAAAAATCAAGAAAAATACAAAAAAAAATGAGAAAAAGAAAAATAGAAATAACATACGGACTACCATCCCGTTTCATTTTATGTTTATTTTATGTTTTTGTTATTTTGTTTTTAGCTTAAGATTGAGTCGAGTCTTGGCTTAGCAACATTGTATAGTACATGTAATTAATCAAGATCTTTAACTCGCCACCAGTAAAATATCCCTTATCCAACAAAACCGTGTTTATCATATCCCTACACCTAACGTTATAACCCATTTAAAAGCCCTCTTTGATAGTTTATCTTTGGTGCTTACGCCTAGTGGAGGAGGTTTTTGATCCTTTCCCAAGCCTATGGTAATCTATTTGCTATGACAGGTAGTGAGAGATATTATCCGTTTTCATTTATGAGATTTATTTTCATGACACTTGAGAGATGTGAGTATCTAAACACTACTTGTGAGGTGCTAGTTTGTAATCTCCGTGCTTATTATGATTAAAGTGGAACGACTATTTATTGTAATTACTTTTATATTAGTGTTAAATGACCCCTAACTTGTATTTTGATTAGAATAAAAGCGCATTTGCTTGAGGACAAGAAAATCTCAAGTGTAAGGGTATTTGATGAAGCGAAAAGTGTACCGCTTTTAAGGGGTCATTTAAGCCCTAAATCGTATTTATTTGATCAAATATTGCCCTAAATCGTTCCTTTTGTCATTTTAGGTACTTTGGAGAAGAAATCTGAAAAAAGAAGCATTTTGGACGTTTTTGGAGCATAAAAGTGAAGAAAACGACAAAGTCTCAAAATCGGGTAAAAAGTACCTTTGACGGCGTCAGGGATTGGTCCAGACGGCGTCATGGCTTGGCAAAAAAGGTGGATATGAAAATTACTCATGATAAGCCAGAGAATTTTGCATGAAAAATCTGACGGCGTCACCCTTTGAAGTGATCAAGGTCGTCACGGTTTAAATTAAAGAGGGACGGCGTCAAGCCATATTCTGACGGCGTCAAGCTTTGATAAGCCAGAACGGATTTTGGAGGTCTAAAGAGGGACGGCATCAGGAAGGCCATCCGGGAACCCTAAAAGCGGCGAGGTAACGGCGTCAGGATCTACAACATGACGCCGTCATCCCTTAAACTCTATATATAGTTTTGCAATTTTTTGTCATTAGTGTGGAACTTATTGTGTGTAACTTTGGAGGAGAAACCCTAGACGAATTTCTGCCATTTTTAAGGGTTTTCATACCCTTGGATCTCCCATGTTTAATTGAAGATAAGTGTTCATTTAATCAATCAATATGTCTATGTGTTGTTTGATTATATATTGTTCTTGTCTTTTGATTAACATGCTAGGCTAGATTTATCTTGTGTTTGCTTAGATCTAATGAAACCTAGCTATTGATTATTGGTTATTAGTGTGTTATTAGTTGTATTGGATGATTGTTCATCTATGTTAGGCTTAAGAAAACTGGCTAACTTCCTATACGGTAACTTGCTTGAACGTCTTAAGAAACATGAACCAATGCGTACTAAGGTTTTAATGGTTGTATTTAATGCATGAGCGAATTCTAGTGATCCCATGTTAGGAGCTTCTTAGCCGGCTCGACATAGGAGTGAAGTAGGAGCTTATAGAGTTGGGGAAGTACGTACGCCACCCCACGATTGGTATTAAGGAATACACCCGTCATCCACGCAATTAATACACACTAATCAACCGATAAAAGATAGTTAGGGAGTAAGGAAATCTAAGTAAACACATTTCTCTCCATATAAGTTTTACCACCTTTTCATTTTCTGTTATTTTATTTTATTTGCATTTATAGTAATTTGGGTTAGTTGACTAGCAACTAATTCCGCCCACTCCTTCAAACCCGAGATTTTACTTGCTTTCATAAAAATTATAAAAATACAAAAATAATCTTCCTTCACCCTTAGACCTAATTAGAGTAGTTTTTTCATACCTAACGAACACTATTCCCTGTGGAGAACGATCAATCCCCCGTACTTACCACTACACTATACTACATCGATCTGGTACACTGCCTGGTGGGGTTGTAAGCCTCTTGAGATCCCTCGAGAGGTAAAACCTTTTGTAAGGTTGCAAAACCACGCATCACATAGGTGAAGTTTCCTACATAAACCGGTAATCCCTTAACTCTTCCCGTGAAGTTACTCATCCAACCCTTATCAGGGAGCATCCTATACCCAAGTTGATTTTTCATTATCAAGTTGTAGTGGGCTCTAGTCATGATGTTTATGGGTGATCTAAGGTCGATGTAAGCTTTCCACACATGTAAATGTCCGATGTTGCATGGTATGTTGAGATTAGAAGGGTCGCCCATTTCTATAATTGGTCTACCTAGGAAGTATGGTGTCTCGGGGTCATCGAATAAGTCTGTATGATATGCGCGTTCTTCCTTAGTGGGTAGCCTATTGAAGTAGTCCTCATCATCATCTACTTTTTCAATCTCACTTTTCCTAACTTCTTTATCAACCTCGACTTTCTTAACCTCATCCTCAGGTTCACTATTATCCTCATTCCTATCAATTGGTTTAATAGTGACAATGTTGACGAAGTGGACATGTTTGGATGAAGAGGGGTCTTTTACTTGGGGTCCGCTATTTGTGTTCTTAGCGTCCTTATGTGGAGGTGATAGCACTTGGTTATCTAGGGCTTTCAATAATTTGTCAATTTTATTGGTCATCTCCGTTTGTTGTTGATTGAATTCGGATTCGAATCTAGCTATCCGAGCTTCTTGAGATGCCATAAATTTGGACATCAATCCTTCAAGATTATTGGTACTACCATAATTGTTGGAAGGATTGTTATTGAAAGTACGGTTCGAGGATGAACCGCTTGATTGGAAACGATTAGGTGGGTTGGAGGAATTGGTTTGTTGTGCGTTTTGGTTTTGTTTCCACCTAAGGTTTGGGTGATTTTTCCATGAGGGGTTGTATGAATCACCGTAGGGGTTTGGCTCGGGTTTGAAAGTGTACCACTTGTCTCCCGCTCCGTCAGTACGCGAGGATGCGTAGTCCGCAAAAGCTTGTTCGGGGAGTTCCACGCAATCACGAGTGTCGTGGGGACCACTACATAATTCACATGAAGAAGTGATTTTGTTCACTTGGCTTGAAGGTTTAGGAGCCTCATTGAATTTCATAAGAAACTTGACTTGGTCTTCAAGTTCTATGATCCTACGGTCGGAAGTGCTTGAATTGTTCGAAGGCAAAGATATTGCCTTGACCGTTTTATTCAAATCACGGGGATCATTCCAACTTTCGTTGTCATAAAGAGCAAGATCTTCCAAGAGAGCCCATGATTGTTCCGCACTTAGATCACGTAGCTTACCACCGGCCGATTGGTCAATGGTTTGCCTCGTGGAGAGATTGATGTGGTCATAGAAGATTTGGACTTGGAGCCAAAGTTCTATGCCATGGTGAGGGACTTTTTGGAGTAAGTCCTTGAATCGAGTCCATGCCCCATATAGGGTTTCGCCTCGACGTTATTCGAACATCAAGATATCCTTCCTTAACTTGGTAGTTCTTCCTGGTGGAAAAAACTGAGCGAGGAAACGAGTGGTGAGATCATCCCAAGAGGTGATGGATCCTGCGGGTAGGCGCTCTAACCATTGACTAGCTTGGTCCCGCAGAGAGAATTGAAAGAGACGCAGTCGGGTCGTCTCTCGAGTGGCAACATCAAGGTCTATGGAGTCAACGATTTTGAGAAAGTCCTTGAGATGTTGATTAGGATCTTCGGAACGAAGTCCATGGAATGCGCATCCGCTTTGCACCAACCGGATGGTGTCGGATCGCAAGGGAGTGACATTGGCTCCTTGAGTGAGCTCAATGGTGTTTCGATAGCCATGGTGGCTAGGACGAGAGTAGTCTCCTAAGGTACGGGCTCTAGGAGGTGGGTGTTGTTGTGGTGGTGGGTTGTTGGGATCGAGGATATTACCACCTTCCATGATGTCGGATGGTAATGGTTACGAACAAAGAAACGAAGAAAAAAAATAGACTAAAGAAAAAGTAGAAAAATAAAATAAAAATCTCACTAGAAAGGAATCTAGTGAGTAGACCTAATAAAATAAAAATTCAACCTAAACAATAACTATTCCCCTGCAGCGGCGCCAAAAACTTGATGCGTGGTTTTGCGACCTTACAACAGGTTTTACCTCTCGAGGGATCTCAAGAGGCTTGCAATCCCCACCAGGCAGTGTACCTGACCGATGTAGTATAGTGTAGTGGCAAGTACCGGGGGATTGATCGTTCTCTAGGGGAATAGGGTCGTTAGGATTGAAAAACTACTCTAATAGGTCTAAGGGTGAAGGAAGATTCTTTTTGTAATTTTTTTATATTTTTATAAAAGCAAGTAAAATCTCGGGTTTGAAGGAGTGGGCGGAATTAGTTGCTAGTCAACTAACCCAAATAACTACAATTGCAAATAAAATAAAATAACTGAAAATAAAAAGGTTGTGGAACTTATGTGGAGAGAAATGCGTTTACTTAGATTTCCTTACTCCCTAACTATCTTTTACCGGTTGATTAGTGTGTATTAATTGCGTGGATGACGGGTGTATTCCTTAATACCAATCATGGGGTGGCGTACATACTTCCCCAACTCTACAAGCTCCTACTTCACTCCTATGTCGAGCCGGCTAAGAAGCTCCTAACATGGGATCACTAGAATTCGCTCATGCATTAAATACAACCATAATAACCTTAGTACGCGTTGGTTCATGTTTCTTAAGACGTTCAAGCAAGTTACCGTATAGGAGGTTAGCCAGTTTTCTTAAGCCTAACATCGATAAACAATCATCCAATACAATTAATAACACACCAACAACCAATAATCAATAGTTAGGTTTCATTAGATCTAAGCAAACACAAGATAAATCTAGCCAAGCATGTTAAATAAAAGACAAGAACAAGATATAATCAAACAACACATAGACATATTGAATGATTAATTGATTACTTATCTTCAATTGAACATGGGAGATCCAAGGGTATAAAACCCTTAAAAATGGCAGAAAAATCGTCTTAGGGTTTCTCCTCACAAAGTTGCACACTATGAATAAAAATTGCAAAACTATATATAGAATTACAGATCTGACGGCGTCACGTTATGGAGCGTGACGCCGTCACCTCGCCGCGGTTAGGGTTTCTTGATGGCCTTCTTGACGCCGTCCCCTTTTAATCCTCCAAAATCCTCTCTGGCGCGTCAAGGGTTGACGCCGTCAAGGTTAAGGGTGACGCCGTCACTCTTTAAATCCTGATGGCCATCTCTCTTTGTCTTAGCATGAGACGGCCTTGATCACCTTAAAGGGTGACGCCGTCAGACTTCCTTTGTAAAACTTTCTGGCGCGTCACGTGTATTTGTCATATCCACCTCTTTTGCCAAGCCGTGACGCCGTCAGGAGCAATCCTTGACGCCGTCACGTGTACTTTTCCAGCAGCTTTGGCATTTTGTCGAATTCTTCACTTTTATGCTCCAAAAACGTCCAAAATGCTTCCTTTTCCAGATTTCTTCTCCAAAGTACCTAAAATGACAAAAAGAACGATTTAGGGCAATATTTGATCAAATAAATACGATTTAGGGCTTAAATGACCCCCTAAAAGCGGTACACTTTTCACTTCATCAATACCTCGTCTTTTGTTAATGGCACCTTGTTCTCCATTGGAGTGACTGCTGTCTTTATACTTGCAAGATCAAACTTCTTCAGTATCTCAGCAACATACTTGTCTTGAGAAATGAAAAGTCCATCTTCCTTTTGTTTCACTTGCAGTCCAAGAAAGAATGTGAGCTCACCTATTGAACTCATCTGAAATTTTCTTGTCATCAGTGCCTCAAATTCTTCACACCAAGACCTTTTTGTGGATCCAAAGATGATATCATCTACATACACTTGCACTAGAATGATATCCTTCTTGTCCCTTTTAATGAACAAGGTCTTGTCAATGACACCCTTCTTGTATCCATGCTCCTCAAGAAATTTGGAGAGTGTAGCATACCAAGCTCTGGGAGCTTGATGTAATCCATACAAAGCTTTGATTACTTTGTAAACCTTCTTGGGATGAGCAGGATCAACAAAACCAGGAGACTGGTGAACATACACTTCTTCTTCTATAGTGCCATACAGGAAAGCACTCTTGACATCCATTTGATAAACTATGAATCGCATGTAGGATGCAAAGGCCAAAACTAACCTGATAGCCTCAAGTCTAGCTACAGGTGCAAAAACCTCATCATAGTCTATCCCTTACTCTTGTATGTATCCTTGGGCCACCAATCTTGCCTTATTTCTGACCACTACTCCTCTTTCATCCTTTTTGTTTCTGAAGACCCACTTTGTGCCAATTAATTTTGCTCCAGTTGGTAGATCTACAAGAACCCATACCTTTTGCAACTTAAACTGCAACAGCTCTTCTTGCATTGCTTCCACCCAACTGTCATCTTCTAATGCTTCAGAAACCTTGGTAGGTTCCTTTTGAGAAAGGAAACATGCAAACAGACAGTGTTTTTGATCTTTGTGATTGTTCCTTTGCTGCTTCTTAACAAAACTGAAAAGTGCATGAGCTTCTGACTGTTTCTGCACTTTGCTTCTAGTTTGAACTGCTGACTTAGGATCACCAAGTATTTGACTTTGTGGATGAATATTGTGAATCCTAAGTGTAGGAGTTTGACTTACATCCACTTATGTGGGTAAGTTATTGAAATCAGTAATCACTCCTTCATTATCATAAGAAGCTTCATCAAAGATCCCTTCACTTGGCTTGTCAAAGATTTCAAGCTCTGGCATCTCAGAATTATCAAGAACATCAGTTGGAGTAGAATCAGGCTCAGCAGAATTAACTAAGTCCCTACCAGACTTAACTGAGGAAGTACTGGAAGCCTTCTTTTCAAGATGCTTTTCAGCCAGTACATTCAATTCATCTCTGAAAGATATAATATCTGCTGAAACTTTTGTAGGAGAAGCCTATTTCCCTTGTGCTTGAGGCTTGGTAACAGTCTCCTTCTTATTTGAAGTTGTAGAAGATTTCTTTGTGCCACTACAAGCTGCATCAAGCTTGACCACTGTTGTGGGAACAACAATGAGTTCCTCAGTCTCATCTTCTTACTCAGAAGCATTTGCATCAGAAGCAACTTGAGTACCTGCATTGTTAGTTACTTCTTTGGAACCTGCATGAGGGTTAGCTTGATTCTCCATAGAAACAGGAATATAATTCATAGAATCAATCAGATAATCAATATCAAACATCCATCTATAACCTACTCCTTTCACATTAGGTTTCTCCTTAAGAAAGTCAACATGGAGATTCTCTTCTACCCTTTTTGTCACTAAGTTGTATACCCTAAAGGATTTACTACTTAGTGAATATCCTACTAAGAACCCCTCATCAGATTTTCCATCAAACTTACCAAGCACACTAAGAGTATCTAGAATGGTAACATGGCACCCAAAAGGTCTTATGTAACTAATAACTGGTTTATGGCCAAATAAAAGCTCATAAGGAGTTTTGTTCTGAGGTTTAGTCACTCTCACCCTATTAAATATGTAGCAAGCAGTACAGACTGCTTCAGGCCAAAAAGTGGTTGGTAAGAGTGAGTCTGCTAGCATAGTCCTAGCTGCCTCAATGAGGGTCCTGTTCATTCTTTCAGCAACTCTATTTTGTTGTGGAGTTCTAGCATTACTATACTCTTGTTTTATTCCCTTGTTACCACAAAATTCAAGCATGCTTCTATTCTTAAACCCAGTGCCATTATCTAATCTAATAATCTTAACCTTATGATTAAGCTGGTTTTCTATCTGCCTAATGAAAATTTGGAGTAAGCCAGTGGTTTCATCCTTTTTAGACATAAAGAATACCCAACAAAACCTAGTGCAATCATCAGTAATGACAAGACAATAACTAGCATGATTTATGCTTTGCACAGAAGTAGGGCCAAAAAGATCCATATGCAAGGTGTGTAAAGGCTTAGTGATTGACCTTTCTAATTTAGCCTTACATAAAGCCCTATGCTGTTTACCCTTATAACATGCAACACGAGTATGGTCATTCTTGAAAACCTTTGAAGGTAAACCTCTAACAAGGTTATTCTTCACAAGTTTGTTTAGATTCTTAAAGTTTATATGACCAAGTCTTCTATGCCACAATTTAGATTCATCAATAGTGGCTTTTGCAATCAAACAGGCAAAACATGTTGCAGGTTCAGGTGTCTTCATATCAAAGCTGTACATATTGTGTTGTCTAGGGACTTTTAGGAGTATCTGACTTTCATCAGGCATCTTAAAGTCAGAAGTCAATACAAAACATTCAGTTTCAGTAAAAAGAACCTTGTGCTGCTTATCACAAATTTGTGATATTGAGAAAAGATTAAATTGCCCAAGTTCTTTCACAAAAGACACATTATCAAATTCTAAATTGCCAACTACTATTCTACCTTTACCAGTAATGTAGCCTTTGCTACCTCCAAAAGTAACAGAACCTCCTTTGAATTCTTCAAAATCTTTTAGGTGATCCTTGTTACCAGACATGTGCCCTGAGCATCCACTATCAAATATGCCTCTATCTCCCATGTTCTTGAGTGGATGATCCTGCACATAAAGAAGAGAAATTAGTTTCTCTTAAGGACCCAGGCATGTGCAGGCTTAGGTCTGCCTTGTGGATCAACATATTTGTATGTCTTATATGAATATGATCCACTGTTGCTTTGGGGTTTTTAAGTAAGTTCATTCTGAAATGGATCCCAAGACCAACATGCTGAGGCCTTAACAGCAGACCCCCCATGTCCCTTTACAGCATAAGAGTTTGACAATTTTGCTGTATTTTTAACAATGGGTCTCCTCATAGGTGAGTGTGATTTAGCAAAATTATTTCTCTGATTAGATTTGTTCACCTGTGGTCTATGTGCAACTGGTTGTTTGGTTCTGAATGCATCAACATACCCAGAATTAATTTTGGGCGTAACAGAATTAACTTTTTGCCCAACAGAATTAATATTTTGCCTACCAGTATTAACATTTATCTAACAGAATTAACATGTGATCTACCAGCATTGATTTGTACTGATCTAGGAACAAATTGATTTGCATGATTAACTCTGTTTACATTGTTCCACACTGGTTTGGCCATCACATTACCAGTATTAACACTCCTTTGTTTCTTAATCTCAGCCTCTCTAATCATTCTCTTTTCATGAAAATCACAATCTCTAATTAAATGACTAAGGCTACCACAAACAAAACATATTTTCTGAGTAAAAGAGCAATCGTTCCCTAGCTCTCTTTTCATTCTATCAACCCTGGGTGACTCTTGACTTTTAACATGTTGCCTAGGAGTTTTTATGTGTGAGACACAACTACGTTCAACTGTTTTAGGTTTTGGTGCAGACACGACTGATTTACTAATCTTAACAGGTTTAGACTTAGACACCTCTTTTGGTACAATTTCTGGTTCTGATTCAGAATGCTCAGAGATTTTTCCAATGGACCCTCCACTGTCATCAGATTGACAGGTAGAATACTTACTAGATTTTTCATCTGAGATACTTGTTTCAAGCTTTTGAGGTCCCTTCTTACCATAAACATACAAAGATTCATCAAAATCTTGCTCTGGTGAAGGAGTGTAATCTCTATTTAATGGAGATGGAACTCCTTTGAAGTTGTTAGTTTTTGAGAATCTATTGTATACAGGTTTATCAGCAAAGTCATCATCTGTACTAATGAACACAGTTCTTTCCATTTCTTCCTCATAACTTAAAATCTCACTATCTGATTTTATTTCATATCTTAGACCAATTTTGCAAGTTGAGCTCATACCAGAATCTACTAATCTATACAGATTTTTAGCAGAATTATTCCATGTGTCTATTATTTTATATAATTCTTCCTTATCTTTTACAGCTTTCATTCCAATTCTCCTATATTTTTTAAGCTTTTCATCTTTTTCATAGATTTCATTGGCTTGAAATGTAAGCTTTTCATTTAAGGTTGAATGCTTTTTTTGATAAGTGACAATTTGAGCTTCTAAGGTCTTAACAACATTAGTGTAAGCAAGTATTTTAGCTTCCTGATCACCTATCTGTTGCATTTTCTCATCACACAATGTTTTAAGATTAATATATGATTTCATGCATGTTTTAGAACACAAGGATACCTCAGTATTGGAGCCAATAGCCATGAATGCATGATTTGGTTTTGTTTCTTCCTCTGTGTGATCTTCCCAGTTAACAACACCAGCTTCCATAGTCAGCATACCCATTTGACTCTTCTCCTGCTTGTCTGCTTCTTGATAGGCTGAATCTTTTTGCTTCTTTCCATCAGTAGTCACCTTTGCTGTGCACTCTTTAGCAAAGTGACCAGTGTTGTGACACCTATAGCATTCAAACTTCTTCCTATTAAAACCAACTGGTGTCTTTCCATCAAATCTGATATTTCTTCCAGTTTGCTTGTAGAACTTCTTAACTCTAAGAGCAATCATTGCTATTTGCCAGTTTATGTCCATCTCTTCAATATCTACATCATTTATCTGTTCAAGGTCCTCATTAATAAGGTCCGTGTCTTATGATCTCTTTGCAAAGAGTGAATAGATGACTTCATCAGCAATACCAGCAGGAACTTCTCTTTCTTTCATATTGCTTGAAGAAGTATTATAGATACCAGAATTATAGCTACCAGAATTAACTTTTCGAGTACTGCTCTTGCTTTGGGAGACAAAGGCAACATTAGCAGCACTTGAAGATGCCTTTGAAACACCTTTGATTTCATGTTCAAAGACCCTAAGATTATTGTACAAATCATCAATTGACAAAGTGTCAATATCTTCTTTCATTCTCATGCTCATTGCCAGATTTGACCATTCTTTTGGCAAAGATCTGAGAAACTTATGATTTGCATCTTTAGTATATACACCAGCACCATGAGCTTCCAAGTGTGAGAGGAGATGTTGGAATCTGTCATACCCTTTCTCCAATCCTTCAGAACTGGTCACAGTGAATGCTTCAAACTTTTGTTTGAGAACAGCTTTCTGCATCTTCTTTGAATTAGCATTTCCACCAAACCTGGTTCTGATTGCTTCCCAAATCTCCTTAGCATAATTTATTCCATGAAATCTTCTTAAATGTTCCTTGGGAATGGCCATCAGTAAGATGGTTCTTGTCTTCCTCTCCTTCTCCACAGCATGAATCTCTGCAGCAGAGACTGGTGGAAGCACTCTAACAACACCATCTTTACCAACAGAGATCCTCTTCTTTGAGTTTCCATTCTGAATCACCTTCCATACATCATTATCAATGTACTCAAGGTAATGCTCCATCTCCATGGCCCAGATATCATACTCCTCCTTTTTCAGAATTGGGAGTTTGATGTTTGAGATAGTGGTTGTTGCAGGAATGTTTAGTTGTTGTTGTTTAGGTTTACTGGTTTCTGATATATCATCATCATGATTTGAAACTTCTTCATCACTAAGATGTGTTGAGTACTCATCATTAGCCGGTTGAGACATTTTGCAGGATTTTTGAGTGAATGAGTGTTTGTGGTTTATGTTTCTTCTTACTCAGAGTCCCTCTATAGGCTCTGATACCACTTGTAGGTCCACGATTATGGATCTAAGTAGCCTGTGTTAGACAATAGATAACTTGAATAAATCCAAATTAATCTATATGAGAAACTCTTAACAGTATATTGATTGTTAATGCGGAATCTTAACAAACAACAAGTATGAAGAACACAATAATAACTAACTTCGTATTACTATTAAACTTGAAAAATGTCACCCAAAACATAATGCCGTAGGGTTCCTTTTATACTCTAAGGAAACCCTAATGTTACAAAACGTGTGAACGGATAAACATATCTTCTAATAAGATATCTAATATGTATATATCCTTTCCTAATACATAGCTAACAAACTATTATGTTAAACATAAACAGACTTAACTAATAATACCTACCAGTACTAACTATGTTTGCCAGACTTAACTTTATACTGGCAGACTTAACTATTTCACTAGCAGACTTAAGTTTGTTCTACAATAATTCCCAACAGTATTTGTACGCAATCCAATATAGGTGTTCGAAGGGTGGGAATTATGAACGTGAAGGTTTAGAAGATGAAATTAAACGGCAAACCAGTACCTCTAAAACCGATTGTCCATTCAGATTAGTGGCTAAATATTCACAAACACAAGGTTTTTAGAGGTTGAGGGTGAAGTGTGATAGACATAATCAAGATTTTGCAGAGTCGTTGCATGGTTTCCCATATGCAGTGAGACTAAATGATGATGAGTTCAGTTTTTTGCAACAATTGACAGAGTATCACGTACCACCACGTCATATACTTTCATCAGTAAAGGAGTGTAATCCGGATAACGTGTCTAGCATTAGAACTATATATAACTGATGCGTGGTTTTGCGACCTTACAACAGGGTTTACCTCTCGAGGGATCTCAAGAGGCTTGCAATCCCCACCAGGCAGTGTACCTGACCGATGTAGTATAGTGTAGTGGCAAGTACCGGGGGATTGATCGTTCTCTAGGGGAATAGTGTCGTTAGGATTGAAAAACTACTCTAATAGGTCTAAGGGTGAGGGAAGATTCTTTTTGTATTTTTTATATTTTTTATGAAAGCAAGTAAAATCTCGGGTTTGAAGGAGTGGGCGGAATTAGTTGCTAGTCAACTAACCCAAATAACTACAAATGCAAATAAAATAAAATGACTGAAAATAAAAAGGTGGTGGAACTTATATGGAGAGAAATGTGTTTACTTAGATTTCCTTACTCCCTAACTATCTTTTACCGGTTGATTAGTGTGTATTAATTGCGTGGATGACGGGTGTATTCCTTAATACCAATCGTGGGGTGGCGTACGTACTTCCCCAACTCTATAAGCTCCTACTTCACTCCTATGTCGAGCCGGCTAAAAAGCTCCTAACATGGGATCACTAGAATTCGCTCATGCATTAAATACAACCATAAAAACCTTAGTACGCATTGGTTCATGTTTCTTAAGACGTTCAAGCAAGTTACCGTATAGGAGGTTAGCCAGTTTTCTTAAGCCTAACATTGATAAACAATCATCCAATACAATTAATAACACACCAACAACCAATAATCAATAGTTAGGTTTCATTAGATCTAAGCAAACACAAGATAAATCTAGCCTAGCATGTTAATTAAAAGACAAGAACAAGATATAATCAAACAACACATAGACATATTGAATGATTAATTGATTACTTATCTTTAATTAAACATGGGAGATCCAAGGGTATAAAACCCTTAATAATGGCAGAAAATTCGTCTTACGGTTTCTCCTCACAAAGTTGCACACAATGAATAAAAATTGCAAAACTATATATAGAATTTAGTGGCTGACGGCGTCACGTTGTAGGAGGTGACGCCGTCACCTCGCCGCGGCTAGGGTTCCCGGATAGTCTTCCTGACGCCGTCCCTCTTTAATCCTCCAAAATCCACTCTGGCGCGTCAAGGGTTGACGCCGTCACAATTGTGCTTGACGCCGTCTCTCTTTAACTTAAACCATGACGGCCTTGATCACCTTAAAGGGTGACGCCGTCAGACTTCCATTGTAAAACTTTCTGGCGCGTCACGTGTATTTGTCATATCCACCTCTTTTGCCAAGCCGTGACGCCGTCAGGAGCAATCCTTGACGCCGTCACGTGTACTTTTCCAGTAGCTTTGGAGACTTTGTTGTTTTCTTCACTTTTATGCTCCAAAAACGTCCAAAATGCTTCCTTTTCCAGATTTCTTCTCCAAAGTACCTAAAATGACAAAAGGAACGATTTAGGGCAATATTTGATCAAATAAATACGATTTAGCGCTTAAATGACCCCCTAAAAGCGGTACACTTTTCGCTTCATCAAATACCCTTACACTTGAGATTTGCTTGTCCTCAAGCAAATACGCTTTTATTCTAATCAAAATACAAGTTAGGGGTCATTTAACGCTAATATAAAAGTAATTACAACAAATAGTCGTTCCACTTTAATCATAATAAGCACGGAGATTACACACTAGCACATCACAAGTAGTGTTTAGATACTCACATCTCTCTGGTGTCATAAAAGTAAATCTCATAAATGAAAATGAATAATATCTTTCACTACCTGTCATAGCAAATAGATTACCATAGGCTTGGGAAAGGATCAAAAACCTCCTCCACTAGGCGTAAGCACCTAAGATAAACAATAAAAGAGGGCTTTTAAACGGGTTATAACGTTAGGTGTAGGGATATGATAAACACGGTTTTGTTGGATAAGGGATATTTTACTGGTGGCGAGTTAAAGATCTTGATTAATTACATGTACAATACAATGTTGCTAAGCCAAGACTAGACTCAATCTTAAGCTAATGAAGAATAACAAAAAGATAAAATAAACATAAAATGAAACGGGATGGTAGTTCGTATGTTTTTTCTACTTTTCTTTTTCTCATTTTTTTGTATTTTTTCTTGATTTTTTTTTTTTTTTTTTAATTTTTTTACATACACTCTTGCCCTACCATCCAAAATAATACATCATAGGGGTCTCGGTTCTCCCCTTACACTTGAACTTTTACATAACTTTACAATTAACTATTCTAACGACTCGAATTAAGATAATCGAAACACTTGGAGTACTTTTAAAATATTTAGCACATATGGGGGTAATAATATTGTTCTTCCCCATTACTCCATTACACTAGTACTTTACCCATGAGTCCCAATCGTCCCAAAACAATATGTACAAGGATATGACTCGACTTAGCAACCATGTAATTA
This sequence comes from Artemisia tridentata subsp. tridentata, assembly GCA_021014915.2. Taxonomy (NCBI): domain Eukaryota; kingdom Viridiplantae; phylum Streptophyta; class Magnoliopsida; order Asterales; family Asteraceae; genus Artemisia; species Artemisia tridentata. Next base: position 23,846,320 of record CP139503.1, on the reverse strand, counting down.
ATTAGATAATTAACTTGGGGTTTAAACAAATGTTGTCACAATAATGCACTAAAAATGAGTGCATACAAGGTTGGCTAAGGCGATTTGGGTGTACATTTAAGTGGGGTGTAAACAAATTCTTACTTTAAGTAAAATGCTTAAAGTTAGAAACGAAAAGATAGGCTCTGAGGGGTGTACTAGGAGTATCGTGTACTAAAAATGAGTACAACGCAAAGGGTGTGGGAGAATTACTTGACCAATGTAGCCAACGTAATTATAACAAAAACACAGGTGTAAAACAATGGGTTAATCCTAATGCCTCTTATCATGTAGTAAATCTAACTACATGAATGTAGTCTCACTTGTGGCCTCAAAATGGTCCTAACGCAAGTTCTAGAATCTAAGTGCTACCGGTACACACATCATAGCATAAATGCTTTTCCTACCAATTCTAGGGGCGAACCTCACATATTTGGGGGTGGAAAATTTTTTAGTGGTACGGTTTTTGTGCTAGTCATATAACTCCTATCCGTGAGACGCTCATTAAGACCAAAGTTTCACTCCTAAATGTTGTAAAAAAATTTAAATTTGGCACTAAAATTGCCTTAACAGGTATTTCTCTCAGTTTTATTACACATCTACCATTAAACAAACAAAAATCAAGCGTAATTGCATTCTCTAAAGTATCGTACTTTACCCCCCCTTACACTTAAGATGAACATTGTTCCCAATGTTCAAATAACAAGATGTAAAAGTAAATAAGGTAAAAGAATGAAATCAAATACTCCCCTGATTCGTTCGGTGGATAAAGGGGTAACATGGTTAGATCTTCTTCCAAGAGAATGTAGAAGTTTCAAGACTAAAGCATCGCCAAAAGCTAGATTCCACATACATCTCCTTGTCCAAAATAACCTGTTAAACCTGAGAAAACAAACACGAAAACCTGCATAACAACGGCGGGATAAATCTATATAAGGATATAATGCTTGTGGAATGATTATTTTGCAGATTCCTGGAGTTTATAAGTTAGAGATTTAATAAAAACTTTTTATAATTCCGGTAGAAAAACAAAACTTTCAAAAATTTCAGAAAATTAAAACCTGACGCTGTCAGGTTGTAAGGCCTGACGCCGTCAAAAATGATCTGACAGAATTCTCATGTTAAGTTTCCGGAAAATTTCTAGAAAAACCTATACCTTACTTCCTGGAAATCCTGCAAAATATCATTATGACTCGATACAAGCATTTGACTCAAACAAATACTAATATGTATGTTAATTTAATATTGTTATGATTCATGTTCATTTGTTCTAATAAACCGATTTGGATTTCCCTTACACTTAACTTTTGCAAAATACCTTTATATGTAGTTAAGACGAAGTTAAAAACAAGATAAAGCATTTTCACAATTTAGTTTTGAACATGAATCAATAATAATAAAAATTAAACATACATACGGAAGCAAATAAAATCAAACAAACAAATAAATAAACACACAAAGCAAATAAAGCTTGGGTTGCCTCCCAAGAAGCGCTTTTCTTTATTAACGAGTCTTGTAGCTAGACTCAAAGTCACCGTACATTACGTGACTCCATCATTGGTCACGGTTTCTAGGTCATTCTCATGTCCGTTTTTATATTCTGGTCCTAATTTCAAACAATCCTTGTAGAAACCGGATATCCTTTCCATAACATAGTCTACTCCTTTACTTCTATTTCCATCATTCCTATAGTAGACTGCTTTCTTAAGCTCCTTCTCAACATTTGACAAGTGTTGGAATTGCTCTATCTTATGTGGCATTTGGTAGTTTACCTCATCGGTCTCATCCTTAAATCTAACTATCCCTAAGAAAGGTTCATAAGTCATTCTAGAGACCTCAACAAATGGTTTTCCAAAAACTACTTGAGTTAAGCATGCATCGACTATTGGGCAGATATCTTCTACAATTACAAAGTCGGTGGCATAGGTGAAGTTTCCTACATAAACCGGTAATCCCTTAACTCTTCCCGTGAAGTTACTCATCCAACCCTTATCAGGGAGCATCCTATACCCAAGTTGGTTTTTCATTATCTAGTTGTAGTGGGCTCTAGTCATGATGTTTATGGGCGATTTAAGGTCGATGTAAGCTTTCCACACATGTAAATGTCTGATGTTGCATGGTATGTTGAGATTAGAAGGGTCGCCCATTTTTATAATTGGTCTACCTAGGAAGTATGGTGTCTCGGGGTCATCGAATAAGTCTGTATGATATGCGCGCTCTTCCTTAGTGGGTAGCCTATTGAAGTAGTCCTCATCATCATCTACTTCTTCAATCTCACTTTTCCTAACTTCCTTATCAACCTCGACTTTCTTAACCTCATCCTTAGGTTCACTATTATCCTCATTCCTATCAATTTGTTTAATAGTGACAATGTTGACGAAGTGGACATGTTTGGATGAAGAGGGGTCTTTTACTTGGGGTCTGCTATTTGTGTTCCTAGCGTCCTTATGTGGAGGTGATAGCACTTGGTTATTGAGGGCTTTCAATAAGTTGTCAATTTTATTGGTCATCTCCGTTTGTTGTTGATTGAATTCGGATTCGAATCTAGCTATCCGAGCTTCTTGAGATGCCATAAATTTGGACATCAATCCTTCAAGATTATTGGTACTACCATAATTGTTGGAAGGATTGTTATTGAAAGTACGGTTTGGGGATGAACCGCTTGATTGAAAACGATTAGGTGGGTTGGAAGAATTGGTTTGTTGTGCGTTTTGTTTCCACCTAAGGTTTGGGTGATTTTTCCATGAGGGGTTGTATGAATCACCGTAGGGGTTTGGCTCGGGTTTGAAAGTGTACCACTTGTCTCCCGCTCCGTCGGTACGCGAGGATGCGTAGTCCGCAAAAGCTTGTTCGGGGAGTTCCATGCAATCACGAGTGTCGTGGGGACCACTACATAATTCACACGAAGAAGTGATTTTGTTCACTTGGCTTGAAGGTTTAGGAGCCTCGTAGGATTTCATAAGAAACTTGACTTGGTCTTCAAGTTCTATGATCCTACGGTCGGAAGTGCTTGAATTGTTCGAAGGCAAAGATATTGCCTTGACCGTTTTATTCAAATCACGGGGATCACTCCAACTTTCGTTGTCATAAAGAGCAAGATCTTCCAGGAGAGCCCATGATTGTTCCGCACTTAGATCACGTAGCTTACCACCGGCCGATTGGTCAATGGTTTGCCTCGTGGAGAGATTGATGTGGTCATAGAAGATTTGGACTTGGAGCCAAAGTTCTATGCCATGGTGAGGGACTTTTTGGAGTAAGTCCTTGAATCGAGTCCATGCCTCGTAGAGGGTTTCTCCTTGACGTTGTTGGAACATCAAGATATCATTCCTTAGCTTGGTAGTTCTTCCTGGTGGGAAAAACTGAGCGAGGAAATGAGTGGTGAGATCATCCCAAGAGGTGATGGATCCTGCGGGTAGACGCTCTAGCCATTGACTAGCTTGGTCCCGCAGAGAGAATTGAAAGAGACGTAGTCGAGTCGTCTCTCGAGTGGCAACATCAAGGTCTATGGAATCAACGATTTTGAGAAAGTCTTTGAGATGTTGTTTAGGATCTTCGGAACGAAGTCCATGGAATGCGCATCCGCTTTGCACCAACCGGATGGTGTCGGATCGCAAGGGAGTGACATTGGCTCCTTGAGTGAGCTCAATGGTGTTTCGATAGCCATGGTGGCTAGGACGGGAGTAGTCTCCTAAGGTACGGGCTCTAGGAGGTGGTGTTGTTGTGGTGGTGGGTTGTTGGGATCAAGGATATTACCACCTTCCATGATGTCGGATGGTAATGGTTACGAACAAAGAAACGAAGAAAAAAGATAGACTAAAGAAAACCTAGAAAAATAAAATAAAAATCTCACTAGAAAGGAATCTAGTGAGTAGACCTAATAAAATAAAAATTCAACCTAAACAATAACTATTCCCCGGCAACGGCGCCAAAAACTTGATGCGTGGTTTTGCGACCTTACAACAGGTTTTACCTCTCGAGGGATCTCAAGAGGCTTGCAATCCCCACCAGGCAGTGTACCTGGCCGATGTAGTATAGTGTAGTGGCAAGTACCGGGGGATTGATCGTTCTCTAGGGGAATAGTGTCGTTAGGATTGAAAAACTACTCTAATAGGTCTAAGAGTGAGGGAAGATTCTTTTTGTATTTTTTATATTTTTTATGAATGCAAGTTAAATCTCGGGTTTGAAGGAGTGGGTGGAATTAGTTGCTAGTCAACTAACCCAAATAACTACAAATGCAAATAAAATAAAATGACTAAAAATAAAAAGGTGGTGGAACTTATATGGAGAGAAATGTGTTTACTTAGATTTCCTTACTCCCTAACTATCGTTTACCGGTTGATTAGTGTGTATTAATTGCGTGGATGACGGGTGTATTCCTTAATACCAATCGTGGGGTGGCGTACGTACTTCCCCAACTCTATAAGCTCCTACTTCACTCCTATGTCAAGCCGGATAAGAAGCTCCTAACATGGGATCACTAGAATTCGCTCATGCATTAAATACAACCATAAAAACCTTAGTACGCATTGGTTCATGTTTCTTAAGACGTTCAAGCAAGTTACCGTATAGGAGGTTAGCCAGTTTTCTTAAGCCTAACATCGATAAACAATCATCCAATACAATTAATAACACACCAACAACCAATAATCAATAGTTAGGTTTCATTAGATCTAAGCAAACACAAGATAAATCTAGCCTAACATGTTAATTAAAAGACAAGAACAAGATATAATCAAACAACACATAGACATATTGAATGATTAATTGATTACTTATCTTCAATTAAACATGGGAGATCCAAGGGTATAAAACCCTTAAAAATGGCAGAAAATTCGTCTTAGGGTTTCTCCTCACAAAGTTGCACACAATGAATAAAAATTGCAAAACTATATATAGAATTTAGTGGCTGACGGCGTCACGTTGTAGGAGGTGACGCCGTCACCTCGCCGCGGCTAGGGTTCCCGGATAGTCTTCCTGACGCCGTCCCTCTTTAATCCTCCAAAATCCACTCTGGCGCGTCAAGGGTTGACGCCGTCACAATAGTGCTTGACGCCGTCTCTCTTTAACTTAAACCATGACGGCCTTGATCACCTTAAAGGGTGACGCCGTCAGACTTCCATTGTAAAACTTTCTGGCGCGTCACGTGTATTTGTCATATCCACCTCTTTTGCCAAGCCGTGACGCCGTCAGGAGCAATCCTTGACGCCGTCACGTGTACTTTTCCAGCAGCTTTGGAGACTTTGTTGTTTTCTTCACTTTTATGCTCCAAAAACGTCCAAAATGCTTCCTTTTCCAGATTTCTTCTCCAAAGTACCTAAAATGACAAAAGGAACGATTTAGGGCAATATTTGATCAAATAAATACGATTTAGGGCTTAAATGACCCCCTAAAAGCGGTACACTTTTCGCTTCATCAATAACGCACAAAATAAGATCCGTGGAGCCCTAATAGGAGATAGAACTCCAATCCAAGTCCTTTACTCACATTTGATGCATTCAGGGTACACATATTACGAAAAGGTAAATGAGCATAATGAGCTTGAGGAACTATTTTTTGTTCACCCCACGCCATATGCTCTATGGTGTACATTCCCTGAAATCATGCTAATGGACTCAACATACAATACCACGTTGTTTAAATTGCCATTTTTTGAAATTGTCGGATTAACTTCAACAAACAAAACATTTTCAATGGCGTTTAGTTTTTTGAACAAAGAAAAGGGGCCTAATTTTTATTGGGTATTGCAATGTGTGAAGGAGGTGATAGAGGAAAAATATTACCCGCGTGTTATCATCACTGACAGAGATTTAGCGTTGGTTGGGGCATGCAGAGAAGAATTCCCGAACGCAAACAAATTACTCTGTCAGTGGCACATTAACCAAAATGTGCTTCAGTATTGCAGAAATAGATGCAATTCGCTAAAAGAGTATGAGTCCATTAAAGGAACATGGGATTGGATGGTTAAAGCTACGACATGCGGCATATTCACGCATTATTATCAACACCTACAACAGTTGTTGGTCGAACATGCAGGTACTTAATTATTAATTCATTGTTTTTATTATTTAATAAATAAGTACCCGAATGACTTTTTATTAATTCATTGTTTTTTTCAGATATTTCTTTGTATCTGAATAACTGGCTGCAAGGTTATTCAGAAATGTTTCTCGCATTTATTACCGATCAATATCGCAGCTTCGGCTAGAAAACAACATACAGAGTTGAGGCTCAACACTCGTTGTTGAAATTATACTTGGGCAGCACACAGTCCAACTTAGACACGTTGTTGAGTTCGATCGATAAGATTCTCGTTTCGCAAGAAACTGCGATAAAGGAATCTTTTAACAGAAGCAAAAATGAGAGAATGAATAAATGTAATGTAACATATTCAATAACATATAACACATAAAGGATGAGATCTTGGCCGATTTGTTTTAGAGAGAGAAAGAGAGAATGGGAGCCTTTTCTAGAGAGAGAAACTTGTGATATTAGATTAATGAAGTCAAAGGTCCAACCCTTACCACACATGGGAAGGGGTATTTATACTTACTAACTTAAGTGCCCCGAGTGGGCTGTGGAGTGAGCTGACAGTGGGTAAAGACCCGACCCACTCCACGAATACTATAATAACTAAACTAATACTATAATACTAATAATCCTACGAGCTATATAAATGCTAAATAGATACTCGGGGTGACCGAGTCTTAATATGAATATTTATATTCCTAACAATCTCCCCCTAAGGGAGGTCACCCCGGAAATGACATTTTGAATTCTAGCATTCTATTACATGATTTTGACTTCCTAGCTCGTAGTCTTTGATTCTTCAAATTCAATAATCTTTGTACATTCAGCAGTGAACTTTTGATGACCGTTCTTCTGTCTTGGATGATCTTTGGTGATTCTTTGATGTCATCATCCAACGTATGTCTCAAAGTCATCTTTTAGCAGTATGTCTCCATGTGATGTGGTACTCTTTGAACCGACATACTCACACTTTTCTGGATCGTGATTTTCAGCATCAGAGTTGCGAAAGGAGTGTTGAGGGCCTTTCAATTATCATGATTTCTTTGATTATGATGATGGTGAAGTGTGAGCATGGGGTGATGGACCGGCATCTTTTCGGCAATCAGCTGCAACCGCCAGGTATTCCTGCATGCGACAGTTAGCAATAAAATGTCCGGTACTTACAGGTTCAGACTTCGAGATTGTTAACAGCATAGTGTGAAAACTCTCTCTAATCCTTACCAAGGCCGTTCCTAAATCGGAAACCCCCAGAGGGCTTACAAGATCTACCGTAGTAAATCAACGATTAGGTGAGTCGCTGGAGTTCACTCCACGACTGTAGACCGTTTGAAACCGCCGCGACCACTAAGCGTAATCCACAAGGAATTACCAAAGTGAGCTGCTTTCAGGGCTGTTTGATGTTGACCCTGGCCGGAATTTCCATTCAATCACTGAGATTACATTTGTAAATTCCCTCATAAATGTTCTGGCAGATTGCTAAGATCTGTGTAGGACTCATAAGTTTACAACAGGTGTTCTTGATGTTGAACATCCAGTGTAGAAGTAACACGTGTTCCTATGAGATCTTATGATGCATCTCGTAGCTCTAGACTCAATAAGTGCATTTTTGGTAGTCGGAGACTGGAGCGGCATCTCCTGTTTCAATATGAACATAACTCGTAATGAGCGGTCGATAGATTATGCAGGGTTCCCCGTGAGAATGAAACAAGTCCTTTTAAGAGAACTTGAGTGGCTAGAAGGTTTAGTGCAGTGCGTCACTGGGTCCATGACGTCTTGTCTTCAATACCGGTGTTACCTTAGTAACCACCAGTAGCATATGAATTGAACCCGGTTTCTGCCCTAAGGTTGAATAATTGGAGGGCTATTTCTTTTCACCCTTTCTCATTACATTTCTTTTTAATTCTTCAACCCTTTCTTTCTCCTTTCTCATATTACTCCTTTTTTCATAATCATACCTAAGGACTTTCTAATACTAACTATTCGGTATTTTCCCTGGGTATATCCCTCCGGCTCTGGCGGATCATAGGACGGTTTTCCTAACCTTAGCCACCTTATAACTTCATGACTATCCTATGTTGCCATTAACCAAATCCTTGAAAAATCTCTCAAAGTGTTTATGATTATTAAACACATTTTGCAAACACTTTGAGAGTTTTATACTTTTCAAATGCTCCCCCTTAACATGTGCTCGGATGATTATATTATAAATTTTCACATGTTGGGTGAAGTTTGCACTTTTTGAATTGATCCGCTTTTAGTGAACATAACCGATTCGAGACACGCTTACAACACTAGTTAGACTAGCTTGAAATTATTACCCGGCCTGGTCAAGTCCATAGAAAGTTTCTCTAAACGGTACACTCTACTCAGACAAGTCCTCTTCAAGACACGCTTACATCACTGGTTAGACCAGCTTGAAATTATTACCCGGCCAGGACAAGTCCTTTCGATTAATGACAGTTTTGTTTCGTCAATTCATTGGTGAAGTCTAAGTCACACTCACATGATATGCCATATCCTTTTTGTCTCTACAAACCATTTGCTCCCCCTCAATATGTGCATTGATGTACAAAATAGTTTAGCACATATGGGAGAGCTTACATTTACGTCCAAAACATCACGTTTTATCAGATTTCATATTTAAATCACATTCTCTCCCCTGATCAAAAATTTCAAACCATTGAGATTTGTGATCCCAATTGATTTAAATAAGTTAGAAATTATGGGAGAAAATGTGGTCAGTTTTAATATGTGCTGATAATGGAACATGCAACTGTTCCCCCTCAATTTATGAGGGACACTACTTATCATGTACAAAGATAATCGTTATGACACAAATTGTATTGACCTTTTTGCGCAGATGATGTCATCATCCGCTTCTCTGAGGGAGTCAGTAGTCAACATCAATTTTCCATCCACCAACAAAAATTTCCCAAATATTGTAGATCCCCACTTGGCGAGACCAGAATAAGTAATGCTTTGTTGAAATGAAGGTGGTGGTGGTGAAGACAGTGTTGTTGCTGTTGTTGCTGATGTTTTTGTTGTGGTGAATTCAGAGCCACTCAATAGAGTTTGAACATCTGATCAAATGGTTAGAGCAGGAGCGGGCACATTCGTATCGGCCATGGAATCTGCATAAGAATATCAACACAAATATACATACATACAGATTCACTCTTCATTAACAGCTACCACGTAGCAGCTTGCCTATTCATAGTACCATATTCATCTCATAATCAAACCACAGTCAGGAAATGCATCAAAACGCTATCTAGCATGAAGAGCAATCAGCAATCACGAACATGGCAATTCACTCATATTTCAACATTCAACTCAAGATCTTATGGACAAGATTCTAACATGATAGCTACATACCTAAGCATATCCTGAGTGCACAAGCACTAAATCAACAATAATTAAGCAGCTATCGACTAACAAAAATCAATCAACATTTGAAACTCATTCAATCAGATCATACAAATGCCAGTAGAGTATTCAAGAATATCAAACACATTGGGTTTTCTAACTTCTTTTAGATTTTGAGTTTTAAAGTATTTAGGGGATTAAACGAGGATTCCAAAGTGACACGAATGGGCATTCTAGTTACATAAAGCTAGGAAACTATACGCAAATTGCACATAATGCCCTAATCTTTCTAACAATTAACACATTTGGCCATTAGATATATAAAGATTAGTAAGTTCCTCTTCAACTAATACCCCATTAACTACAAAACCTTTTCTAACAATTATGAGTTAACCAAGAAACCCATTTGATGATATAAAATTTGAATTCACTCTCCCCCTCAATCAATGACTCGTATTCTAGTTAAAGAGCTGTAGTCATTGATTGAGTGACAAATTTTATGAACAATCCAAGACTGAAAGAATTTCAAACAACACGTTACAACCATGTGTCTCACAAATAATTTTCAGAAGAATCATAGAAAGAAAACTATTTGTATACAAAGAAGACGTCTCTTCTTAATCAGGAAATAATGCACTGAAGCGTGCACTAAATCAGGGATGCACGGATATGAAGTAATCCATGCCCGGGCGAACATCACCCAGTGGTTAGGAACAACCGTCTTTTTACCGACGTGCTTTCCTCATTTTAAAAGACCGGGTTACAGTATAAAGTAACTGCAAGCCATCATGACATGTTTTAACAATTCATTTTAACTTCTGCTCGAGCTTCATTTAAAGTCCCGTGTCATTATTGAATTTTCTAAGACCGTAAATGTTATCGATAAACAGAAGACATGCCTAGAGGAACTATTTTTGGTATTTTCTAATTTTCTAATTTTTATGGTTTTTGTTGGTTTTATATATATTTTTTTTATTTACATTTTGTTGGTTTTATAATTTTCTATTTACATTATGGTTTAAGATATGTACAAGATATATTATTCAATTTAAGAGGATGATGACATGAATACCAAAATAAGGATATCGTTCTTGTACGTTGTGGAAGTTTGTAGTCAACATCACTTAACCTTTCACCACCAAAGCTTTCGAGGCTCCTAAATACTCGCCTGAACTTGAGCCTTCTCAATGTGAAGCTTTGATAGCTTCCCCCAAACCGACAATCTTCTTTTTGAGCAGTTTCAATGCTCTTTTTCAAGCTTACATAAGGTAAGTGTACAGTGGAAATCGTAGCAAACCACATCAAATATTGCTGCTCCTTTTAAGAATGATCATCGTGATTCTCCGTTCGGGGGATCATCAAATAGATCAGCAGTGTATCATCGCACACTTGAATAATTCTTCTCACATTTCTTCCCGCTGAAGTCTGAAGTAATGCATACCAAAAGTATCCAGAGATCACTTCCCCCAAGTAGTTAAATTGATGCAATCAGTCTCATTGTATGAAGCTCAAAAACCTGAAGTACACACTCAATCCCATTAATGAAGTCGAAAACATAACATCAAGATCAATTAAGACCCGGAAATCCCCTTTTCTCCCTTCAGGAAATTGCCGATGAGAATTGCTACACCAAATTCAACTAAGTCCCGAGTGTAAGCAATTTATCCCGTATGTAGTCGAAATGATAACACCAAGACAGTACCACAAAAGCAACAGAGTACCGGATGTAGTCGAAATGATAACACCAAAACAGTACCGTAAGAATCAAGTAAGTCCCGGATGAACACATTTCCTTCTGTAGGATACCGACTAACCAGAGGAATCATCATACAATTGTGTACCTCTTTAATCATCAGAAACTGTTTCTTACATCTCTTCCCCCCACGTAGTTGGAATAATACACCAAAAGCCACGAGTTAAACACTGATTTTCTCTGCGGTTATGACATTTGTCTTCCCGGAATAACTTCAATGAAGAAGAAGTATAAAGTTCATCACGTGTACTCGTTGTGCATTCAGATGTATGTCTCCTTCCCCCTTGCTGGATTTGATACCTCAAAATCAGCAACACATTTTACGCACATATATTTGAAATCTTGTGAGAAGAACAAAGTTGGCTCAAATGTATCAAGTGAGAATCAACCGCTACCGAAACACTCTCTGACTATCTTTACCAACCCTTAATTAGGCTATTTGAAGTGATAACTGATGGAGCAAACCCGATATACCAAACTTGAAACTGACGAAGAATTCCCCAAATTTGTTACTTAAGCTTGCACTGTTGTTGATTGAAGAACGATGCAGAAGAAAACCCCTAAGTACCCTTATACACTCAACTAAGAGCCAAAGCAAGTACAACACCTCTTGAGACTATCCACATCTGCATCTGCATGTAACATTGAGCACTACAATGTAACTCCTTGAAGTGATAGCTATAACCCGTGAGAACTTCATTGTAACTCCTTACATCGGGTATAACTAGATAATCCAAGTCTCAATCATAAATTTTAAGCACGAGAAAGTTATCATTGAAAGTCATGCATCCAACCAACCCCGACTTCAAGATAAAATAAGATCACGCCTTTGTGAAAGTCAACTTCAATCTCAAATAAGGGATGCCAAATAAACTCCATGATCATTGACGTTTTAGCCTACATTTTCCTTTATGTTCTTGTGGTTGATTTACAGAGTGCACATTGGAAGGAACAACAATCCGTGAATAAGGAGATTCTTCAGAACCTGGTTCTGGGAAAGAATACCCAAGAACGGATCATTATTCAAGCGTGCAGCTTCAATATCATGAGAGTCATTATCAACACCTTGAGGAATACAAATATTGCATATGACTGCCAACTGCCATTTTTTATTGAACGAGTGAATAAGAATACAATCAACGGTAAGTAGATCCACTTGATGACTGGCAATTTGTTTATTCACCCTTCTCCCCCTCAAAAATTGCATATGACTGTCATTTTTGATTGAACAAGTGAATAAGAATATACTCCAATGTACGTTGATCCACTTTGGTGACTGAATAAGCATGGAAAGAACATGAAGCTTGTTGATGAGAATGGTCAGAAACAAGAAGATTTCTCTTCTTCCGAAGATAAAGCGCACTCAAGCGTACACTTTTCTTTTCTTTGATGAACGGGGCCTGAAGTGTTGTCTGCAGATGCCATAATGTTGACATTGAGGCCCGAGGCTTGAACTGCAGTGTTCAAACATCATTTTCGTTGAAGATCGAGGCCTGAACTGATGTGAACAGACGTCATTTCTGATTTCCCCTCATATGTTGTGAGAAGCCTGAGTCCAAATGTCAAAGGACAATCTGTATGACCTGCATTTGAAAATAGACGAGAATAGAGAGTTTGTAGTGCCGGATCCCCAATTTAAGTTGGGTTCAAGTTGGTTAGTGCAAACAATCTCTAAAGCATCTGAAACCATGGGTGCCTTGGTTTCAACAATGGGAGCAGCACTAGTAGATGCAATGGACCTATTTACAGGACACTGTTCTCCTACAGGGAATTTCCTTCCAGTTGGCATCCATTGACGTACAGGCACTACTTTATACTTAGTTATCCTAGTTAAAGGGCACTGTTTTCCTAAAGTGAATTTCCTTCCAGTGGGCTTCCATTGATAACCAACATTAGCAAACATGTTTCGTGTTACTTTCCATGTTTGCTTGACATGCATGGCTCTCCAAACTTGCTTGACAGGGGTTTTGTTGGATGACTTCAAAAATTTCTCAACACATTTATCATGATTACCCGAAATTAAACAATCATTACATGTTTTGCAAATTGAATTAGGATTTGAATTATGATTCCGTTTGTTCAAGTCTGACTTATTGTTCCTCATGTGGTCTTCTACTTTATTCTTAGGAACACTTTTAGCTGGTGAAGTCCTATAATTCTTTATATTTCTCCTAGGTTTTGACTCGCTAGCTTTACTGCTAATGTAGAATCAGTAGTAGTATAAAATACATCCTGAGCAATACATCTAGCAATCAAATTCTCATTGGTGATGAGAATGTTCTTTCTCTCAATCTCACGACTCTTAAGTTCTATCGCATTTTGGGACACCTCATTTTCCATATCTTTAAACACTACTTTCATCTCATTTACTTCAGTTTTAAGGGTTTTTTGCATCCCTTCAAAATGTTCTTTGAGTAGTTTAAAGAATGGAATAACCTCAGTTAAGTAGCACCTTTTTGTTTGTTCAAAACCTCTTTCTCCCTCAGTAATTCCTGTTGGTGTAATTCTCTTCTTACATGTTTTATCAAAGTCAGCATATAGTTGACAAAGTACATATATGCTAATTAGAGTTTTACATTCTGTGGGAAGAGTTAAAGGAACTAAATGCTTGGATGTATTGGGAGGATACATCGTTGCAGCCGCAATTTTCCTAAGGGGTGGATTTTTGGCTTTAAGTTCTTCTGCCTTTCTTTTTTCTATGTCCAAAGACCAAAATATTTGTTCAGGCGTCAACTTAGTCTGAGGTGCAAAGACAGTCAATAAGTTCACCTCATAGTAATTATGGGGTTTGATTATGACTCCATTTGCTATACATTTGGGATCCTTCATTTTTTCATTCAGCTTTTCTCTATTGATGACTTCTATCTCATTACTCTCTTCTAATGAGGACACATTGGCAGGGGTATGGCCCGGCACAATCATTACATTTGCATCATACAATACGGGTTGGGCCATTTTAGCACTTCTAAGGTAAGCAGACTTTGGTTCACCTATGGCTTTCTCACTATTTTCATCACACAACTTTTTATGGTTTCTAATCATTTGAGCAGTTTGTCTGGTCTGGTCTTGTGTGTACAACTTGTTTTCAAGTTTATTCTTTAACGTTTTAAGTCTGGAAAAATCATTTAAGAGTTTAGATTCTTTTTCTTTGAAATCTTGCTTTAGTGTATTTACACTTTCTTGAATCTCCTGTTTTTGTTTAACAGTCTGATTCAGTTGTTTTTGTAAAGAATATAACTCCTTTTTTAATGTTTCTTCCCTTAAATTACGTTCAGTTATGAATGTACGCATTTGACTATCCATTTTCTGCTCACGTTCAGTTAGGTCAAATTTAGCACATTGTTCATATATGGCCACCTGATCTTTATAGATGTTAAGTCTAGTGGTCAAGGTGTCATCAGGGATAAACATTGTTCATATATGGCCACAGAAGATGCACCACTTGGTACAACAGACACTTCGTTGTGTTTCACATGCTGTTCATATGGGATAACATTGCTATTTCCCAGATTAGCAGCATCTGACTCAACAACGTTTGTCTGTTGTACTTTGTTGGGAATCTTCCGTTCATGCAACACATCATCATTATGAATAACAGAAGATACCCCACTAGGTTCAGCAGACGCTTCGTTGTTTTTCACGTGTTGCACATTGTTCATAGAAGTATCTGACTCAACAAAGTTTGTATATGGCTGATGAAGCTCTTTCTCTTGAGAATTCGAGCACACAAAGTCCCTATTGACACCAAAGTACTCAAGCACGTTTATCTGTTGTACATCTTTGGGAATCGTTCTTTTGTCAATCATGTTGTACAATCTGAGTACCTCAGATATAGCAGAATCTGAAGTAGTAGACATGATGTAAACGTGCACGGGATTTTACAATTCTATGATTTAAACCGAGAAATAGAATCTTTCGGGGAATTTTACAAAATCAAGAAGAAACCGTGATTTGATTACTTGAATGTGTTATGATGTAAGTTTGGTAGACTTGGTGATCTGTTGTTTAGTTTTGATTTGGTTTAGTTGATGCAAGTTGTTACGGTAAAATTTTGGTCAGAAAACTTAAAACCTCAATAACTTCATTCTGGAGCGATTTCAGGCTTCGAAAGTTGGGTTGAATGAATAAGTTTTTTCAACGTGTCCTTCTTCTCGGTCTCATGGTCGTTTTGACAGGTAATTCGCTGAAAAAGGAGTTACGGTTCAAAAGTTATGGTCGTTTGAAGTTTTGACGTAAAAAGTCAACTTTGGTCAAACCGCAATAATCCCAAAATGCAAGCTTGGCAAACCGCAGAAACCACAAAACGCAGAGACCTCAAAACGCATAATACCAAAACACAATAGCTCAAAACGCAGAAGTTCAAACCGCAGAAGTCCAAACTGCAAAGACCCAAAACGCAGAAGTTCACAAACCGCAGAACACCAAAACGCATAATACTTAAAACGCAAGAGTCAAACCGCAACCTTGGTCAAACCTCAACCTTGGTCAAACCGCAGAACTGGTCACACCGCAAGACTGGTCAAACTGCAGGACTGGTCAAACCGCAAGTCACAAAACGACAAACCGCAAAAGACAAGAAACCACAAACCGCAGCAGCAAAAGGAAAAGATGTCACTTTCAGTACTTTTTGTCTTTTTATCCCGTTATGGTAAAATGCCAAAACGCAATCCTAAAATCACCAAAACGCAGTCAGAGATTTCCAAAGTTACCTCAAACCGCAATCAAGAAACCACCAACGATAGTCAAGCCGCAGTCAAGAATACTATACCGAGACACAAACCGCAGGTAAGAAGAATCCTTAAATCTTCCAAGAAACACACCAAATCAACCGTAGGATGCCAAGAAACTAAGCTAGAGATCTATGTGAACACAAAAGTACCAAGTTTTAACGATTTACACCACAAACAAAGATCAAACCAATGTTTTTCCTCCTTTTCTATTCGACCAACAAAACACCAAAACAAAAGTGCCAAGAACACCACAAATCCGTTAATATGTAATCACTCGAACCATGGCTCTTGATACCAATTGTAACATATTCAATAACATATAACACATAAAGGATGAGATCTTGGCCGATTTATTTTAGAGAGAGAAAGAGAGAATGGGAGCCTTTTCTAGAGAGAGAAACTTGTGATATTAGATTAATGAAGTGAAAGGTCCAACCCTTCCCACACATGGGAAGGGGTATTTATACTTACTAACTTAAGTGCCCCGAGTGGGCTGTGGAGTGAGCTCACAGTGGGTAAAGACCCGACCCACTCCACGAATACTATAATAACTAAACTAATACTATAATACTAATAATCCTACGAGCTATATAAATGCTAAATAGATACTCGGGGTGACCGAGTCTTCATATGAATATTTATATTCCTAACATGTAATATACCACTATTTGCAGAATTGTGATATAAAGTTTCCAAATATTCTTTGGAACTCATGTCGATGAACTCCAACTGTCGATCGACGCCCAAGATTGTACTCATCAGTTGCGGTCAATTTATGGGCTACCATGCTTTCACGAACTGCTTTACTATCGGATTCATAGCAAGTATATTAAATTTATGACTATTAAGTTATTTTCCCCATTAATATCAGTAATTTATATAAGTCACTTTTAAAGAATGCAGATATGGCCATTCCACTGGATACAGTTGATATTTTTTGGAGAACCCTATCTGTTCCGTGGCCTAGTATCAATACTGAAGCCGGTCCTTCTTGTGGACCTGACGATGATCCTTCTTGTGAAGATGACATACAACAATTCAAGAGTGTTTTTGACAAAATGTCGTCGTTTGTCAAGAAAAATATGTTAAAGAAGGTGAGAAGGATATACAATCCGGAATCTGTTGATATACGTCAACCTGCTGTTCACAAAAGTACTCGTGGACGTCCGAGCGCAAAGGACAAAAAGTCTCAGGCTACAAAAGTCCCAGACTTGAATAAAGTACCAACCGTAGATCACCGAAGAAGCACAAATTCAAGATCTACAAAAGTCTCGGACTTGAACAAACAACCTGCGAGACATAGTTCTTACATGGGTCCTAGAGTTGAAAAAAGTCCCAGACACAGGTTATACGTTGGAAATAGGGAGAGCGACTATTTGATTCAGTAGATTCCACAGCTTTTCCGTCGATACATCATAAGTATCTATAATGTGCTAGGTGATGGAAATTGTGGGTTTCGGTGCGTTACCCACAGTATTGGTTAACCCGAAGAAAGGTGGCGCAATGTTCGAATGTGATTATTGCAAGAGTTAGACGTTAATCGTGACTTTTACGTACGTATGTGGTGGCAAAGAGACTATGACAATCTTCGGAGATCAATAGATTGGTTACATGATGGATCTGCACCGGGAGACTACTGGATGATTATGCCAAACACGGGGTTGGTTATTGCTTTAGTGACTAACCGGCCTGTTGTATTTATATCCGAGCGACAAAGTCATAAGTGTTTTCCGCTTTTTTTGGTCCAAATCAAATCCAAGGAACTAGCCCCCTTGTGATTGCCCGTGTGGGGAGTGAGGATTGTGGTCACTTCATTCATCCGACGCTAGACAAAAATTCACCAGTTCCGGATATTCACCCACAATTGAGGGCGTTCAGTATGCATCCGAATGGGCAACTTTATATTACGATCGACTACACCTGTATATTGAGATTAGACAAAGACAAACATAGTAAATGATTACTGATTTATGTTGTAAATAATTATACAGACAAAGCATTGTAAATGATTACTGATTTATGTTGTAAATAATTATACCGACAAAACATTGTGAATGATTACTGATTTATGTTGTTAATAACTGTTTGTATTATTTAAATTAACAATACATTACTGATTTATGTGTAAATAACTGTTTATTCTTTGGCCAGGTGGAACAAAATAATATTTTCTTGTGTCGCAGTCGGAGAGGATTGATTATAGAAAGGACATCCCGTAGAGACACTAGTTATGGTCAACCGTATTATGCATGTCCTTTTTCAGTGGTAAATAATCATACGTTTGCTTAGTTATGTAAATTATTTGTTTGTTAAGAATACATTTCTTATAATTTTCTTAACATGTAACAGCCAGGAACAGATGACTTTGGGTGTGGGTACTTTATGTGGAAGGATGCTTTTCAAACTACATAGCTAAAGATAATAAAATTGACAAGAAAGCTAATAAGATTGACAAGCTTGAAACAAGAAACAAGATGTTATTGTCTCAAAACAAGATGTTGATGACAAGAATAAAGATGCTCGAGGCATAACTGGAATTGGCAAGGAATCCTGATGATCACGCATGTCAGTCGGGTGCAATGCTCCATGAGCTTTTAGATGACATAAATAATCTTCACATGTAGTAGGTGTTGTTGTTTTTAAATAATGTGTTAATGTTGTTGTTTAATTGAATAATAATAGTTATTTTTGTAGTTGTTTAATGTGTTAACGTTAACGTATTATTGTTGTTGTTTAATTAAATAGAAACACATTAGACGGATACATTGTAGTTGTTTAATGTGTTAACGTTAACTTGTTATTGTTCTTGTTTAATTAAATGGAAACACATTAGACAAATACAAATAACATAACATAAAAAACATAACAAATAAACACTAAAATAAACATTACACAAAATAAATAAAACAAATACATGCTAAAAAAAAAAGTACAAAAGGACGGCTACCCTACTAGGGGGTGCCTTCTTTGTAAAACTAGGGGATGTTAGGATAACACACGCCATTACCATTTAGATGATAAAAGGGTATGTGGTCTAGCGGTAACCACATTTGTGGTTAAGCGCTCCTGTGTGGGAGTAGTACCAAGTGGGGTGACCTGCTGGGAAGTCCTCACACAGGGGTCACATATCTCTGTTGGTATCATTGCAATGAAGGCAGATACCGATGCTAATGGCCCGGGTTCGAGCCTGAGCAAGACCCCGGTTTTAATCCGGCTGTTACTCCAACGATTCTATCGTGTGGAGGCAGTACGGTTTCCGGGGGGAAGCCGTTAAAAATCCCCACTACTTCAGCGTGGGCCCGGTTAAGACAACATAGTCTGGGTACATGGTGGATGAGGGCTTGCCAATGTGGCGGGTGCGGCTCTAAACTAAAAATTGAAAGTCGCCTTCCAAAAAAAAAATTAGATGATAAAAATGATGATGTTGATGAATTATGATGAAGACAATGATCATATTATTATTTTTGCAATTATTGTAATAATAAATAAATCAAAAAGGAAACGTAGATAATTGAGTATGAGTTGTAATTCATTTACACCACTCCCAACAGTTAACTCAGCTTTAAAATTTAAGGCATGCCACGTCAGCTTTAACACACTCACCCTTAACTCAGCTTTAACATACCCAACAATAACTCAGCTTTAACACACCTTAACTCACCTTTATATCAAATATTTTCAAATTCAACCCCTAACTTATAAATTACTTCATTTTTTAAAAACATAACATTCATTAAAAAACATAACAAATTCAAACGTTTGAGGCTATTTTAAAATACATATTCAAAGTAAAAGTAACCGTACGAGTATTATTCAAATTCAAACGTAAACTAACAGTACAACATATTAACGCTGTGTTAACGCAGCGTAGCCCCAACAATTAAAATTCAAACACATTTTAAAATTCAAACTCATTGTAATGGGCGGGATATACTTATATCCGTTTAAAACTCAAACTCATTTTAAAAAACGTGTGAATTTCTAGCCTATAAGGTATTCAAGATCCAAACTTATTCATTCCTCAAACTGCAAATGTATTTCAAAAAAGATTTCTCACAACAATTTTCAAGTCCACCTCGCTAAGATTTTTCGCAACAATTTCCAAGTCCACCACATGAAGAATTCCATACTCCACCTGAACATATCTTTCTGGTTTTTCAACCGGAAAATGAACCAGTGAACAATCCACCGAAAAATGAACCGGTGCACAATCCACCGGTTGTCGACCAAGACCCAAATCCGTTTGGTTTAACAGAGGAAGAACTCAGACAAATGGAGCGAGATATGGAAGTCTTCCTAGAAATGGAACAACGTGAACGAGAAGAGGAAGCTGCTCGTTTGGAGCAGCAAGCCAGAGACGAAAAACAACATAGGAAGAACTGGGAAATGGGTTGGTTCTCACCTGATTCCTCTTCGACTGAAGATGGTTACCCAGACTCAGATGATACCTTCAATTAATTTGTATCGTAGTTTCATTCGTAGTTTCTTTTTAATTTCCTTATCGTATTTTCATTTGTTGTTTGGTTTTAATTTCCGTATCTTAGTTTAATGTAATTTCTATTTGACGTTTAATGTATTTGTATTTGATGTTTAATGTATTTTAATTTTCTAATTTAGAAAACTTTACAACTCTTCGTATATAAAAACATTTCGTATCTAAAACACAAATCTAAAACACAAGGGGCAAAAAAAAAAAAAAAAAAAAAAAAAAAAAAAAAAAACACAACTTTTGTATAGAAAGCACAAGGGGCGAAAGTGTAATTTTTTTTTACACAAACACCCCTTAACGCAACGTTAAGGGGTTAACGCTGCCCCTTAACGCTGCGTTAACGCATCTAGTCTCAACGCTTAACGCGAGTTTAACGTTGCATTTTTTCTCCTTAATGTGGGTTTGCCTCCCACCGTTGGGAGTGGTCTTAATGTAACGTGCTCTCTGACCAAAAATTGGTCGACATATTTAGACGCATTTAATGTGATTCATGACTATCATTGTAATTCACTTAATGCTACATATAAAATTAAAATGGCAGGTGAACCTTAAGTTAGACACATTTGCTGTGTTTGATAACACAGAATGATTTAGTGCTGAATGATTCTGAAGTCTGAATGGTTCAAAGGCTCTGAATGACTTGGTTCTGAATGAAAATTGTATGTTTGATATCGGTTCTGAATGAGTTATCTGAATGATAAAAAATTACCGTTTTATCTTTATCATTCGGATACAATGGTCGAATTAAAAAAAACAAAACAAATCGGTTTAAAAATCTTAAAAAGAACGAAGGAATAATAAAAAAGAAAGAGTAGCAGCAACCTTTTTTGATTCATCTAGCAATCGGAATGATTCAGTAGCAAATTATAAGTGGAATGATTCAGCACTAAGTGCTGAATCGGTCAGCATTCCGAGTGTTTAACAAACACTAGGAATGCTGACCGATTCAGCACTTAGTGCTGAACCATTCCATTCAGCACAAATCAAACACACCCTTAATGTGATTGATGGGTAATTATTTAATGTGATTCATGCCTATCATTGTTAGACAACCGTATATTAGTAGACACATTTAGGGTGCGTTTGGTTCGCAAGTGGGAAAGGTTTGAAAGATGTGGAAAAGATTTGAGAAAAAAGTAGGAGAGAGAAAATATATTATTATATATAATTTGTGGTTGAAAAAATTATAAAATAAGAAAAAATAATAATGTGTGGTTGAAAAAATTTTATCAAATAAAAAAAAATTTTGATTGGATAGATTGAGAGAAACCTACCAAATTTGGGTGGAATGAAATCTCATTCCTTGATTCCCAAAGTTGTGGGCCCAAAACCAACCAAACAAAGTTTTTGTTTCTTCTTTTGGTGATACCCACCCAAAAGAGCGAACCAAACGCACCCTTAATGTGATTGATGGGTAATCATCTATTTACTATTTACCTAAAGGGCCCCTATTGTCAACCGTACAAACCTGCGAAGAAGACAGCACAACATTCTGATGCATGCAATGATTGCATACACCTCCTATAGGGAGTGTCAGGATAACATGCCCCTAACCTAAAATATCACATGTATTATCCCTATATGTACCATATCTCTTGTATGCAACGAAATCATTCTCGGTGTATATTCCCATTGTATGGTATATAATGGAAATGTACACTGAGAATGATTTCGTTGCATACAAGAGATATGGTACATATAGGGATAATACATGTGATATTTTAGGTAAATAGATAATTACCCATCAATCACATTAAATCTGACTACTAATATACAACTAATATACGGTTGTCTAACAATCATTACATCTCTTCTTTGATGTGGTAGTCTAAACAACCCTTGTCCCTTTGGCTTTTTGGTTACCGAAATGACTTCACTTTTGTGTCTTCAAGGCCACATATTGAGCTTTCTCTACAACGATGTTAAACTATTTTGTTTTCAATTAGATTTACAATGGACATAAGAACTTTCCTCTTAATGGGATTGGGTCATTTGATAAACCTTGTAACACTCTTTTCAACTTTTTGTAATTTGTTCTTTTTTTTCCTAGCACTTTTCTAGGCTTTAAAAAATTTGCCGTTTAAAAAAGAAAAAATGACGTAAATTAAATTTAACTACTTAAGGACAAGGTAGTATCTCAATTTGCAGAAAAGCCTATTTGTTCTTTAACAAAAACATGTTTATGAATATGATTATACGTAGTAATAGTTACTTAAGAAAGTGAAAAGTACTTATATGATGACTAGATGTTTCATTTGTTGGTGGTTATATGCACAAAACATGGTTAAGATAATCAATAACCTAACTAATTACCAATGAATGGTTACCGGATATCACTTGCAATCGTGTTATCACTTTACAAAGTAAATTATTCGACCCTAATGCCTAGGTATCATAAATATATACTTGGGATAAGACCAAATATATGTTATTGAATTAGGCACAAATCAAAAACTCTTGCGCATCCAAGTGTTTATGTTTTCAGTTTCGTATATCCATGCAGTTGTGTTTGATCCCCTATTTATAGGTAAGATCGCTCAACCATAGTCAATGGAATTATGAGTGATTAACGGCCCATTAATCACCACATAATTAGTCTCCATAATAATAGGCATTAGTGGTTACACGACCAATTAAACGTGGTCATTAATGAAGTTATTACTGTCACTTGAATAGGTCAAAGCCGTTACAAGTTAGTTATGATTCAGTCCCAGCTTGTTGTTACACTCGCTGATGAGCTAGTCCCTGAGAGGGTTGCTCCCTGAGTGTGCTCACTGAGAAGTTCACTCGGTGATGACATGAACTCTCTGATGACACTACTCCCTAATGAGATCCATTAGCTTGTTACTCAAAGAGTACGAAGCCAAACTCATCAACCTGATGAATACCATTTAGAGTCAACTCACTGAAGAGTAGGCTCCCTGAACTTTATCAGAGACGTTAATCATACTTTACCACGATCAGAGTCAGGGTGTTCAGGGACCTTATGGGTGTACACTCCGTACCTCCTGACCCATTACCAGGTATGAACTGAACCCTCAAGTGCACTAAATTTTCCAACAATCATCCCCAAATTTAGTTCACTTCATTTGCATGAAAATTAAACATTAAACAAAACAAGTGCATAAACGAAAATGTCCTAAGGATTGTATTTCCATCTTAGTAAATTAAACGTTCAAACATTCGAGAATCAGGGTATTATAAGAATTGAACCCTTCAAACCATTTAAATACCTGAAGATAAAATACATACAAGTTTTCAAACACTTAAACGCTCCAGACACTATACAAGCCATGTGTCCATGTCCAATCCATAAATTTTGTAAGAGCCAAAAGTCAAAAGCTCCCTGAAGCGGTAAAACTTCAACATTCACATAGGTGGTTCCTCTTTGTTCATGCTCCTGCCAAGCACTTTTTCAAAAAAATTAACCATTAAGAATTAAAGACTTCATCCTCCTTTCTAGCAGGTTCTGAGCACTACATTGGGATGATTGTAAAACATGTGCTCTAGTCTACTAAATGTTCAGCTTTCCACATTGATCAGCTCCCAAGTTTCCTCAGGAGGGAGTTGGGTGTCTTAGCATTCAGTGACTAAGTTGGACTTTAAACCCATACCTTTAATAGACTTTATAACCAAGTCTCTAGCCAGACCCTTCGTCAAGTGATCAGCTAAGTTCTGTTGAGATCTTACAAACTCTATAGATACTACCTCATTCATGATAAGCTCACGAATCATGCTATGCTTGACACCTAAGTGTCTAGACTTCCCATTGTACATCTGGCTATAAGCCTTTGCCAATGTAGCTGCATTATCACAACGAATAGAAATAGGTGCTATAGGTTTAGGCCATAATGGAATCTCAAGAAGCAAGTTTTTCAACCATTCAGCCTCTTTACCAACAGCGGCCAAGGCCACAAATTCAGATTCCATTGTTGAACTGGTGATGCAAGTTTGCTTCTTGGATGCTCAAGAAATTATACCTCCGCCAAGTAGGAATACCCAGCCACTGGCAGACGAATTGTCTTCAGTGTTACTGATCCAACTTCCGCCCATACAAAACTTGCAACCTATGTGTTCACAACCCACTACTAAAATATAGTATGAGTAGGACATATGTGTATATGATATATGTGAGTACTTAATGTAATGAATAATAGCCAACTAAACCTCATGACAAGTTTACGTAAGTTTACACAAGAATACTGTATTATATTCACCCAGGGCCATGAATCTGGGACCGAGGGTGGGGGCGTCAGCCCGATAGTACTATCAGTACCTCTCCAACGGCTCCATCCAGGAGTTAAACAGTTGCTAAAGAATAAAGCGTATAAGAATAAGTTTAACACATTAAGACACGTTAACACATTAAGACACATCCAAAAGTATAAAAAGTATAGCGTTGCATAAGAGTATAAATGTTTTGAGTATTTGTGGAAGTCAAAGCAAGTATTTGAGCTTGTATCTCCCCCAAAGAGTTTATAAAGTAATTAAACAAGTAAAAGTGGGGCTATGACTCACCTTGGTGATACAGTAGTCTGAATAAGTCAAGTAGTGTAAATAAACGGCTCCGACACGCGACCTAATTTGATATGTCAAGTTTCAGTATGTTTGTTTATGTTCAAAACTTTATTAATGTGTAATATTTATAATAGTTGTATGATGGTGTATTGTCGATAATTATATGTAAACTTTTAGGCGTATTAGGTATAACGCGTATGGTTAAACGAGAAAAGTACAAATGATAACTTTTGTAATTTTGAAGTTTCTTCAAAAGTTAGTGGATGATAAGATTTTTCATATTTCATTTTTAGGGTTCGATCGATCGTTAACGAAATAGAAATATCTCGTATATAAATTTTATAAAAAACCGAGTCTATATGTGTTAAAAGTATATATTCGTGATTATATACAATGTTACACTTTATATCCTTATAGTTTCAAGTATTGACAGTTTATACCCTTGAAATTTCATAAAATAACTATTTATACCCCTCAATTTTAGTGAAGTGACAATTTTTACCCTGCAGTTTCAAAAGTAACACTTTATATCCTTAAAGCATTAAATAGTTTTTAAGTTAATTCCGTATTATATATATATAGGTTTAGGGTTTTGGCAAAACAGGCCCTCCAAGCATTTTACCCATTATATTAATAGTCCTAGAGTTTTGACACTTTTCACTCTCCAAGCATTTTGCGATTTTCAAACATAGTCCTTGTTTTATTTTGTTGCGTTTTAATTTAGAAAAGAGATGTGGCATGTTGTGGCTTATCATTATAAGCTGTTTTAAGTTGGGAATAAGCTTTTGAGAGCTTATTAGCTTTAAAATGGTTTATGGGCCTTTAAAGCCTAATAAGGGTACGTTTTGTTTTTAGGTCGCGACACAAGAAAAGAGGAAGAAAATAAGCGAGGCCTTGGGGGTTTCCGGCCAGGGCTTTGTGGTTTTGTAAAGTTGACTAGCATATTATTAAATTGGCTTAATCGTTTGGCTTCTAGCTTATAGCTTATGGCTTAAAAATCCGATCAAAGTGGGGTGTTTGGGATGGTTTACGATAAAGAAGCAAAAGAAAACTAAATAGGGCTGAAACTTTAAAAGACTCATGGCTCGTTTTAGTAACTTATTAACATGTTGATTAGACTATCTAAAGGACTTATGGTGTAGCTTATAGCTTTAATTTTTAAAAAAAAAACAAAAATACATAAAATAGAGGGTGTTTATGTGCTCTCGGTAAAAAGAAAAAAGAAAAGAAAATTTATTTTTGATCTTGTTCTCCACTTGGTACTTGATTATTATCATCTATAAGTGTTATTAATAAGTATAAAAGAGGTTGAAAAGATTTTGGGAGACATACAACTTATTAAACTCGATCTTAAGAAAAAGTAGCCAAAGGGGCTTCAAACTTGGAACAAAGCTATCCAAGGCTCCTAGATTCTTGTACAGGCTTTCCTCCTCCTTACTTGGACTTGAATTACAATAGGTAAATGTGTGTGTGTGTGTGTGGTGTGTTAGAGAACAAGGGATGAATGAAAAGGGTGCTTGTTTGATCGATATATGTAGGAAAGTTTCTAGGGTTTGCATTTAATGATCCTTGCCATTTTTAGGGTGTTGTCAAGAGGTTAAGGGACATGGTGATGTGTTCACAAGATGTCCATGTGAGCTATATTGTATTCGAATGGATGAAAAGGGAACACATAGAAAGCTTGAGATATTTGACTAACTTCGTTGAAAATCTAGGAGACATGGTTGCTTGTTCGATTTATAGCCACAAGGGCGTGAATATTAAGGAGACAAGATGATGTGTTTGCAAGGTTTCCATGAACTTGTTAGCTAGATCGGATGGATTACATGATGTATACTTGTTTAATTTATAGCCTTTTAATTCGAATGGTTTTAAAAAAAAACACATAGAGAGCTTGAAATATTTGACCATGGTGTTGAAGGTAAAAAGGGACATGATGATGTGGTTAAATTTGTGCCTTGCTAGGGTTTAGTTGGCTTAAGGATTAGTTAGAAACTAGTTATGGTTTTTTTGGTTTAGTTTAGGTTCGATTTGGACTAGGAAAACAAAATGGATCGATTAGGGCTTAAGGTACTTGTACGTTAGGCTAGTTGATGTTGTACATGAAGTTTAGAGATGTAGGAAACTTATTTTGAGTCCTTGGTTAGGGTTTTTTTTTTTTTTTTTTTTTTTTTTTTTTTTTTAACAGTCTAATGGCTCATTGTTGGATATGCTGAGCATTCCAAAGCTTTTAGTTTCTATGTTATTGAGCCTAATGAATATGTTTCAATTAACCCAATAATTGAATCAAGAGATGCACTCTTTGATGAGAATAGAAAAAAAAAAAAAAAAAAAAAAAAAAAAAAAAAAAAAAAAAAAAAACTCCAATCTTGTGCTGAAAGATTATCATGTAACTAAAAAAAAAAAAACAAAACCTTCAATCTTGTGATGAAAGATTATCATGTAACTGCTCTCACGTCTCAATCATATTTCTCTCTCCAACATTTCATTCTCATTTTTTTTTTCAAAAAAAAAAAAAAAAAAAAAACCCTTCAATCTTGTGCTGAAAGATTATCATGTAACTGCTCTCACGTCTCAGGTGGTGTTTGAATTCGACTTAATTGACTTAATATGAAAAAGCCTTAATTTATTAAGTTATATGAAAACTGTTTGTTTGTAACTTAATAGAGAAAGATGACTGAAAATATTAAGTAATAAAACTGAAAGTCTGTGCATTAAGTCATCTTTTAATTAAAGATGACTTAAAAAAAATTTAACAAACAAACCCTAAATCATATTTCTCTCCCCAACACTTCATTCTCATTTTTTTTATTTCACAATTAAAAAAAAAAAAAAAAAAAAATCTCTAATCTCTCACGCAATCAGATATCAAAAACATAATCTTCTAAAATATTGATTTCTTTTTTTTTTTGGGGATTGAATCACTAGAACATCTTAATCCAAAAAAAAAAAAAAAAAAAATTATATGGATGGAATTGATTTTTAATGAGATTAGTTTGCACTTTGTTGGTGTAAGAATCTGCATCCATAAAAAGAGGGTATTTTTGAAGTTCGTTTGGTTATCTCATCCACAAAGATTAAGAAACCGTTGCTCAATTGTTACTGTTCCCTCCCACACCGAACCCCTTCTCCACTTTATCACCAGTAACCGTTAACCGCCACCACCAACTTCTGTAGTTCTAATCGGTTTTAGAAGTTGGTGGTTTTGGATGTTTGGATCTGAGTGGTTTTAAGTTTTAGTGGTTTTGGAGGCGGTATGGTTGTTTTGGTTGATGTTTGTTGGTTTCAAAGGCGGTTTGGATGGTCAGCCGCTGGTACCCCATGACTTTAGATAAACAAAGTGAATTTTTTACTTAATTTTGTTGTGTTTGTAATAGAAGTTTGATTGTTACTAATTGATTGTTGTGCAGTGGAATCTCTGAACGAGGGCACGCTGAACGGACAACTTTGACCAAACAAATCTGGAGGTGTGTCTGCTGAACACGAACACTGAACGCAACTAAGGTATATGCTGAACGAACACGCGCTGAACGGCACGCGCTGAACGAGCACATGCTGGACGAACATATGCTGAACAAACACAATCTGAACAAAAATAAACATATTGTGTGTGTGTTAAGATTTTCACAATTTTGTTTGTTTGTGTTTCAGGCTTGCAACCTTTTATGAAGATTATATATGTGGGTGAAATCAGTATGATTTATTATCTAAAACTATCATTTATGTAGTTTGATTAACTGTCATATTCAATTTTTCTTTTCTTCTTTTTCTTCAGCTTTTGTTGGCGGGTTTAATTGCTAACGTAAGGGCAGGGGGAGTCATGTAGCACTACATGGGCAACCCTCTCAAATCCCTCCAATCACAGCCCTCCATCTCATTTTACTCCTTCAACCCTCCCAACCAACCCTTTCAACTCATTTATTAGGCATTCATAATTTTTTCGACCCTTCCAAATTTTTTTATTTTCTTTTTCATTTAATTTAATCAAACATTTATAATAAAACCATTTAATAAAACATAAAAATCATCCATTACATAAAACCATTTAATAAAACATAACAATCATCCATTACATAAAATCACTCATCAAACTCCCATCCAAATCATCACATCCACTTCTCCTTAAACCACCCTACAATTCAAGTAATTAAAGTATATATATATATATATATATATATATATATATATATATATATATATATATATATATATATATATATATATATATATATATAATATATATATATAATATATATATTTCACGTAATTAAAACATATGTACATATAATTCACGTAATTAAAGTATACCGCTTGGATGTAACATCCGTTGAATGTCGTGCATGTGTTATTCATCATCGTCCATTTAGTGTTGAGACTATCTTTAGATCGAGTTGTGCCCCCCATTTCCTTTGTGAAATGCTCCAATATTCGCCCCCAAAATCTATCTCGACCTTGTTCATTACCGACTTGTCTACATGTTGATATATGAACCCAAGCTTTAGCCAACGCCACCTCCTCATCCGGCGTCCATTGTTTTTTATCCGCTCGGTTTGCAAATTTCTTTTTCGTCATGTTTTCTTGAACCGCATTTTCTACAACTACAAACACGTTATTAAAGTCAAACGCATGTTTCTAACTCATTTTATCCGGTCAGGCATTTTATCAAACAGGTTACGCGAATCATTTTTAACCCATTTTTCTAAGTCATTTGCGTATGTGGAACGAGCTCAACATCATCAAGTGTATAACGACACGAAACTAGAGACAAACCTATATATACATACGAATGTATACGATACAAATTTAGATAAAAACATACCAAATGGAGCTTGTTGTGTTTCTGGAACGAGCTCAACATCATCAACATCATCCTCGTCGATAATGGGTGGTGGGTTGCGGAAAGCGAATAGATCAAAATGTTCAAATTCTACCTCCGCTGTTTGGTGGACACCGTAATGTCGAGGATCCATTGCGGGAGGATGAGATACCGGTAGAGAAAAAGATTGCCTTCGAATTGGTGGTTCGGGAACATAGTATTGTGAACTTGATTGTTGATATTGTTGATATTGTTGTTGATATTGTTCTTGTTCATGTCGAATAACGCCTCGACCCCGACCTCCACCGCGACCTCGTGAGCCACTAGCTACGTTTTGGGGTTTTTGTTTTCCTCTCCACGGATCCATGCCGGTTTTTTTTTTTTTTTTTGGTTATCGATGGCTTTTGGTGTGGAAGAGATGAAAGGGTGGTGGGTGACAATGCAACGTTCCTTTTTTTTTCTTTTTGGTAGGATAGTTTTTTTTTTTTTAAAGAATGCAACGGTCAAACGCTGGCTTCCCAACCCGTGATCTCCAACCCGCTGGGTCGGCGGCGGTGTTCCCCAGCGGGTTAACCCAACCCGTTTGAAGCCCGTTGACGACTCCGTGTGCCCTAAGGGATTTCTATGACAAGGGTGGCCAATAGTCGTATGGTCTCAAATTTAAAGATCCAATAATTAATATGTTCAACTTAAAAATTGCTGCCTCTCATATAATTTCGACTGAATATCCATTGTTTTTTCTGACTCACCATTTTAAATTGCAGGTTCCAAGTATTTTTCTGACTCACTCTTGACTCAACCCTTAATAGAACAATATGGAATTAACCATCTCCTTCAGTACCATGTTTTTCCTTTCAGAGATACCATTTTGTTGAGGAGTATAGGGAGCAGTAGTTTTATGGATTATACCAACAGACTCAAAATACAAAGTGTTCATGTATTCACCTCCCCTATCAGTCCTGAATCCTTTGATCAGAGACCCAAGATGCAACTCAACTTCAATTTTAAATACTTTAAATTTATCTAATGCCTCATCCTTTGAATGTAATAAATAAACATAACAAAATCTAGAAGCATCATCAATAAAAGTCACAAAGTATTTTTTATTCCCCAAAGAGGGAGTGGCGTGCAAATCACATAAGTCACTGTGTATCAGCTCCAAAAGCTCAGTTTCACGTTTTACACCCAGAAAATGTTTTTTAGTAATTTTGGTCAATATGCAAGTCTTACACTTTTCAGTGTCCATGTCAAATGCTGGGATTAACCCATCTTTAGACATATCTTGCATCCTTTTATAGTGTACATGGCCAAATCTAGCATGCCAGATGGTGGAGTCATTCAGTTTACAGGTTGTCATAAAGGCTGAATTAACAATATCAGTGACAATATTAAACTTGAACATTTGATCACACAAATAACCAAAACCAATAAACACACCATGTTTAGACAATACAAATTTATCAGATTAAATAACTTGTTTAAAAGCATTATTATTTAAAACACTACTTGAAACCAAGTTTTTTCTTATATCAGGAACATGAATAACATTAAACAAAGTTACAATCTTTCCTGAACTAAATCTAAGACATTTTGTATAAAGAAGATTAATGAGAGAAAATATAAAGATAAAATGAGAAGTTTTGTACAAAATGACGGGGTACGAGGGTATATATAAGTAAATAAAATGAAAGTTTAATAATAATAATTATTAGGGTCCGGTTCTAGAGAAAAGTGCAATTAGATAGAAAAGTGAGAGAAAAAATTATAGGGTAGAATTTAAAAACATCTCAAACTTCAATAAAAAAAATCCCGCAAAAAATTTTATAACTAATTTTTATAACTGTGATGCACCAAAATAAAAAGGTGCATCATAGTTATAAATTTTTGGAGGAAAAACTTTTGGCTGGAAAAAAAATTTGGCCCCAAAAAAAAATTTTTTTTTTTGGCAGGATTTTTTTTTCAACGGGGGGATGGGGTGGGGGAGTAGGGTGTGAACATACAAATCGTTTTCAAAAAAAAGAGGGGGCTAAACGGGCACATGTTATACAAATCGCTTTATAGAAGACCGAAAATGACGAAATAAGTTCCATAAACGTAATAACTCATTTATATTTAAAAAATTAAATATATTTTATATATATAGGTTTTTTTTCAAAAAAGATTATAATGTTCTCTAATTGAGAGAAAATATATGCCCTTTGTGCCCATTTAACTTTTCAATGGGCTAAATGTGCCCATTTTAAAAAAAGATGGGGCTAAATGTGCCAAAATCTTTTACAAAATAGCCAAAATTAGCCTTTTTTTTTTTTTTTTTTTTTTTTTTTTTAGGCATAAATTGCCACCTCTATACATACACAATATTAGCTTGATTGCTCGATCTGAAGCAAAGGTATTCAGTTGCACCATTCAAATCCTATTAGTCTAGTCACAGTGTGACGCATTTAGGTCTAAAAGCATAAAGATTATCAGAATCCAATAAGCCAAAGATATCAAAATGTCTATTGATTCAATTTACTGCAGACCATCACCACCACCACCACCGAAACGACCGAATGGACAACTGATTGTTGGTAATTTCTAGTATCCAAATATCTACTCCTTTCTCCTTCACTGCAATTTTCTACTATAGTCTATATATTATATGGGATTTTCTAATTCTAATTAAAAAACAATTAGGAAATCATTAATGTAAACTTACATTTAAACATTGTAATTTAAGTTTATTAATTGTATTTAACAAATGCCACTATGGCATAAGTTAGAAAAAGCCATATTATATAGAAGGCGCTTCATTTATGTACGAATTATCAAAAGGAGATTCGTGCATTATTATTGAATCCTACTAAACACAGCCGGATTTAATTAACTATTCGTGTGTTTTTTACCAACTTGTTTTTCTCATCTATTAATCTTCTCCGATGATTTTTTTATACAAAATTTAACAATCATCTTCTCCGATGATTTTTTTTTTATCCAAAATTTAACAATCTTTCAAAAACAAATTGAGTTTTAGTTAAAATAAATAACTACATGTAAGTTATGCTTTGTGAATTGTATAAACTGATATCTTTGTAAATTCTGCAAATAATTTCAGTGATTTATTTGTTTGTGCTTTACGAAATCTAAGAATACAATGCGATGTTATGTGGGATAAAGCCGTTTCGACATTAAGAAAAAAAAATCTCACTCTTAATAACATGCAATAAATGTGATTCCAGTTAAGAGTTAGGATCAAATGAGAAGAAATATTAAAATAAGAAAAATGAGAAAAAAAAAATCTCAACTACACATTTCAGATGCACATACAAATGTATATGCATCTTCCCTTAAATATTTCTCTCTTATTTGAAATTTATGACTAAAAATTCTTTTCATTCTTCTCATTCTTCTCATTTTATTTTATTTTTTCTTACCGGATCCCTTAACTTAAAATCAAATGGCATATTTGGTCACACAAATGTAAATTTCCTCATATGTATCAAAACACAAACTAACATAAGATTTTAATCACCCAACCAACCACCCCTTGGTGATCTTTACTTTTATCATAACAATATACACAATTGACTTGTCCCCAACACGGATTCAAGCCTTACAATACAAAGATAAAGATGACAGTCCCTCTAATAGGTGCTGTCTACAATTACTCACACTCTAACCCAAACCCTAACTGAAACAATACCAAACTATCAAGATCAAGAAGATCTTGATGATACAAACTTATACTAAAACCTAGAAACTAACTAAACAAACTGAAGGTGATAACCTCTGGAGAGAAACCAACAACTGAGAGAATAAACTTTGGGTGAGAATGAATAATGCAAACCCTAGCTGGATATGATGAATATATATAGCTGAAACTTTCACTTAGCACCCTGCACTTACACAGACTAAACAAACACAACTCAAACATAAAAGTTAGAAGAATTAGTTATAAAATATTTACACAATCAACCCTGAAGTTTCATAAGTTTGACAAAAGATGTTATAACTTAAACACCCCCCCCCCCTCAAACTGATGAAACAAACAAGTTAACCATGCCCAACTTCTTCACCATAACTCCATGTTGAACAGTGCCAAGAGCCTTTGTTAACACATATGCAGTTTGGTCCTTAGAACCAATACTAACAGTTTTGATCAACCCAGATGCAACCTTCTCTCTAATGAGATAAACATCAATATCAAAGTGCTTAGTTTTTTCATGCATAGCAGGATTAGCAACAATCTGAATTGCTGACTGGTTATCATAATGCAAATCTACTGGCAACAAATTCTCATTAACACCCAAGTCCTTTAAAATTTTAAGCACCCACATAATTTCACAAGTAGCAGAGGCAATAGACCTATATTTTACCTCTGCAGAAGACTTAGACAAAGTATTTTGCTTCTTGCTTTTCCAAGATACCAAATTTCCATTTACAAACACACAATATCCAAAAACAGACCTCCTAGTCATAGGACACTTAGCCCAATCAGAATCAGAGAAAGCTATAACTTTAAATCCAGACTGACTCTTATTAAAACTAATGCCACTACCAGGAGCTAACTTCAAGTACTTAAGAACTCTTAACCCAATCTCAAAATGAGACTGCAAAGGGGAATGCATATGTTGACTAAGACAGTGTACAACATAAGCTATATCTGGTCTAGTCAAAGTGAGGTATATCAGTTTCCCTACAAGCTTTTGATAAGAAGTAAAAGTCTTCAAATATTTATCATCAACAGTCTCTTTATGATTTAACACAATATTTTCAGGCAAAGGAGTCATCACAGGCTTACAAGCAAGCAGACCATAATCATGAAGCAATTCAAGACAGTATTTCCTCTGATTCAAACATAATCCAGTTTTAGTTTTTAAGACCTCAATCCCAAGAAAGTATTTAAGCTCTCCTAGATCTTTAATCTTAAACACTTTAAAGTTCTCAATTTCAACTTCACTATTACCAGTTAAGACCAAATCATCAACATACACAAGCAGGTACAAAACTGAACTTTCTTTGTTTTTCATGAACAAAGAATGATCATTTTTGGACTGCTCAAACCCAGCTTCAAACAAGGCCTCAGTCAGTTTATGATTCCACTGCCTAGGAGCTTGTTTAAGCCCATACAAAGACTTTTTAAGTCTACAAACTTTGTTACTTCCTTCTTTAAAATACCCTGGTGGAGGAAGCATATACACTTCCTCATTTAAGTCACCATATAAGAAGGCATTGTTCACATCCATTTGAAAAATGCCCCAACTGTTTTGGACAGCCAAACTAACTAAACACCTAACAGTTCCCATTTTTACAACAGGACTGAAAGTTTCCTCATAATCCACACCTTCTTTCTGACCAAAACCCTTAGCTACCAATCTAGCTTTATATCTATCTACTTCCCCTGAAGACTTATACTTAATTTTCCAGACCCACTTACTAACAATAGGAACTCTACCAATAGGCAAATCAGTCACTTCCCATGTATTATTTTCAAGTAAAGCACATATTTCATCATTCATAGCATTAACCCAGTTAGGATCTTTGCTAGCCTCATCATAGTTAGCAGGTTCAGTAGTTTTATTCAAATTTCAAACAAAACAACAATTTTCAGCACTCAAAAAAGAATGATTAGCAAACTTATTCAAACCATATCTAACTTTATTATCAAGCACATATTCATTTAACTTAGCAGACAATTTAGAAACTCTACTAGACCTTCTGAACAACATTTTGAAAACCAGGAACCTCATTTTGATTTTGAAGAACATTTCCCTCAGCTTGATTTTGATCATCTAAGGGAGTTGCAATGTGTTGTTCATCATGTCCAGGTTGAGTACCAACTCCAAGTACTGGTTGTTGAGGTATCTGTTCTTCAAAACCAGACTTATTTGAGTTGTCCACAGACCCTGGTTGATGCACATTACCTTCTCTACCAGAACCAGATGTTTTTTCAGGATGGGACATATAACTATTTAAATCTTCATCATTGGGAGTTGAAGTTTTGGTTGTTATTTCAGACTCAAAAGAATCAAAAAAGTTTAAACTTGTGACATCTGTATCAGTCCCAGAAATAGAACTATCTTTACACATCTTAAAAGGAAAAACAGTTTCATAAAATTTCACATCTCTTGAGTAAAACACAGACCTATTTTCAAGACTTAACAACTTATATGCCTTTTTACCACTAGCATAACATATTAAGACACATTTTTCAGATCTTTCAGAAAATTTATCAGTTTCTTTTAAAATAGTGGCAAAACACAAACAACCAAAACTCCTAAGATGAACAAGACTAGGTTCCCTACCATATACCATATAAAAAGGAGATTTCCCATTCAGGACAGAGGAAGGTAACCTGTTAATCAAGTATGTAGCAGTTAAAATACACTCAGACCAAAACACAAGAGGAATCCCCCCCCCCTGAAACATAAGACTTCTAGCTACATTTAGCAGATGTATGTGTTTCCTCTCAGCAACCCCATTTTGCTGAGGTGTATATGCTACAGTGGTTTGATATATAATTGCCATATTATTTAAAAAATCATTCATTCTATTATTCACAAACTCGGTTCCATTATCAGATCTAATAACCTTAATTTTCTTATCAAACTGGGTCAAAACCATATTAAAAAACCTGAGAAACATGTCAAAAACTTCATATTTCCTCTTAAGCAAATACACCCACACAGATCTACTAAAGTCATCAACAACAGTTAAGAAATATCTAAAGCCATCTCTGCTAACCACATTGTAAGGACCCCAAACATCCAAATGAATGAGGTCACAAAAAACAGTTGATTTGTGTTCACTAATAGGAAAAGCATCCCTGGTCTGTTTAGCCTTATGGCAAACTTCACAAGGACCATTATGATCAACATTAGTCAGGTTTAAAGACCCTTTTAACAACTTCAAAACCTGATTAGCAGGATGCCCTAGTCTATTATGCCAGATTTCCTTAGACACAAAACAACTAAGAAACTCACTTTGAAGCACACAAGCAGACATATTATCAGACTTATCAAACAGATACAGGCCCCCATATTCACTACCAGTCCCCAGCACATTCTGCTGACTCAAATCCTGAATATAACATTTAGTCTCATCAAAACCAACTCTTAACTTGCTATCCTTAATCAACTTTTTCACAGACATTAAACTAACACAATAATCAGGAATGACTAAAACATCAAACAGAACAACATCTTTATTAAGTCTCAAATTACCAACATGAGTAATTTTGGCTAAAGTACCATTGGGATGACCAATATTAAGTCTTAAGTCAGAAATATCAACAAGATTAAACATGTTTAAAGTGCTATTAGTAAGATGCTGATTAGCCCCTGAGTCAATTATCCACCCCAAGTGATAATTGACTCCATTAAGTTTAACATTAGCACAAAAAAACTGATAGAAATGATGATTAAAGAACACACTGCAATTAAAAAATGAACAAGAAGAACTACCTGCCATGTTAGCATGAGCAGAAGTACCAGGTTTCTCATTTATAAGACTCATCAACTTCATAACCTGTTCATTACTAAGAGACAAATTTCCAGCAACATTTTTAAAATCATTATTAACCACAGAGTTAGCCTTAGAATCATTGACTTTGTTAAAGCCACTAATAGGTTTAAGATTAGGATTCTTTTTTAATCTAGGAGGATAACCAATAATCTCAAAGCATCAATCAACTGTATGACCTTTTAAACCACAATTAGTACAAATTAAACTATCATAATTTCCTCTATTATTAGACCCAGAATTATTCCAATTTCCACTGTTTCTTTTCCTATTATTATCAAATGTTTTAGAGACAAATGCAGACACTTGAGACTTATCATTTTTCACAGCAGCACTAGTAGAAGGAACCCCTCTATGAGATTCTTCTCTAGAAACAATAACAAAAGCATCCTTAACTTCAGGAAGGATTTCCCTAGTTAAGATATTGCTCCTTATGGGCTGATAAATGTCATCAAGACCCATAAGAAATTGCGTTAACTTCAACAATTTAGCATGATCAATCAACTCAGTCCTAGCTTCACAAGTACAATCAGGTAGTTTGGTAAGAGTGTCAAATTCTCTCCATAGAGAATTCAACTTATGATAATATTGAGACACAGGCAAACCACTTTGTTTAAACTATTAATTTTTTGAAGCAGGTTAAACACAACTGACCCATCAATTCTATCATAAGTATCTTTTGAGTCTCTCCATACCACAGAAGCATTATTAGAAAACACATGACCAAGATACACATCTTGGGACAAAGAACTTAAAATCCAATTCAAAACAACTGCATTACACCTATCCCATTTGGGCCTCAAGTAAAGGACTAGCAGCATAATCAGATTTAACACATGTACCATCAAGAAACCCCATATTATTTTTAATTTGCATAGCCAACTTAACAGCACTAGACCAAACTCTATAATTCTCAACATCAGACAACTTAATAGTCACAATAGAAGCACAATTAGAATCATTTGGATGCAAATGCAGAGGATTACTCTGATCTAAACTACTAATCATAATAGCCATGATGAAAGAAAAGAAACAACCAGATAAACAAATAATCAAATAAAACCAGAAAACTAACAACTAAACAACAAACAACTACCAATCAAAGAAACCAAAAAACTAATCAACAACCAAACAATCACCAAAACAGATAAACTCAACAACCAAGAAGCCAACTACCTCAAATCAACTTCCAAGACTAACCTAATCCTATCCTCCTGCGACTTAGACTCAAAAACAAAAAACAAGAACAGAAAATCTAAAACTCACACCCAGAGTCAACTTGGCCCAAGCCAGCAGATTGTGAATGGCCAGAGCGGGTATTCTTACCACTCAAGGTGGCAGATCAAGATGTTAGCCAAACCGTTTACGCCCGCTAAACTCAGAACCAGTTAACCCTAAAGGAAGAAGATAATACTTACAGTGCTATAACCAGATGCAACGGAGAAAACCACAATCAATCACTCTATATTCACTTAGTCTAGAGTAACTGACCTAAGAATTAGCCCAGAAACCACAAATCCCCAAAACCCCCAAATGCAAAATTAGGGTTTACAAGAATCAGACCAAGAACTGACAATTAATTGTTAATTCTTCAAGAAACCAACACCAGAACCTTCCAATTGATCAGAAACAAAAAACCCCCAAAATTTAGGGTTTCAAGAAAAAACCCTAACCTTCAATTGAATTCACCAAACTTCAATTAAACCCAGCAACAACACGATTCAACACCAAGAATGTTGAATCAACAAAACCCGAACCAAGATCCACCAAAAGTAAACCAATCAGAACCTAAGGCTCTGATACCATGTTAAAATGGTATCAAAACACAAACTAACACAAGATTTTAATCACCCAACCAACCACCCCTTGGTGATCTTTACTTTTATTATAACAATATACACAGTTGACTTGTCCCTAACATGGATTCAAGCCTTACAATACAAAGATAAAGATGACAGTCCCTCTAATAGGTGTTGTCTACAATTACTCACACTCTAACCCAAACCCTAACTGAAACAATACCAAACTATCAAGATCAAGAAGATCTTGATGATACAAACTTATACTAAAACCCATAAACTAACTAAACAAACTGAAGGTGATAACCTCTTCAGAGAAACCAACAACTGAGAGAATAAACTTTGGGTGAGAATGAATAATGAAAACCCTAGCTGGATATGATGAATATATATAGCTGAAACTTTCACTTAGCACCCTGCACTTACACAGACTAAACAATCACAGCTCAAACATAAAAGTTAGAGGAATTAGTTATAAAATATTTACACAATCGACCCTCAAGTTTCATAAGTTTGACTAAAGATATTATAATTCTAACAATGCGCACACGTATATGTAAATGTACTAATGTAGTTATGTGTTTTGATCGTTTTCTTCTATCAACTACTACTTGATTGCTAAATTCAAACACTTTAACACCATTTGTTTATTGCATGCAGGGATGAAGACAAAGCTAAAAGTGATCGGATGCATAATATTTTTAATTAGGTAGATTTAGATGCAAAGCAAATTTTAATTGGGTAGATTGTTAAAAAACCCCTTTGCTTATTTCTTTGCAATCGTTTTTTTTCCTAGCTTTTTGCTAGTGCTTTAATAATATTCACTGTTAAAAAAAGTGTGGTACAAGAAGTAAATTAGCAAAAGAATACGAATTTCTGTTAAAATTATTGACTTTAATGAAAACCAAGTTCATATTTCACCCATAGATAAACTAACTAATCAATAACTAGAAACACAATGCATTAGACCAAGAGTAGTGGGCGTTGAATTGGGCTTCGTTGCCTTTTCAACGGGCATTGACCAATGTTTTGAAAGGCTCAAGGCGCACTAAGGCGCAAAGGGGTGCAAAGAGCCTCGAGTCGAGGCGCATTTCAAGGCGCGGGATTCATGAATGCGAGGCGCACTAAATATATTAAATTTTTTATAACATATGTGACCATTTATGTAGCTTAAATAACACAAAATAACATTAAAATACTTAATACATAACAAATATTACCATTATAAAGATTAAAATAGATCAGTTGTCACTTTTAAAACAGATCAACTATTTGGCTCGATGACCTATATAGAGATTAAAATCTATATCAGACTAAATATGCTTGTGTCCAACACTTGTAGACTTAC
This sequence comes from Artemisia tridentata subsp. tridentata, assembly GCA_021014915.2. NCBI lineage: Eukaryota > Viridiplantae > Streptophyta > Magnoliopsida > Asterales > Asteraceae > Artemisia > Artemisia tridentata. The sequence goes on along the minus strand of CP139503.1, from coordinate 23,805,956 downwards.
ATCTAACAAAGCTCACAATTTAACCCAAAATATCAAGCAAGCAACGTATTAATATTCAAGGCACAATGCCACATTTTCATGATAATATGTCGTAAAGAAAATACTTAATGAAACAAAGTAACTTCTTAAAAAAAATTCAATCAATAAAATAAACATAAAATCAATTCAAATTTACAAATCATACAAATACTCACCCTATGACTTAAAAGGCCCATGTATATAACTTATAAGGCCCATGTATCTTATCTAAATATTTAGAAAAAAAGCCAAAAACCCCGTTACATCTCCGAGGCACAAAAATCCCCAAGGCGCAAAGGCGCAAAAATCCCTAAGGCGCTGCGATTTTTGTGGGATTCATGCATGTCATGAGCCTTGATGTAAAAAAATCCCAAAGGCTAGAGCCTCGTGCGACTTAGCGCCTAGGCGCGCCTTAGGCGCGATTTTTAAAACTCTAGTTGGACCACCCCCAACCACCGTTGAAGCTCGTTGAATTTGTTTAAAAGCAACACTCGTTGATCCAACAACGGGCGTTGATTTATTATTTAACAAAAATATAGCCGTTGAAGGTGTCTTTAACGGCTATATTTGATTTAAACAATCATTTAATGCTTTTATTTTACCTATAAATATAACCATTTTATCTCCTTTTTTTCACACCTTCTTTCAACCTATTTCTTCATTCTACACAACAAAATCACAATGAATCCCAATCATTTTAAAATTCCCGGTTTTGGCTCAAACCGAAACCTACCGTATCAACCTCCACGAAGAGCCCCCAAGCAACAAAACGACCAAGAGCTCAATAACAACCAACTTTTCGGCTACATGACGCACTTGCCTTACCCGAATCAAAACCTAAATATTATGTACCAAAATTTTATGTCATTTGGAAATTCGCAAGATGTTGTTAGTGAAACACAAATGTCACCAACACAACCTTCACCTACACAACCTTCTCAACAAGAAGCGTGCGGGTCATCAAAATGATCTCACAAGAAAAAACCTCGGGGTGGTGGCCGAGGCCGAGGTGGTGGTGATGAAGGTGGCGTTGAAGAAACGGTTAAAAAAGTAACACAAAAGAAGTGGTTAGCCGATGAACTTGAGGCCTTAACGTCTTCGTACATCGCGATATCCGAAGATCCCGATGTAGCGAATTTTCAAATAGGTGGGACTTTTTGGTTACGTGTTCATCAACAATTTGTCAAGAGAAGTGTAAGGCCCGAGGATGAACGAACAATAGATTGTTTAACGTCTAAATGGAGGGACGTTAACCAAAAGTGTTCGGCATAAAACGCAATTTACATGCGTGTTAAACGTGGCTGCCCGAGCGGGGGTGATGATGCTCAACTGCAACAAGAAGCTTTGCTTGAGTTCCAAGAGACCGAAGGTAAGTTTACTAACTATTTCCCGAGTTGGAAACTTTTAAGGGAATCCCCAAAATGGAAGCCGATAAGCGATGGCCATCAAAGGCGTGCGAAAAGATCCAAAACATCTTCGTCCACAGTCGACGAGAGCCAATCGCCAGACGCACATGTCAACTTTGATCTAAACAAAGAAGATGATGTTGATGTATTCGAAGACATGACCCGACCAATGGGTCGGAATAAGGCTAGAGACAAACGACCAATGGGTAAGGATGTTATGGAAGAAGAATTCAAGGGTGTGAGAACCCGAATTGATGATATATACGAATTAAGCCGACAACGTTTCGAGAAAAAATACGAAGAATTAGCGGCGAAGATTGAAGCACGAAACAAGATGATCAAGTTGGAGGAGGATCGTCAACTAACCGAAGATATCGAGTACTTGTCAAAACCGATATCAACCGAACCCGGTTTGATACGAGACTTGATGTTGATGAAAATAGATAAAATCAAAGAAAAATATGGAATAACCAAACCCGTTAATCTTTAAGTTTTTTATTTTAATCTAGGATTTTAATTGTTGTTTTATTGTGTTCTTATTTAAATCAAGTTAACAAAAATAATAATAATAATAATAATAATAATAATAATAATAATAATAATAATAATAATAATAATAATAATAATAATAATAATAATAATAATAATAATAATAATAATAATAATAATAATAATAATTATAATAAATAAATAAATAAATAAATAAAGTAATGATTATTTGGTACCATTCAACGCCCCAACCCACTACTCCCAAATTTTTAAAAATGCCTCATATGACACACATGTCACTTGTCAACATTTGCCCCAACCCACACCAAATAATTCCCTCACCACTACTCTTGGTCTTAAGACCATACGCTTTTTAAGAAATTCAGCGTTTTATGTGAAAATTAGCACTACCAAGCAAATAACTATTGGGTCTCTTGACATCGCAGGACCCCTAATTATATACCTGATTGCATTTCATAAAATTAATAATCATAAGACTATGTGCAGTAAGCTCGATCGAGGGGTAGTCGATCGAGTGGTGATCGATTTGGAGGATCGATTCTCTTATTGCAGAAGTCGGTCGACCCACTCGATCGGCTACAACTTGGTCACAGGGACGATCGAGTTGCAAATGAAATATACCCGTTTTTTTTTTAAACTTTGCTTGTTGAATTCAAAAAAAAAAAAAAAAAAAATTCATTTCAAAAACACTATAAATACACACACATATTTAACACAATTCACTACACCAAACTCTCTCAATTCTCTTAATCAAAATCTCACACATCAATCCTTAATTCAACATGTCTAAGAAAACACCACAATCAAAAGGCCGAAAATCCCGATTGCCTCAAAACATGCCGCAATTAACACCGGATCCGAATTTCCGGTTAACCGGTATGTCACCAAACATTAATTTCCGAGCTCCTAGTTTTGATTATCAATCGAAACTTCCTCAACAACAAAAAACTGAAAATCCATTTCATGTAAATCGTCCATTTATTCCACCATATCAACAACCAGCTCCACAGCAACGACAACAACCACCTCCACAACAACGACAACAACCACCTCCACAACAGTACGGCTCACCCGAATCCGTGTATCGTCCAACGATGGACTCGTCAAACTCTTCATATTCAGGTTATCAAGAATATTCTCCGGTTAACCGTATGAATTTTAATGCTTGTGATTTTGATGAACAATTATATAACAATCCTGACTTTTATATGGGAACCGGTTCGGGTTATCCGACTCAAGAGTATCACGGTTCCGGTCAAGGTTCGGGTTATGGTTCGGGTCATGGATCGGTTCCAAATGAAGATGCTATTTCAGAAGAGACTTCGCCGGTGAAACCAAAAAAACGAGCGACGAAGGGTAAGAAGCCGGTTGTGGAGAAGGAAACAAAGAATGATTCTTTGCTTTGGTCACGCGAAGAAGAGGTCGCATTGTGCAGAGCTTGGTGCGATGTGTCCGAGAATAGCATTGTCGGAAACAGCCAAAATGCCAAAGGATTTTGGCAGAAAGTGATTAAGTACTTTCAAAATGAGGTTGGTGCAGAAAGATCTTACAACTCGATAGTTACCAAATGGAAAAATAGGATTCGTCCTAGAGTTGGTCAGTTTTGTGCCATTTACGATAATTCATTTAAAAATTTTGGAAGTGGTGGGAATGACCTCACTGTTTACAAACGAGCGTGTGAAGAATACCTATTAATGTATGAACATGCGTTCTTATTGGAGCATTGTTGGGAAATTCTGAAGGACCATGAGGTTTGGAAAGACAATGAGATGCCGGCTTTTTTAAGCCAAGATGTGGGTCGAAAGAAGGCAAGGACTTCCGAAACGGGTTCCGATGTGCCTGATGATGAAGAAGTAGTCATTCGAAAACAGCGACCAATTGGCCGAGACGCCGCTAAGAAAAATAAGAAGAAGTCCTCGGAGAGTTCTTCCAAGTCTTCTTATATGGCAGATGTATCCGAGAAATGGCAGTACTTTCAGGATGTTGCTTTGGAAAAGAGGCAGGAAATGGCAGACGGCTACTACGAACTGAAGAAAAAAACGTTGGAAATAGAGGCAACTAAAGTTCAAGTCGAAAGAGAAAGACTTGAATTTGACCGGCTAAAGAAACGGGATAAAGACATCCTATTCTATGTAACACCAATCGACTCGGCTTTGCCAGAAAGTGTCAAAGAAAGGATGCAAGAAATTAAGAACGAAATCAAGGAACGACACAACCTTAATTATTAGTTTTTAATAAGTATCGTAATGTTTTAGTGTGATTTCAATTTTATTGTAATGTTTTTATTTTGTTTGAATTATTATGTAATGTTTTAATTATTAAATAAAATTTGAGTTTGTGTTTAAAAATGTGTAAAAAAAAAAAAAAAAAAAAAAAAAATTGAACTTGGTCGCCCTTACTGGGGCACCTAATCGCCTGTAGGTCGCTGGAGAGAGAAAGCTGACGTGGCAGAGAAAAATGGGAGAACTTGGTCGCCTTACTGCAAGCAGCCTAAGTGGTATACACGCATGTGAACAGACACACAAAATGCAAATAACGTTAATTAGACTAATAATCCACATCACTTTTTGTCGTTGTGAATACGGAGTAATATATTTACTTCTTATTACTAATAGTTAAAGTTATAATATGTTAGCTTTTTTACTTTGGTTCAAATAAAAAAGAAGGCTGTTTAGAAGAATAAAATAGGCTAGGCGAAAAATAAATTACCGAGATACTTTTTACTGGTTTTTTATAAACGTTGACGTTGACGTTGACTTAATCAAGGGAGCTAGATCGAGTGCTCACCCTTAAATACTCGAAAGAATACATGTTGAAATTATCATATCTCGAAGCCTTCAAATCTTCATTCACTCACACAGTCACACATACACAATATTAGCTTGAATGCTCGATCTGAAGCATAAAGGTTACGAGAACCCAATAAGCCAAAGAAATAAAAATGTCTAGACCAGCACTGAATCTAGCGAATCGATATCTGCTTGATGGTAATTTCTACTATCCAAATTTCTACTCTTTTTTCCTTCACTGCAATTTTCTACTATAGTCTAGTATATAGAAGGCTAGGCGCTTCATTTCTGTAAGAATTATCAAAAGAAGATTCATGCAGTATTATTGAATCCTACTAAACAAAGCTTGATTTTAATTAATTATATACAAGATGTTAGTTACAACTGATTGTTACTCTTAGTGAAAAGAATATACGTAGTATATTGCAAGTATCCCATGATAAACAGGGCACTTACTATGTTTTTTGCGTTGGAACTATACTATTTAGGAGATAGAAGAGAAGATTACTTTAAATACGGTGCCCCTCTATATGAAGCATCCATTAAAGGTGACTGGGAATCTGCTAAAGCCATTCTTGATGAGAAACCAGATTTGATAAGATGTAGTCTCACTGAAAATGGTGAAACGGCACTTCATATTGCGGCATCCGCAAACAGAAGCAAACAGGTGGTAGTGTTTGTGAAAAATCTGGTGGAGTTGATGACAAAGGAAGACTTGGAACTTGCAAACAAGAATCAAAACACCGCCCTCTATTTGGCAGCTGCAGCCGGAAACATTGAAACCGTTAAGATCATGGCAGAAAAGAATAGGGTCTTGCTTACAATCCCTGGTGGTGGAGGAATGATGATGCCAGCGTATGCGGCTGCCTTGTTCGGAAGTTATGAAGTGGTCAAGTATCTTTATGATAATTCCAATGAGTTGCGTGATGACGGATGGAATGAAACAAATCGTGGTTGGTTTATAGAGAAATGTGTCGAGAGTGACATGTTTGGTAAGTATTCAAGCCTCCATTTTATTTCACCTACACGTTTTGTCGGTTTTGAATAGTTAGCTATTGTTGATGACAATATATTACTCCTAGTTAGGGGTGTCAATTTCTCACCCGACATGAAACTCGACTTGAAATTGACACGAAAATTAACAGGTTTAGGTTGAATCTAAATAGACTTCGGGTCGACCCATCTAACCCGTTTATTAAACAAGTCAGGTTCGAGTTATCAATAAATTAAGTGGGTCGACCCGCCAACCCGTTTAAGATTTTTTTTTTTAAATTAAAAATTATTTATATTTTATTATACGGTTAAATGGGTTAAACGGGTCGACCCACAAACCCATTAAACCCGTCTAACCTATTTAACTTGTGTAATGTGACAACTTTTGTACCAAAAACGGGTTAAATGGGTCGACCAAAAACCCGTTTAACTTTTCAACCCGTGTAACCTATTTAACCCGCCAACCCAAGTATATATACGGGTTAAATGGGTCAGGTTCGGGTTATGTGTAAATAGGTTAGGGTTGACATAGTTGACCCGATTATTTAAATGAGTCAGGTTCGGGTTGGGGTTTTCTGACCCGCCAACCTGACAACCCGAACCCGCTAACCCGAACCCGACCCGAATTGCCACCCCTACTCCTAGTAAATAAACTCATAATCCACTAACTAAACCGTTTTATATTTTTATTTTTTTCAACAAAGTCAAAATCACTATGCCTAACAATAACTCAGTTTTAAACTTTAAAGCACTGCCACGTCAGCTTTAACACACTCACCCTTAACTTAGCTTTAATACACCCAATAATAACTCAGCTTTAACACACCTTAACTCACCTTTATATCAATTTTTTTTACACAAACTACCCTTAAAAGTAGGTAAAGTGATATTTATTTATTTATTTATTTATTTATTTATTTATTTTACCCTTAACGCAGCATTAAGGGTTTAAAGTGGCCCTTAACGCTGCGTTAACGCAACGTTCTCACAACAATTAACGCAAGTTAACGTGGATACTTTTGCCCCTTAACGCAAGGTTTGCGTTAACCTTTGAAAGTGGTCTAAGAGTTACTTTACATTATAAAAAAAAAAAAAAAAAAAAAAAAAAAAAAAAAAAAAAAAATTATGTTAACCTCTCTCACACAAAACAAGTATCAGTGTGTAGTGAGTAACTTCACTTACTCATTTTGGTCCCACGGGGTGCCACATTAGTATAACAAACCCACTTCTACAACCCCCTTATCACAACTAAACACAACTTACTCATTTATGTCCCACCACTTTCTATTTTATTTTTTTATTCAATTTTCCAAATAACATAAAATTCATTTCATTCTATTAAAATTACAAATTAACACATACACAACACAATAAAAATACAAATTAACACATAAAAAAAATTAAATTAAATTGAATTGTAACACACTTCTTCAATCAACAAAGCCACCACCAACTTTAAATTTAACCCACTGCCCATTTCTACCCAAAATTAACAATATATATATATATATATATATATATATATATATATATATATATATATATATATATATATATATATATATATATATATATATATATAGTGTCCCTATATATATATATATATATATATATATATATATATATATATATATATATATATATATATCATGGTTGCAAAAATCGCGAATCGGTAGTCGGGCAGTCGACCACCTTGTAGCTTGTAATCGATCTAGGCGGGATTAATCGGTGATTAATCGGATTGGCATTACTGACAAGTTTTAGTTATTTCCGGCAAATTTTGTGTATTTTCGGTGAGTTTTAGGTATTTTGAGCAATGTATTTTCTAAAAAATAACTTGTAATAGACTTAAAGAGCTAATATAAGTGATCAAAATAAGTTTATAGTGAGTTTTGGGTACTTCCGGCAAGATTTATAGGTTTCCGGCAAGTTTGACCACCATTGACCGCTGTTGATAGCCGTTGATCACAGTTGACCTACTTTTTTGACCCAGTTATATAAATCGGCAAGGTCGGTAGCCTTGTAGCACCTAATCGGCGATTAATCGGCCTTGTAAACCTTTTTTTGCAACACTCATATATATATATATATATATATATATATATATATATATATATATATATATCACTTGCATATCATCTTCTTCAATCAACAAAGCAACTGCCAACTTTTTCTTCAAAAATGTAAATCAATCCGCAACAAACTACACACACTTTATTTACATACACAAACACACAAATTGATTATATATATATATATATATATATATATATATATATATATCACTTGCATATCATATTTTTCAATCAACCAAGCCACTACCAACTTTTTATATATATATATATCACTTGCATATCATCTTCTTCAATCAACAAAGCCACTACCAACTTTTTATTCAAAAATGTAAATCAATCCCCAACAAACTACACACTTTATTTACACACACAAACACACAAATTGATTTATAGATCAAAAATAAATAAATAAATAAATAAAAACTAATATATATATATATATATATATATATATATATATATATATATATATATATATATATATATATATATATATATATATATATATTTCACAACCTGCTACTCCCTACAAGATTGTCAGAAAAATGGGTTCGTCGTCTGCACGAAGAGATCTTCAATGGCGATGGGTGGCGAGAAACGGGGGTGTAGTGGCGAAGGGTGGCGAGTTTGCCACGTTGGAACGGCGAAGGGCGGCGAACACCACAACGCTCTTATATATTCTCTTTCACACATCTTTCTTCTACATCAAAATCCACCAAACACCACCACCCACTATCATCCTACCGCCGCTCCATCACCCAAAACAACCACATCCACTACAATAAATCAATAACAACATCCTTATATCTAACAGAAAAACAAAGATCTAACACACCGAAAAACACCACCACGACCAAAACGAATAACTTTTAATAAATATATAGCTTGTCTCACACACATTCTAACTCTCTTTTACTCACAAGTACATAACCAGAAACTCCATCATCTTTCTTTCTATGATTTGTCACCATTAAATAACAAAACCAGAGGGTTTCTATTGAAGTATAAACTAAATATAGGTGTCTTAGTGTAAACATTAGAAAAGTCAAGTATGTATTATGTAAATAGGAAGTTAATAGCAGTTAAGATATGGCAGTTAGAGTCGGTTATTATTGTTGTTTCATGAACAGACACACCATTTCATGGTGTCGGTTCAGTTAGTATATATAGGGTCGATTACATTGTAAAATTGTATGAACAACATATTACAAGTATCAATAAAAGCAAGTATATTATTAGTATTTGTATTTTGTTCATCGAATATCAAGTCTGAGATTACAACATTTGGCATCAGAGAGAGTTAACCGATCCAGGGAAGAACAAAGCAAGTTTAATCGATCCAAGGGAAGCAAGAAAGAAAGAAAGCGACGGTTCCTGTGACGCCATAAGAAGATAGCAAGAAATTAAACAGAAGCGTTTGATTTTTTGTGAAGCAAGAAAGGAAGAACAGAGGGTCAGATACAAAACAAAAGGTGGGCTGTTTTTGATCGATTAAAGAAGGAGAAAGAAGAACGTTGCATGTGCTTGTCCAAATTTTGTAAGCAAGAATCCAAATCCTTTGTGGAACAAATCCTTTGTGGAACAAATCCTTTGTGGAACAAACCTTTGTGGTACAAATCCTCCGTGGAACAAATCCTTTGTGGAACAAACCTTTGTGGTAAAAACCTTTGTGGTGTTAACCTGTGTGGTACAATCAAGAAAGCAAAAGAAAAACCTGTGTGGTATAAGCAAAACAAAGAAAGATAGGAAGAAAGAAGGCAAGAAAGGCTAAAGCACGTCAAGGCATGACGAACAACAAAGAAGGAAGCAGTAAAGTTCAAGAAAACATAGCACTTAAATGCGTACAGTTAACAGAATCAAATTACACCCAGTGGGCAATTCTGATGGAAACGATTTTAAAGGCTTATTGTCTTTGGGAGGCTATTGATTCAACAGAAAAGGTGGATGAAAAGAAGGCACATACAACGAAAGCAATGATCTTCCAAACGTTACCGGGAGATATCTTAATGCAAGTTGCGCAATACGAAAGTGCAAAGGAAGTATGGGATGCGATCAAAGTTCTATATGTTGGGGCAGATCTTGTTCAAAAGGCACGACTACAAACGTTAAGGAGCGAATTTGAAACCTTGAAGATGAAAGAAAATGAAACCATAAGTGATTTCTGTGGAAAATTGGGCAGCATAAGGGCAAGGTTTAAAAACCTTGGTTCGACACTCAAAGATAAGAGAATTGTCAGAAAGTTACTAAATTCAGTTCCAAAGAAGTTCTTACCAATCGTGGCAACTATTGAACAAACTCAAGATTTAGACAATATGAAATATGAAGATGCAGTAGGAAGGATGACAGCATTTGCGAAACGTCTCAAAAACCAAGACGAATTGGAAGAAGATGATCAAGGAAAACTTCTAATAGCAAGTGGAAGTGATCAGTTAGACAGTTGGAAAGGACGTGGTGATCAAAGCCATGGTAGAGGACGTGGTAGAGAAACGGGACGTGGAAGAAGTGCGGGTCAAACAAGCAATGACAAGAGTAGATTCAAATGCTATGAATGTGGTGAATATGGTCATCTCGCATACGAATGTACAAAGCGAAGGGACAAAGAAAAAGAAAAGGAAGAAGAGGCACATCTCGTGTGGGATGATGAAGAACCAGCATTACTGTGAATACAAGAAGATGAAGACCTCGCTTAAACTATATTTAGTTTAAGGGGGAGTATTGAAGTATAAACTAAATATAGGTGTCTTAGTGTAAACATTAGAAAAGTCAAGTATGTATTATGTAAATAGGAAGTTAATAGCAGTTAAGATATGGCAGTTAGAGTCGGTTATTATTGTTGTTTCATGAACAGACACACCATTTCATGGTGTCGGTTCAGTTAGTATATATAGGGTCGATTACATTGTAAAATTGTATGAACAACATATTACAAGTATCAATAAAAGCAAGTATATTATTAGTATCTGTATTTTGTTCATCGAATATCAAGTCTGAGATTACAACAGTTTCTTGTAGTTTTATATAAAAATCAAGTTCCATAAATCAATAACAACATCCTTTTTTTTTTGTATTGTATAAGACAAATTCCGGTTGCGGTTCAGATTTCGGCGTGCTCCTATATTGTTTCCACCTCCGATGATGGAGTATCTTACATCAAGTTGGTTTGGTTATGAGTTGAATTTATTTTAAAAGATGCATGACTTTTTTTTGTTTAAAGTCAATTAGATGAAAGAAAATGGTAGGTAGAAAGTGAGGGTAGGGAAAACAACGAAGGTGGATAAAGATGATTGTAGAAAACTATGTAAAAAAAGGGCAAAATGAATGAGAGTTCAAGTATTCATAAATCATATTACCCTGTCTAGTTTGACTTTTTACAGTCTAACTTGTTTAACTTTGACCTTAAATACTTTTATGTATGTTATATAATATTTGATGCAAAATATATGAATAAATTATATTTTAAATGTATTTTCAATGATATAATTTTCATCGACTATTATATAACAAAAATAGAAATATTTTAGGTGAAAGTTGAATAAAAAGTACCAAAAAAGTCAAACAGCTGACTTATTATGGGACGGATGAAGTAATTAATAAGAGAGAGATAGGTTTTAGTGAATAATTAGGGTATGTTTAGAATGACCCTTATTAATGGAGTGATACATACATCACTCTTTTTGATGCACACATAACATTTTGTACATTACAGTGTTGTACAGTGTGTTATATAGCTTGTACAATATGATGTATTTATTAAATAAAATTGTGTACATATCAACACCCTAAGACCAAGAGTAGTGGGCGTTGAATGGGCCTTCGTTGCCCTTTCAACGGGCGTTGGATCACCCCAACCACCGTTGAAGCTCGTGGAATGTGTTTAAAATCAACGCCCAATGTATACTTTTTTATTTATTTTTATTCTTTAAAATGATATTTAACTTTACTTTTTTCCATTTAACTATGTCTATTAAAATTAAAAAAAATATTCCGTTAACTAAAAAAAAACATTCCATTAACTTAAAAAAGAAAAACATTCCATTAACAAAAAAAAAAAAAAAAAAAAAAAAAAAAAAAAAAAAAAAAACATACAATTTATTCAAATTAAAAAAAACAAAAACAAATAAACAAACAACCTAAAAATTAAAAATATTGGTTCCAACGTGGTGCTTCGCGATTGTCCAGCTCGCGCGGTGCTTGAACGCGACCCCACTGTGTCTCTCCTTCCACAATTTCTTCACGTCCTCCTGTTGGTAATCCTCGTCATCTAGCTCGTTGGCAGACTCACGATAGCAGCGTTCAAACTCGAACATGTCCGCACGCAGCGCATGCCACTTGGAGGTGATCATGTCCGTGTTCCGGTACTCTTTTTGTCTACCGAGCGAGAGGTGAAAATCGCGCTTCACCCTAGACCAAAAGTCTTTCTTCGTATCATGAGTCTCCGCCCGGATGTCGGAGATGTTCAGGTAAGAATTCACCAACGCCATTTCTTCGTTTTCTTCCCATGCAAATCGAGAATCGCTGGCCATTTTTTTGGTGAATGTGGTGGTCGTTGACGGCAAGGGAGAAATTAGGGTTAATGTTTGTGAGGTTAAAAGGTAAAAAGTGGCTATTTATAACCTAGCGTTAACGAAAGTCCATTAAAATCGACGTTAACGTTAGGTCAATTGGATAACTTTAACGCCAAACGTTAACGTTAAATGGGTAAAAAAATTGAATGTTAACATTAAATTTCTGACTCGTTAACAGGCAATACTTATCTTTAACAGTGGATTTAAATTTTTTTTTAAGTAACTTTTTTTTTTAAGTAACTTTTTTTTTTTTTTTTTTTTTTTTTTTTTTTTGCTTTAACGGTGGAATTTGTTTTTTTTAATGTCAAATAAAAAAAATGTTAAATAATTAAAAAAAACTAATCATTACACCCATAGCTTTAACGCCCCAACCCACTACTCCCATTTTTTAAAAAACTTTCATTATGACATATGTGACACTTGTCGCATTTTGGCCCCACCCACACCCAAACCACTACTCTTGGTCTAATAAGAAGGCTTGAAATGAAATATTGAATGAGACAATTTTAGCTGATTGTTTTCCAATTAAAATGAGAAAAGACACTAAAATCTTCTAGTTTAAAAATTAAATATCTTATAAATTGTCAAGTAAACAAATTGCACCATTATAATGACTACATTTTTTTTTTTTTTTTTTTTTTTTTTTTTTTTTTTTTTTTTTAATGTTTTGAAATTTATGATCTAAACAGTACGCGTGATTTGTTAAATCACATGTTAGTTGTATTTTAAAAATCACATGCGATTTTTAATTTAAAAATCATATGCGATTTTTAATTTAAAAATCACATATGATTTGTGATTCGAACTTTAAAACTCACATCACAAATTACATATGATTTCGTATTGTCTAGTATTCAAAACCAATTAAAAAGAAAAAAAATAAATAGTTTGTCGAAAGTATATATCGAAGTGCCTGTTTATTGATAGATAAATGAAATTCTCGTACGATTTATCTTTTGCAAAATATTTTATTTTTAAAATAGTTGAAAGTGATTTTTTTTTTTAAGTGAAAAATAAATTAACCTTAATTTGTCCATTTACTTTTCCTCACACCTACTATAATATGTGTACATGAAAGAATATGACAGTAGTTCCGCAATTTTTATTTTAAACCCTGAGGTTATTGATTCATTGTAAAGTTAGTCTTTAGCGGCCGTTACTTAACAGTCGTTACTTAAATTTGCAACGGATGAATAACTTCAGGGACTGTTTTTGTGCAAATATTGAGCAGAACCAGACCCTCAGGTTAACTTTTAATTTCAAAGTTAGTCCTTAAGGACTAATTTTGCAACATACCGACACTTTCAAAGACTAAAAAGAAAAATAACATCGCCACAGTGCAGAACAGAGTGTTTACTATTCATTGAACATTGTTTACTATTCATGAGAAAATGATGCGAATAATCCCTCAGGTTAGCTATAAATTTCAATGTTAGTCCTTAAGGACTAACTTTGCAAAATGCCGATAACTTTAGGGACTTTTTTCGTAAAAAATCATACTATTTTCAGAAATACTTTACGAAAATAGTATTTGCGGTTATCGATCTTTTGCATAGTCCTTAATAACAAAAATAGTTTTTTTACAATCGTTTTATTTCGAATTTAGATTAAACACAACATTCCCGCAGCAACGCGCGCGTATCCTCACTCGTTATATATTACATTTTTATATGTGGATTCTTGAAAATCTATGCTATTGAAAATGTTTGGATGAACGTTTTGTGCCATCGTTATATTGCTTGAAAGCTCTATGCTATTGAAAATGTTGCCAAGATTGAATTTTATGCGCTATTAAAAGTTTGTCCATGGTTTTGCACTATTGATAAGTTTTGATTGAATGTACGTTGTACGCTAATTAGGTTTTTCAAATATATGATTTAAGTCAATAAACCGAGTCTTATCAACATAATTAATATTTTCAAATTGTTGTAAATGCTCCAAGTCTTGACTGGGTAGTTTTATACAGTTAGATCCATGAGTTTTGGTACTCTTCAACCAGATATTGGTCTTTTTCTTGGAGGTTAACAGGCTATACTAAACTTCTTTACACATATTATCTGAGATATGTATAATCATTTAAATATGTGTATGCATAAACTAGTTGGTTAAAAAGAATTATATAACAAAAGGGTTAATTAACTTATGTTTATTATCAAGAAAAATCTTTGTACCTTTCAACTTTTGCTTTCATTTTTTATTTCATTGATTGTATCATCTTCTCTTGCTAATCACTTCTCATATCTTTATCAGATATCGCAATTGATATAGTGAAAATGTATCCAGCGCTTGGCAGGAGCAGTATTCTACTTAAAATTTTGGCTCGAAAGCCAGAAGCATTCCAGGATAAAAAATCTAATATCATTGAGAGAACAATCAAGTTGGGTGACTATCTTTACTCCTCGATGTTTACTACACATCAACCATCTCAAAATAAGCAATCAGAACCTCACAGTGAGAGTGTACCCAAACATTCGGCTCAACCTACGCCATCTCCTGATAAAAAATCTAATATGATTGCAAGAACCTTCAAGTCAGGTAAACATCTCGACTTATATATAAGCCTTTTTTTTTTTTTAAATTCAAATCATTCACGAGTTTTGGTGATTATAACAGCAGCCAGAATATAATCATTAAATTTACTAATTCAGTGCTATAAATATGGTTGCATTTTATTAGTCATTGCAAAAATCGCACAAATAAGAAGACTTAGTTATAGCCTGTTTGATTATCGGAAGGTTTACCTCTAATAAGACGTGATATGTGGATTATAGCCTGTTTGAAGTGTATGATTCATGTGATATGCCAGAAACTTGTGTCAGACTTCACTAGTTGAATTACTAAAATACAACCTCATTCATAACTTCTTACTCATAAATGTCTTGTATCATGAATTTATATTGGTTTCTGGTCGTTGCTTTCAGTTTCTGCATTCGTTGTCGGAGAACCTGAAAAGGACACCGAAGCATTGCAGTTGTTGAGAATCATTTGGGAAGATATCGTGAAACTTTCTAGGATGGAAATTGATAATAAACTCAGAGGGCCAGCGGATCCAGATAAGTCAGTTTCTGAAAGGGTCGCTGGAACTATGTTACTGCAATGCATTTATGAGCATCTTGAGAAGTTGGAAACATCTTTATGGAGTGTAAATGCAGTTCCCCGAATAAAAATTCTCATTTCTGAACATCTTGTGAAGATGCATCTTGAAACCCAGAACATAATTAAGCAAGATAACAAGGCGCCTCAGGAACTACAAAAGCTAATTTCTGAATTTCTTTTGAAAATGCATGATGGTACCCAGGACATAATTAGAGGAGAAGCTGGACAGGATCCTCAGAAACTTAAAGATTTCATTTTTTACAAAACTTATGACATGCGTCATCGAGCAAGTTCAAAGGATACACGTAAAGATAGAATAAAGCAGTCACACTCTTCTCGGGTAATATTTGTTGCTGCAGAAATGGGCAATACCAAATTTTTAGTTGAACTCATTCGCCGATATCCTGATTTGATATGGAAGGTAAATGATGACGGTCTAAGCATATTTCACATAGCTGTGAAACATCGTCACGCGGGTATATATAATCTTTTGTACGAGATAGGCGCGATGAAGGATATGATAACACCTCTGAGAGATGAAATGGAAAACAATATGTTACATTTGGTTGGGAAGACTGTGAATCGAAAGCAGCACGAGAATGTTTCAGGAGTTGCTTTAGAGATGCAAAGAGAACTTTTATGGTTCGAGGTACATATATGGATTCCAGTATGAGCTTCTAGGATTTTTTTTTTTTTTTTTATTAATTTTTTTTTTTTTTTTTTTTTTTTTTTTTTTTTTTGGTAAAGGGCCTTCCACCCGGTAAAATAATCTAGGATTATTTATGAGTCCTACAAAACTCATCTTTTTTCTTTTGTAGGATACATATAATCGCAATTGGTCTATAACTATTTTAATTTGTTTGTGTTCAGGAAGTAAAGTCAATGATCCCTCCATATTGTAGAGAACGGAGGAACAGTGATGGTCTAACACCACGTGAGTTGTTTACAAAGGAACACAAAGATATGGTCAAACAGGGTGAAAAATGGATGAAGGAAATAGCTCGTCAATGTATTGTGGTAGCCGCACTTATTGCCACCATGGTATTCGCTGCAGCTTTTACGGTTCCAGGAGGATATGACCAAAACAATGGTATCCCTTTCTTTCATTCAAAAACAACCTTTAAGGTTTTCGTTGTGGCAGATGCCATTTCTCTGTTCTCATCTTCAGCTTCAATCCTCTACATGTTCTCATCTGTCTTCACGTCACGTTATGCTGAAAGTGATTTCTTGGTGTCATTACCCAGAAAGTTGATAATTGGTCTATCATACCTTTTTCTATCCATGACAACCATGATACTCGCATTTAGTGTCAGTTTCTTTGTACTTTACCAGAAGGGTTTGCTATGGATGCCTATCCTTATCAGCGTATTTGCTCTGATTCCATTCGGCATATATGTTTGGGCGCAATGCGTTTTGTTTATTGATGTAATTCGCTCGACATATCGTTCTAAGAACATCTTTAAGTCCAAGAAACCTGTACTATACTATAAAAACCCCACGGTCTAAGTATTGTAATTTGTAATGGTTTTGTTTTGAGAGGTACTTGCAAGTTGTAAAACGTTTGTAAGTTGCATGTGGGTGATTTATTATTTCAAAGACGTACTGTATTTAAATACTATACTCAGGTGTAAATGTTATAGCTTATTTCTGGTTTATATCAATAAAATATTAAACGAACATGGATGAATTATATAGACAACAATTGGTTGAGTGTATAATTGAGTACCTAGCACTTTACACTTTTATGGAAAGGCAATTATATAGGCACAAAGCGATACACAAATGCCAAAGAAATTGGAAACAGAATACCGAAAAAAGGAATAATGTACACTACAAAATAATTGTGACCGGATTTTTTTTTTTTCTCACTGCTAGGAAAGCTTGGTTTTAAGTGATTTTGCGATCATAAGATGAATTACACTTAATATAACTTGTGTAAAGGAGGATTCCTATAAGGTGTGATCAACTGTCATTACATGTAGTGGAGGATGCCTATAAGTTGTTCGATCAAATGTCTTTACATGTTATAGGAGGACTTATAAGGTGCTCGATCATAGGCCAACCATCACTTGTATGTAGGACTTGGTAGTGGCTTGCACTTTCTCAACGCGATGAATATATGGATTATTGTCTACTTTCAATTTTAGCTCGAGTGTGTTAGATGCTTTTTGTACATCCCAAACATTCTATTTTTCTCTCTTTTTCCAGGATATATCATTAAAACGTACCCATAGGAATGTATGTATGGATCCTTAAGCATGGACGGAGCCGGGGGGTTCCATAGGGTGCCGGGGCACCCTATGGATTTTTTCAATGTAATATTAATTTTTGAAAAAAATCATCGTTTTTTCCTAAAGTTATCTTGAATGCACCCGGTCCATCGAAATACGTTTCTAGTATTAGTGTTCAATTTTTTGTGTGCACCCGATCATATTTAGTCCTGGTTTCGTCCCTGTCCTTAAGTATGTATCTATTGTTCACTTGATGAGTTGAACTAATAATGCATGTATAACGCAGGAGCAAGTTACTAAACTAGCTCAACGCGCGTGTCATACTATATGCATAGTTTATGTTGGAAATTTATTGCAATCGATGGATTAGGTCATACATGGAAATGTGATTGGAGATACGAAGTGTACACCGATCAAAGTGAGTTATATTCTTCAGTTAATAGATTCTAAACGAGTCCATTAGGGAGTATACTCAAGAAGCAAGCTCATTCAGTGAGCACACTTCAGTGAGCACCCTCATCAGCAAGCAACCCCATCGACAAGCTAGTGTGCTAATGAGTTTGCGGATTGGTTGGAACTTATTGCTTACTAACTTGTAACCGTTTGACCAATTCAAGGGCAACTTTAATTGCAGTTTAAAGATCATAATGAATTGATCTTGTAAGCTATTATGGATTCACATTATAAGGAGATTAATTGACCGATTAAATATCATAAACAAATCTACATGAGATAGATACGGACCGAAACCAAAACACTAACAAGAGTAAGCGGTGCAATGCCCAATGGCATGCCAGTGGGATTTTGTTTCACCCTATAACAAGCCAAAATGCAGCTGAGTTTGTGTCAATTTATGTATCATCGTATTTCTATTTTGTCATCGTTGATCTTTGTCGTACAACAAACCACTTAAATTCTGTTGTTATGATTGGCTCGGCAACTCATTTAGCTCTATGTTTGTATAAGAGTTTGGCGGGTTTGTTGTATACGACAAACTTGAAATTTGCTTGTGTTACCATGTTAGGATGATGTTATGGTATCACAACGGTTCAAGTCATTGACAAGATCCTACTTTCTCGCCGGCTTAAGTTTGTATGATCACCTTGTCATTTACAAGAAATATTGTTGGAAATGGTTCACGAGACATTCAGTTTTATGCAGTCACATTGGAGAACACATTGACCACGGTTGTTACATATTGTTTGGTCATTGTTATATGGGGAACAATACGGTCCAGGTACTTGTTTCATGTGTGGAATAGAACTTTAACTAGCAATTTAAACCAACTAGTGAAACTACACTTAAATTTTTTTTTTTTTTTTTTTTTTTTTTGTGCAAAACTGAAGTGAGAAAAAGTCTCCTTCCTTTGACCTCTAAAAATTAATAAACACCAACATTACGTATCTAAAAGTATATGAAAAAATAAATAAATAAATAAAAATAAAAAATCTTCTACAAATATTTGCGCATCTGCAAACTTAATTAAAAAGTAGGTCTCCAAATTAAAAAAAAAAAACTTATTTATACTTTATATAAAATAGAGTAAATGTCATAAATCGTCCCTGTGGTTTACCGAGTTTAACGAAAATGGTCGATAAACTTTTTTTTTCCCGGATCCAGTCCCTGTGGTTTTGACCCGTAACAGGTTTGATCCCTTGACCACTAACTCTGTTAGTTTGACCGTTAGTTCAAGGGCATATTCGTCTTTTCCTTTACATATGTATACACATCATTACTTCCCTTGACATCTCTAAACCAGGTTCCTCCTGGACCCCTTGCAACTTCATTACCTCTCTTGACATCTCTACTTTGGCCCAATCTTCTTCACCTACATAAATTTTAGACAAGGTAACATACCCACCTTGTTTATTAATCTCCATTTTCATCACATTTTCAGCCATTTTTCTATCCAAATCCAGTATATTATAAACCACACGCCCATGGAAATATCCAATCATCGAATCCGTCACTTATTGCTAGATTTTGACAAGTCTTTGTCACAACGTTAAAGCACGAACAAGTTATCTTTAAACGTTGTTAGCCGTTTAAGATATGATAAGAACACGCATCCACGAAACTCCACTTCAACTTCAAATAAGTGATAAATAATCATCTCCGTAATCAACTAATCCAAATAAATCCAAATACGAGCCTTTTTAACGTTTAAGAACATTTAAACCAAAATTCAAACTTCTGTGTGTGTTGTCCGACATCTCCATATCCAACCGAGAACCAAATCCATGTACATGGCAGAAAAATAGATTAGTGCAGAAAAATAGAAAGGTAAAAACCTTAAAGAAAAGTACATCAAACTAAAAGGAGAAACAAAGATATAGGAAGAAGACAAGCTAAATCGGCAGGACATGGCAGAAAAATAAATTAGTGCATGTTTTGTGGGTTGCATCTTTTTGTGTACTGCTGAGAGTTTAAGAATATATGTGTTAATTAAAGTATAATTTTGTGTGGTGTTTGCAATTTAAACATGTGATTATCACTAATTTCACAAAGACATTGTTATAGTTTACTAGTTTTAGACCATTATGCGGCGCATGGTTTATTTACATTAGTTTACTAACATGAATATACTGTTTAATTGAAAAGTTAAGGCTTTGTATCGCTTCATCTCAACTTATAGAAAGTTCTCTAAGGACAAATTAACTCAAAATTTCGGATATCTTTATTTAAAGTATAAAAGGCAATTACATTAGTCGTTTATATATGTAAAATATTGTGTATTCTTACAAATATCACAGTAGCCAATACTTTCATTTTCATATATATTATCTCGTGTATACACATTAATTTAATTTAACAATGATAATAATATTTATAAATAACAACAATAATAATACATGTTTTAAAAAAATATATATATAAAGTTCAGGAGGTATTTGTTATATTAATAAAGTTATTAAAAATTATGGAAATTGATAAGCTACACTTAAATCTATAAAAAATAAATTAAGATTGTATATTTTTATATGTGTTTGGGCTTAATTGAAAATTATATTAGCCAATCAGTATAAAACATTATTTTAAATTCAACCATTTAAGTTTAATTAACTACCTTTTTTTAAGTTTCTTTGTTGCAATTTACGCTCAATTTTTTATAGCTTTTTGTCTCCTTCAAATTACAAAATGTAATTTATTAATAGTTTGACAAAACTAATTCAATTTTGAATTTTTATTGGCGAATAGTAAGGCTCGATTTTGAAGTGTATCTCTCTTATTTGTCCAATTTAATTGTGACAAATGACCTATTTTCACTTTATTTTGTTTTCCTTTATTATATAAGAGATTCAATACTCATTTATAAAGCAAACTTAAGGATAGTTTTTAAAGATGACAGTCACCTAGTTTGATCATATGTACAACAATCAAAAGATTTCCTATTATTGCATTTAAGAAAAAAGTATCCCATTAAACACCATTGTATATACATTATAGCGTGAGTTTAAACGACGTCGTTTAGCGTATCGATTTTTTTTTCCCAATAGCAGCCCCAGTAAGCCCAGGTGAAAAAAATAAAATAAATAAAGAAAGAAAAAAAAAAACTATGCAACAAGTTGCGAAAACTACGCTGAAGTTTTTCCTATTTATAACTTTTTTATATAACAAAATTTATTTACCAAATATTTAACTATTTCTCTAATAAAAAAATATACCGCCAAAAGGCCTCTGGATTACAAACAAAATGAGCCCAATATTGATATACTTTTGACATACATACGATTTTATAAAAAAAAAATGTTAAAGTTTGTTTTAAAAAAAAAGAATCTTTCAAAATGCACCCTTAACCTACTGAATAACTTTAAAAACTATCCTTAAGTTTGTTTAAACAACAGGGGCCAAAGACGTACAATTTTATGAAGTTTGAATTATTTATAAATAATTCTTTTTTTAAAACAAACTTTATTTAAAAAATATCTAACAAATATTTAGCGATTTCTTTAATAAAAAATATACCATCGAAAAGGTTTCTGGATTACGAACAAAACAAGCCCAATAATTATATACTTTTGACATACGTACGATCTTATAAAAAATGTTGAGTTTAATATACATTTTCTCACCACTAAACATATAATATAAAAACCAAGGTTGTAAAAATCAAGAATCGGTAGTCGGACGATCGACCTCCTTGTAACTTGTAATCGGTCTAGGCAGGATTAACAGGTGATTAATCGGATTGGCATTTCTGACAAGTTTTGGGTATTTTCGGCGAGTTTTGAGTATTTTCAGCGAGTTTTTGGTATTCCCGGCAAGATTTTTCTTAAAAAAACATCATGTAATAGATATAAATAGTGACTATAACTGATTAAAACTAGTTTACGATGAGTTTTGGGTATTTACGACAACATTTGCAAGTTTCGGGCAAGTTTGACTATCGTTGACTGTAGTTGATCGCAGAATCGGGTGGCCAACACTGACCCATAGTTACCGATATCGCTTGCTTTGCTGAGGAGGCTGATGTTTTAGTATTGTAAGATATTTTTCTTCTGCTGTTTTTTTTTCACTTTTATTTGGTAGCTTAGAGCTTTAAAGAAACTTATATATGCAGATAGATGGACAGGTCATTGTGTTGATAACAGAGTTACGCTATCTGTCAATATCCTTTTAGTCATGGTAAAAGAAAGCAGGAAAGGACAAAACTATGTGATGCTGCAGCAATTGTTCACTTGAAAAGTTGCTTCCTATAGTCATGGCTTTGTGGTTGCACCCACAGTGGGCCAGTTGAGTCCGTTTTGAATACTACTCGGGATAATCCTTGTTAATACAAATATCGTTCCAAAAACGTTATTTATATTCTTCGATCTTTTCTTAGTTTTGTTTATGACAAATACAAGGCATATCTTTTAGCAAATAATAAATACTAGCTTAAGTCTCTTAAGTATACATTTTACACTTCACAAAATAACCAAGAATTACAAGTTTGCTTATTTAGTAACTTATTTCCTTAAAAGGAAACTTTATTTCAAAAAACATTCCATGACATCATTGCATACATCACATATGATATCTTTGTTAGATTTTGAAATATCTTGTTTAGATTTACAAGTTACATAGTTGACATTTGAGGATTTTAGAAGATTTGGTAAGATATGGAAGATTTGGAAAGATACACCAAATCTCTTAGCTGTCAACGCCCGGATCCAAGTCCAATGAAGGACGGATCCCTTTTTTGGGATCCGTGGGATCCGTGAGCTGTTGATCAGCTTGCCTATAATAGCAAGCTGATCATTTGGCTCACTCATCGCTTACATACATAATTCACTCATATACATTCTGTATAGATCTCACTAACATCATTTCATATTTGCATCTCACTTTGATCTTCCTTTTTGTAGAAAAGAGTTCAAGTGTACAAGGATCTACAAAACCGTAATCCTTAAGTCTCATTACTGTCACATTGTAATAGTTAGCATATATCATCATTTATCATTTGTAATCAGTGAGTGTGGTTAGTGTTTTAGTCCTCAAAACACAAAGAGTGTCGGGAGTGGTTGTACCCTTGTAAAGAACCAAACGGGAGTGGTTGTACCCTTGTAAAGAACCCGGTGTTTAGCTTAGTACCGGAAAAAGAAGTAAGCAACGTGTAAAGTTTTTCTCCGCCTAGAAGGGAGTTTGTTTCTTAGTGAAGGATAACTCTCGAGTAAGAGACTCGAGGAGTGGAGTAGGGCAAGGAAGAGAGTCCTTGTAGCCGAACCACTATAAACATCCGTGTTGTGTGGTTTGATCATTCCTCTCTTTACTTTTTATTTATATTGTGTGATTATTTGTTTGTGCAAAGATTCGTTGAATTCATATAAGTATCAAAACGATTAAAATTTAAAAACGGTAAAACTATTCAACCCCCCTTCTAGTTTTCCACAATCCTGTTGTATCCCAAAAATGTTAAAAGATACCATAAGATTTGGGTTGTATTTTTTTGGGCCTTTTTTTTTTTTTTGTCGGAGATTAATATGTTTCAGGGGTGGATTTGTTGTTGTTGGGGATTCAAGCGATTAATTTTTGAAGATTCTTTCAGGTATCTTTTTGACTTTCCTTTCATGTTTATTTGATTTTCAACCGGTTTTAGGTAGAAATTTTTTATTTTATTTTGTTTAATAGTTGTGTCGAAACTCTTAGTTTATTGAAATTAGGATTGTCGAAATAAAATCTCAAGAATTTTGATTTGGTGGTCGTTTGCAGGACATATGTATGAGGATACTTGGTGGTCAGATTGTTGTCGTTGTGTTTGTGGAAAATGAAATCGGGCTGATAATAAGCCCACATATATAGCCTCACACGGATTCAAATTTGTTTCCGCTGGAAGTTCAGTGTATATAGTAATTAATGAAGATAATGGGCTATGATGATTGCTATAATTGGGGGGAAACGAAATGGGTCGTTGAAAATCTGAAGGTATTATTGCGGGGCAATGACCGGAGGGCATTGTATAAACGTTAACTAAGCAACCGGGTCTGTTTTGCAGCCACGGTGAACTTGATTTGTTTCTGTGGCTCGGTCCCCATTTGCAAGTCTGAGCCTAATTGTTTTCTGAATCAAACTATTACTATATATACTTATAAACCGTTTAATCCGGCGTCGTTTTGACACGTCTTGATGACGTCAGATTATGTAACTTTTTCGGAGCACAAATCTTAGTTTCGCTGACTTTCTTTTTTATTAGTAATTTGCAGCCATGTTATTAAGGCGATGATGATAAGTTTGTACAGTTACATTTTTTCGACGCCCGTTCGTTGGCGGGGCAACCAGAATTGTGGTTGCAGCCATCGTGTGCGTTTAATGTCGATTATATATGTACATATCCGAGCCTTATTTTTTGTTGGCCTGCTATATAAAGACCAACATCAGAACTACGCGAACATGAAAGAATATCAGGTGCATGCTTTTATGCAGCCCGTCGTATTACCAAAGGGCTTAAGTTTCTTTTCAATGCACATATATGCAAAGGTTGGAAGGCAACGTCTTAAGGTGATATTTCTTTGTAAGTGACCATTCTCCGTCACCTGCTAATAAGCCCATCGCCTCACACGCTACTCTGTTAGTTTGATAAACACGGCCTTCAACTCTACGTATACCAAAAACGATACACATCCTTTCTGATGACACAACAAAAGTCTTTGGTAAAACAAATCACAAGCGCTAGGATGTATATACGCTAACCTACCAATGGACGACTTGTTGAGGTTAACTTTTTAGGGCCATTCCAAACGAACTCGAAAGGGAAGTCTAAATATGTTAGGTGGTGACCAAGTGTCGAGCGAGCATTAAAATCTAATCATTGCGTAAGGGTGGTTTTCGTGTTACCCGGATTTTCAACAACGGATTCTAGAGTTTCGTTTCTTTTGAAAGTAACACGCTGCATGTTCTTAAGATGAACAACTAGTATCTGCATAGCCGGGTGTCTGTGGTGAATATTGAATCCTAATAACCACCAACAGGCCTCGTGCGGGCCTACTTACCTTGCATCTAGATAATTCTTTATCTCATCAACTCTGATTGCAGGCACTCGACTAGTTGAAGGCGTGTCCCCAAACAGATCTTGTTATCTGTGTGACTATCCGATCCGTCCCTTTTGAAATATACTTGAATAAGTACTTAATCAGCATTGTCCATTCACAATATTCCACATTGATGTGTGCGTAAAACCTCTTCAGGAGCAGCATGTTATATGGTACAACATACCCATTATCTAGCTCAACATTTTGCCTAGTGGTGACTTCCCCCCAAGGCTGCCGACCATAGTGCACGTACCCCTTTTTGTCAATGGATGTGGCATTAGAATACGTTTTAGGGAACCTTTTTGTGCATGCATCAGTTCCCTTCATACATGTGGCCGATCTATTTACCGCACCACAGGGCCCGTGCATCATAAGTTCACTAACAATGCGATAACCTTCCGGATCAGTGTCCCTACCGTGCATCATAAGTTCACCAAATCTCTTAGCTGTCAACACCCACGGATCCAAGTCCAATGAAGGACGGATCCCTTTTTTGGGATCCGTGGGATCCGTGAGCTGTTGATCAGCTTGCCTATAATAGCAAGCTGATCATTTGGCTCACTCATCACTTACATACATAATTTACTCATATACATTCTGTATAGATCTCATTAACATCATTTCATATTTGCATTTCACTTTGATCTTCCTTTTTGTAGAAAAGAGTTCAAGTGTACAAGGATCTACAAAACCATAATCCTTAAGTCTCATTACTGTCACATTGTAATAGTTAGCATATATCATCATTTATCATTTGTAATCAGTGAGTGTGGTTAGTGTTTTAGTCCTCAAAACACAAAGAGTGTCGGGAGTGGTTGTACCCTTGTAAAGAACCAAACGGGAGTGGTTGTACCCTTGTAAAGAACCCGGTGTTTAGCTTAGTACCGGAAAAAGAAGTAAGCGACGTGTAAAGGTTTTCTCCGCCTAGAAGGGAGTTTGTTTCTTAGTGAAGGATAACTCTCGAGTAAGAGACTCGAGGAGTGGAGTAGGGCAAGGAAGAGAGTCCTTGTAGCCGAACCACTATAAACATCCGTGTTGTGTGGTTTGATCATTCCTCTCTTTACTTTTTATTTATATTGTGTGATTATTTGTTTGTGCAAAGATCCGTTGAATTCATATAAGTATCAAAACAATTAAAATTTAAAAACGGTAAAACTATTCAACCCCCCTTCTAGTTTTCCACAATTGGTACCAGAGCGGTGTTACTCAAGAATTTTAAAATAAATTGTATTTTAAAACTTGAAACGATCAAATGGATTTTGAAAACTTTAAAGAATGGCAATCTATGCAAAGACCACCACTTTTTGAACCAAATAGCTTTATATATTGTAAAAATCGTTTTGAGACATATGTGAAGTCAAAGGACATAGATCTATGGTATATAATTATTGATGGTGATTACAAGCCTATAAGTAATACTTCGGGTGGTCGGGATGAAGGAGCTTCTCTTACTCGTCACAGTGACGAGCAAAAGAAATTTATTGCCAAAAATAATGTAGCCAAAATGATGCTTTATAACGCCTTACCTAAGAAAGAATATGAAAGAGTTTTTATGTGTAAAACGGCTAAAGATATTTGGCAATCTCTTATTGTTACACATCAAGGAAACTCACAAGTAAAAGATAACAAAATTGATCTTCTTGTTCAACAATACGAACAATTTGTTATCTCTGAAGATGAGACCATTGATTGTGCATTTGCTAGGTTCAATACTATTATCACATCACTTAAAGCACTTGACGAAACTTTTTCTAGTAAGAATTTTGTCAGGAAATTTCTAAGAGCACTCCATCCAAAATGGAGGGCAAAGGTGATGGCTATTGAAGAATCCAAGGATCTCTCAAGCATGACCTTAGATGAGCTCATAGGAAACTTAAAAGTTCACGAAATGATCATGGAAAAAGATTCGGAAATTGTCAAAGGCAAAAAGGAGAAGACAAAGTCCATTGCCTTGAAAGCTAAAGCCGAGTCAAGTGATGATGAATCGTGTTCTGACAGTGATGATGAAGAATATGCCATGGCCGTGAGAGATTTCAAGAAATTCTTCAGGAGACGAGGAAAGTTTGTAAGACCACCTCGTGATGAAAAGAAATCTCTTCGGAAAGACCGTGACGAGAGAAAAGGTAAGGTTGAAAGGAAATGCTATAGGTGTGGAGATGCCGGTCATTTAATAGGAGAATGCCCAAAACCTCCGAAAAACAAGTCTCAAAGAGCCTATGTTAGTGGAGCTTGGAGCGATAGTGAAGGAGATGATGATGATGAGCCAAAGAACAACGAAATTGCACTAATGGCTCACGAAACAGAAGAGGTACATTCTGATTCATACTCCTCTATAGATGACGAAACATTAGAAGTTGAATATAACAAACTGTGTGACATCACATTAAAAATCATAAACAAAAACAAATTTTTAAAAACAAAGACAACACTTTTGGAAAACAAAGTATTTTGGCTTAAAGAAAAAGCAATAAGAATTGAAAAAGGTAAAGGTAGCAAAGAAACTTGTGTTTCATGTCAGGAACTAAAACTTGAACTAGAAGCCTTAAGATCTACACAGGAAGAATTGATAAAACAAAATTCTAAGTTTAAAAAGTTTGATAAGAACATAAGTTGTGCAGATGAGATAATGAAAATGCAAAAACTACCTCACGATAAAACTGGATTAGGATTCATTAAACTAGGAACCTTAAGTGACTATAAGGAACAGACTGTGAATAAAACTGTTTCAACCAAATTAGACACCCACGGATCCGGCAGATCCCAAAAATTGGATCCGCCAGTTGAACCCAAAGGATCCGCGGGTACAGAGGATGAACAGAAAGTTCAAAAAGTCGACCGTTCTGAATTTGTTAAAGTTACTAGAAAACCTAACACTAATGTAATCAATCATAAAAACAAACCAGCTGTGTCATTAGGAAGAGGTCAAGCTAGAAACGAATATAGAGTCAAAACGGTTCAACAGAAACCTCAAATGAGTTTTCCCAAACACCCCTTTCCAAAGAGTATAGCTAATCCACCACATGCTTATCAAAATAATTGGAACCAAAACATGCCTAGAAACTTTCATGGTCCCAATTATATGCCGTGGAACAATTATCCACCATTTCAGTACATGAACCATGAGAATGTCATGTTTAACCCAAATGGACCCATGAGATATTGGGGACCAAATGCTTGAGTCTTTTTTGAACTTAGGTATGCTTGAAAGTTGATCTTGAACCTGATGAGTGGATCAAAGATAGTGGGTGCTCAAGACACATGACGGGAAACAAAAACCTTTTCTCAACCTACCAAGTGTACGACGGAGGTAATGTCACATTCGGTAGCAAGCTTAAAAGTAAAATCATCGGAAAAGGTACAATCTCTCATGACTCTCTCTCTATTGATGATGTTGCTCATGTAGATAATTTAGGTTTTAATTTGTTAAGTATAAGTCAACTATGCCGTAAAAAGTATAACGTCCTTTTCAGTGAAAATGGAAGTAAAATACTTAAAGATGGCATAACCGTAGGAAAAGGTGTTTTAAAGAACAATGTCTATGTTATGAAGTTAGATAAAACACCTAAAGATAAGCTATGTTTTACATCTTTGGACGAAAACTCAACTCTATGGCATCGACGTCTAGGTCATGCCAATATGAGGCTTATTCAATCTCTATCTTCCAAAGAACTCGTTAGGAACCTACCCAAGTTGAAATATGACCAACACTTTTGTGATACTTGCAAAATTGGAAAACAAGTACATAATAGCCATAAGGCTAAAAACATGGTATCTACATCTAGGTGCCTTGAATTATTACATATGGATTTGTTTGGCCCGTCGGCTATACAAAGTTACGGAGGAAACTATTACACCTTATTCATAGTAGATGATTACTCTAGGTACACATGGACAAAATTTCTAAAAACTAAATATGAGGCCTTCGATAAATTTGAAATCCTAAGTAAAATAATCCAAAATCAAATAGGAAATAATATAGTTTCTATAAGAACCGACCATGGTAGAGAATTTGATAATGAAACCCAATTTGGAGCTTTTTGTGATGCCAACGGTATTTCACATAATTTCTCGGCTCCTCGAACACCTCAATCTAATGGGGTAGTAGAACGTAAAAACAGAACAATTCAAGAAATGAGTAGAACCATGTTAAACGAGCAAAATATACCACAAAAGTTTTGGTGTCATGCTGTAGATACATCAACTTATATACTAAATCGTGTACTAATTAGACCTTTTCTTAAGAAAACCCCATATGAACTTTATAGAGGCAAAAAGCCAACATTGGGATATTTTAAAGTTTTTGGTAGTAAATGTTTTATTTTAAACACTAAAGACTATCTCACCAAATTCGACCGAAAGTCGTATGAAGGTGTATTTCTTGGATATTCGCAAAATAGTAAAGCTTATATTGTTTTGAACAAAGAAACATCAAGAGTCAAGGAATCGTTGAACGTAACATTCGACGAAAGTCCACCTCCTCCTAAGACATCACCTTTGGTAGATGATGACTTAGTCGAAAGTCAAATGGTCCAAAACAACGAGAATATTGAAAGTGACAAGGAAATAGAACCGGCTAAAAGAGAAATAATTAATATTAAAGAAACCAAAAGTCATCCATTAGAAAACGTCATCGGTAAAATAAGTGAACGAACATTAAGATCCAAAGCCCAAAATGAAAGTAATTTCTTTTGCTTCGTGTCAACTATTGAACCTAAAAATGTAAAAGAAGCTATAAACGATGAATCTTGGGTTATTGCTATGCAAGAAGAATTAAATCAATTCATTAGGAATGACGTTTGGACTTTAGTTCCACAACCCAAAAATCAAACCATAATCGGCACAAAATGGGTATTTAGAAATAAAATGGATGAAAATGGTATAGTATCTAGAAACAAAGCTAGGCTAGTAGCTCAAGGCTACAATCAACAGGAAGGTATAGATTATGATGAAACATTCGCACCAGTAGCTAGACTTGAATCTATTAGAATACTACTTGCATACGCATGTGCTCTTGACTTTAAATTATATCAAATGGATGTAAAAAGTGCATTTTTAAACGGGTTTATAAATGAAGAAGTATATGTTGCACAACCTCCCGGCTTTGCCGATTTTGAATATCCAAATCATGTTTACAAACTTAAGAAAGCTTTATATGGACTTAAGCAAGCACCAAAAGCATGGTATGATCGAATTAAGACCTTCCTAGTTGACCATAAGTACACCATGGGCCTAGTAGACAATACTCTCTTTACCAAGAAAAAGGGATCACATATTATCATCGTCCAGATATATGTGGATGACATCATATTTGGGTCAACTTGTCAAGAGTTATGCAATGAATTCTCAAAAATCATGCATGACGAGTTTGAAATGAGTATGATGGGGGAACTAAACTTTTTCTTAGGTCTCCAAATAAAACAATTAGAAGATGGGATATTCTTCAACCAATCAAAGTATATCAAAGATATGCTTAAGAAGTTTGGTCTTGAAGACTCAAAACCCATGAAAACACCAATGTCCTCCGAAACCAAACTTACTAAGGATGAAGAAAATGAATCCATAGATAGTACTCCCTCCGTCCCACTATAAGTGTCCACTTTCCATTTGCACAAAGTTTTAGGAAAGTGGGGCCAACTACACTCTCCACCAATCAAATATCACTATTACCCACTAAAGTCTCTTCTCATTGGTTGAAAATATTTCCTGGACACTTAATATGGGACAAGCAAAGATACCATTGTGGACACTTATAGTGGGACGGAGGGAGTACTAAATATAGAGGCATGATCGGTAGTTTACTCTATCTTACGGCTAGTAGGCCGGACGTTATGTTTTGTGTTTGTTTATGTGCACGTTTTCAAGAAGATCCTAAAATATCCCATCTTGAAGCCGTTAACGGATATTTAAGTACATCAAAGGCACTACACACTTAGGATTATGGTATCCCAAAGGAACGGGTGTAGAAACCATAGTGTATGCCGATTCAGACCATGCCGGTGACTATGTTGATAGGAAAAGTACTAGTGGTATTTGTACTTTTGTAGGACATTGCCTCACATCATGGTTCGCTAAGAAACAAACAGCCCTCGCAATCTCAACAACAGAAGCAGAATACGTGTCTGCAGGAAAAGCGTGTCAACAAGCATTATGGATGAAACAAGCTCTTGTCGACTATGGAATCGAACTCAAGGATATTCCAATTCTTTGCGACAACAAAGGAGCCATTGATCTCAGCAAAAATCCAGTCCAACATGCTAGAACCAAACACATAGAAATTCGTCACCATTTCCTACGAGACAATGTTCAGAAGGGAAACATCTCAATTGAGAAAGTCTCCTCAGAGGATAACATTGCGGATATTCTCACAAAACCCCTCAAACGTGCACCTTTTAACTACCTTAGACTAGGATTAGGATTAATGGAACATAGTGAATAGATAAAATGTTAAAAACTACAAAACTAGTGTTCTGATCCTGCGGATCCAAACCACTACAAAGGTGGATCCTTTGTTAGGGATCCGCCAGATCTGTCGCATGCACAAGCCAAAATAATATTTAATACACAACACCAAGTACTATTCATTATCACTCTAAAACATATCACCCTACTGTATTCGACCCTTACTCAATCACCATGACAATTTGGGCCACTTTCTTCCACAAATTCTTGCTTCTAACATCGCTGTAAGTATACTTATCACATTTATACTCCTGATCTGCGTCTAGGATTTCTATTTCATGCACAAAACCAAAACTTGGGGTATATGCATAATTCTTGAAAAATCATGAAGCATATTTTTCTTAATTATACTTAAAAACATGTTTCTCATAGTTAGGAATTGCATCTTATAGCACATTGTTTCAATTCAACAAAAACCCCATGAAATTTTTTGATAAAATCTTCTCACGACTAGGTAAAATGGTTTTTGAACATTGTTCATACAAATATTAAAAATGTTTAATCATCACGTGCATAATGTCTCTTGAATGCTAAAGGGAATACATAACTAATATGTATTTTCGGGTACATTCAACCGTAGCTATATTGAACTAGGAGCGTTTGGGTTATCTCTTGCTTTGAAACAAAACTTGCATAAATTTAATTTTCGTGCATCAAAAAGAGTCGAGATAACCGCACCTCCACATTGTCCCCATATAGGCACACACTAGAAATTTTACACTTACATTTTCTTTACTAAAATTATATAATTTTGTGTTTAGGAAAATCATGCCTCCCGCAACAAATTATGACCACAAACGAACCACTCAATATCTTCCAAAAGTTCACAAAACAAAAGGTTTGACCGAAGCCCAAGTAAATATCTTTAAGGCCTTAAAGAAAAAGTGTGTCCATGAGGGCAGAGCCGTAGATCCCTCCTATTATGAAGGAACAAACCTTAGGGAACAACTAGCGGGAATTCACTTTGGTTCTCTTCTTGACATCGATGAAAAGATTGTCCCTTGGTTCATACTTGAATTCTATGCTAGCATCGGATTGAGTACCAATGATCAAGGCTATATAAGTCTTCACTTTGTTGTAAATGGTAATCAAACTCACATCCCTCTTGATCAATTTGGAGAAGTCATAGGAGTTCCAAGTCATGGAACAAGTATCTATTCGGACACATGGTCCCTAACGGTCTTAGAATCCAATCTTGAAAGGACGGCACCATATGCCACTCCTCTCGCATCAAAAGAAGTGATTAGGGAACATCTCTTCATTCCTAGAAACAATCCCACAAGGATGTATCGTGGTCGTGAAGTTGCTAGAGATCCATTTGCAATGGAGCTCAATGAACTCAAGCCCGAATTCAAAAAGATGGAGGAAGTTTTAAGGGCCAATGTCATGTGCACGGTAGGAAACCGTGATCACATCAATGCTTGTTTATGTCATATGATGTACAACATCTCTACTCGCCAACCCTTCAACCTTGCCTACTACATTGCTAAGAGAATGGCGGATATCCCGGTTCAAGGCAAGACGGCATTGCCTTATGGAATGCTCCTAACCCGACTCTATAGAGCCTTTGCACCCATCCGTCCAAACTCTTTAGGCTTTGTTCCGGACTACAATGAAATTGAGCATACCTTCGTTCCTTTGAGCGACTTTAGGGTTAGTGTTGATAAGGGTAAACGTCCTCGTGCACCAACATCATCCTCATCATCTTCAATGAGTGAAGATGATGGTTTGCCAAATTCTAGGATTCCTCCACCAGAATACTTGAGCCATCTTCCTCCAATTCCTAACGAATCCGCTGAGTATCGCAACATTAAAGGAATGGTGAAGAATCTTGGTCGTTGGGTGATGAAGTTGCACAAAGGCATGAAGAAGTTGAAGAAGAAGCTTAGTTGAAGGAGTGTTTGGATTTGAAAAATGTTAGACAATGTGATGTTAAATTTGTATGTGTCTCGACTTTATCTGATAATACTTGTTATGTATGTGTATTAACTAACATTTGCAGGTCGATAATCCTCGGGGTTATCAATTTTCCGAGTTATAGCCTATGTTTGGCATAACACCTAAAAAAGGTAAGTTTCTAAGAACGGATTAAACTATGTCAATCCTGTGTTAATGATATCATATTTGGATGTTTTGCAATACATATTAGATGATAAATAAGGTCTAGGTGAATTTTCGGGT
The DNA here is from genome assembly GCA_021014915.2 of Artemisia tridentata subsp. tridentata. Classification (NCBI taxonomy): domain Eukaryota; kingdom Viridiplantae; phylum Streptophyta; class Magnoliopsida; order Asterales; family Asteraceae; genus Artemisia; species Artemisia tridentata. The sequence goes on along the minus strand of CP139503.1, from coordinate 23,772,125 downwards.
TTTCGTCGAAAAACGTGAAAAATGACATATGTTTTGTTAACTTTTAGTATTTGGGACACGGATCCGGCGGATCCCAAAACTTGGCTCCGCCAAGTATTATCGTTGGTTCCGCCATCCGCCATTCTGCGGATTTGGCGGATCCCATACTTTGGCTCCGCGTTTGATCCCATTTGGATCCGCGGGTTCCACAGTAAAATTCTTAAACTTTTTCGACTCATCTCGATTCTTAAATCTTAGTGTTTAGTCTTATTTAGGAATCATTCACTGATTATAAAACATCTTATAATCATTTAGGAATTCTTAGAAACTTAGGAACAAAATTTCTCACCAAAATTTAAATTTTTGAATTTTGGGTGTGAGTTACCAAACGGATACAAAGAAGGAACCCTTTTTAGGGATCCGTGGAATCCGTAGACACATCAAATCACAAGATTTTCCACTATCCTTATGCATTTACTGCAAATCCTTGCTACATCACTCAACCAAAGCTCAATGGCTTGACTTCTTTGACATGACTTGCACAATTTTTAATTCCAAATCATTAGGAACCAACATCCTTCATTGGATTCACATCAAATCCAAACACAAGTTTCTAAATTCCTTCTATCTATAAATTAGTACCTAACTTGATGAAACATTCACACACTCATCTTCTTCTCTACTAAAATCCTGCACTTGTAAGTCACTAAGTCTCAATGACAAAGTCAAACAACTCCTCAACATCTAGGCCACCAAAAAGGACAGCCCGTATTAGTGTAAAACCTTGTTGTTTCATCAACATCCACAATTCATCCTTAGAAGAATCATCACCACTCAACATCTCCTCACCAATTGCTAGTGAAAATTTCCTTACCTTGTCCACTCCAACTCCCTCAAATGTAGTAATAAAAACACCACCTCCTACCATCACTCCTGTAGCAACCACACCACCCCCCGCTCCATCACAGTCTGAGAAATCTCCATCATCACCAACTTCACCAAAACTCCAACCCATGGAACTATTTAGGACACCACCAACCTCACCTCATCCATATCTTCAAGAGTTAGAAGATCTTCCAACTAGATCAACCAATCCTCCACCCATGAACTTTGAAAACTTGGAACCAATGCTTTTTCACCCTCTCCATCCAGAGATTCATGGTCCTCTATACCGTGAGGATCCACCACCTCAAACTCAAATTCCACCACTCTCACCAACCTCAACTCTTGTGGCCATTGAGGAGGCTATGTGGATGAATATTCCACAAACACAAGAAGAAATAAGTGAGGAACTTAACCGTCTCTACACACTCTCGGGAATGGTGGATCACCGTCTCAATCAAGCCATGGACCTCCAAACCGTGCTTATGAACTCTATCCAAACACCCCCGATCAATGATCAAGAACAACAACCACAAACAAACCATCAATCACCACCACCACCACAACAACAAAATAAACCCACTCTTCCACCGGGCTTTCAAGACACGGGTGCTGAATGTGTGAAAGGACCGCCCATCTTGCCGAGAGATCTAATATTTTGGTGCACGAGCTCCAAAATTTTGAACCATATTCTTGAGCGTTTAAACGCTATCTCTCATCCACCGCAATAGGACGTATTTGCTCTCCTAATAGATGTTATGTTAGGATTCTCTAGTTTGAATGTTGTTGAATGTTGTCTTTTTAAGTGTTATTGTATCATCACCACATTATGACTTTTTAAGTCATAAAATTTTCTATCAATGAATGTGATGTTTTTATTATGTATGAGTGATCAAGCATTTGCATATTTTTATTCCTTTGATAACTAACATTCTCTTATATAGCTTGTTTATCACTTGATCATGGTTGTACTAGGTACAAAAATTGGTCAGACTCTAACTTTGACTTTTTAAAGTCAAACCTCATTAGTCTTCTTGTTTGGAATATCAATACTCATACATTGTACTTATTCATTATGAACTAACACTTCATTTGCAGCACTTCATATCATTAGAAAGTATACATTAGCACTCAAATAATGGGTGGTATACTTTGAGGGGGAGCATTACATTTACTAACCATTTGTTTTGTTGGTTCATGCATCATGACCTTGTTACTCCAACTAGGGGGAGTATAAAACAAGGGGGAGCTTTAAAGTTCTCAAAATCACATTCCGCTACGCTACTCTTTTTGTTTCGACAAAAAGGGGGAGAAAGGGACTAAGTTTGCATACATCGGGACTAATTTTGCATACATCACAGTACATACATCTTTACAATTTTTTTAAAATCTACAAACTTAATCTATATTTTTAAGGACTCATTCTATGTTTATTCTCTTGCTCAAAAATATACCTTATGTTTTGTCATCAACAAAAAGGGGAGATTGTTAATACAAATATCGTTCCAAAAACGTTATTTATATTCTTCGATCTTTTCTTAGTTTTGTTAATGACAAATACAAGGCATATCTTTTAGCAAATAATAAATACTAGCTTAAGTCTCTTAAGTATACATTTTACACTTCACAAAATAACCAAGAATTACAAGTTTGCTTATTTAGTAACTTATTTCCTTAAAAGGAAACTTTATTTCAAAAAACATTCCATGACATCATTGCATACATCACATATGATATCTTTGTTAGATTTTGAAATATCTTGTTTAGATTTACAAGTTACATAGTTGACATTTGAGGATTTTGGAAGATTTGGTAAGATATGGAAGATTTGGAAAGATACACCAAATCTCTTAGCTGTCAACGCCCACGGATCCAAGTCCAATGAAGGACGGATCCCTTTTTTGGGATCCGTGGGATCCGTGAGCTGTTGATCAGCTTGCTTATAATAGCAAGCTGATCATTTGGCTCACTCATCGCTTACATACATAATTCACTCATATACATTCTGTATAGATCTCACTAACATCATTTCATATTTGCATCTCACTTTGATCTTCCTTTTTGTAGAAAAGAGTTCAAGTGTACAAGGATCTACAAAACCGTAATCCTTAAGTCTCATTACTATCACATTGTAATAGTTAGCATATATCATCATTTATCATTTGTAATCAGTGAGTGTGGTTAGTGTTTTAGTCCTCAAAACACAAAGAGTGTCGGGAGTGGTTGTACCCTTGTAAAGAACCAAACGGGAGTGGTTGTACCCTTGTAAAGAACCCGGTGTTTAGCTTAGTACCGGAAAAAGAAGTAAGCGACGTGTAAAGTTTTTCTCCGCCTAGAAGGGAGTTTGTTTCTTAGTGAAGAATAACTCTCGAGTAAGAGACTCGAGGAGTGGAGTAGGGCAAGGAAGAGAGTCCTTGTAGCCGAACCACTATAAACATCCGTGTTGTGTGGTTTGATCATTCCTCTCTTTACTTTTTATTTATATTGTGTGATTATTTGTTTGTGCAAAGATTCGTTGAATTCATATAAGTATCAAAACGATTAAAATTTAAAAACGGTAAAACTATTCAACCCCCCTTCTAGTTTTCCACAATCCTGTTGTATCCCAAAAATGTTAAAAGATACCATAAGATTTGGGTTGTATTTTTTTGGGCCTTTTTTTTTTTTTTGTCGGAGATTAATATGTTTCAGGGGTGGATTTGTTGTTGTTGGGGATTCAAGCGATTAATTTTTGAGGATTCTTTCAGGTATCTTTTTGACTTTCCTTTCATGTTTATTTGATTTTCAACCGGTTTTAGGTAGAAATTTTTTATTTTATTTTGTTTAATAGTTGTGTCGAAACTCTTAGTTTATTGAAATTAGGATTGTCGAAATAAAATCTCAAGAATTTTGATTTGGTGGTCGTTTGCAGGACATATGTATGAGGACACTTGGTGGTCAGATTGTTGTCGTTGTGTTTGTGGAAAATGAAATCGGGCTGATAATAAGCCCACATATATAGCCTCACACGGATTCAAATTTGTTTCCGCTGGAAGTTCAGTGTATATAGTAATTAATGAAGATAATGGGCTATGATGATTGCTATAATTCGGGGGAAACGAAATGGGTCGTTGAAAATCTGAAGGTATTATTGCGGGGCAATGACCGGAGGGCATTGTATAAACGTTAACTAAGCAACCGGGTCTGTTTTGCAGCCACGGTGAACTTGAGTTGTTTCTGTGGCTCGGTCCCCATTTGCAAGTCTGAGCCTAATTGTTTTCTGAATCAAACTATTACTATATATACTTATAAACCGTTTAATCCGGCGTCGTTTTGACACGTCTTGATGACGTCAGATTATGTAACTTTTTCGGAGCACAAATCTTAGTTTCGCTGACTTTCTTTTTTATTAGTAATTTGCAGCCATGTTATTAAGGCGATGATGATAAGTTTGTACAGTTACATTTTTTCGACGCCCGTTCGTTGGCGGGGCAACCAGAATTGTGGTTGCAGCCATCGTGTGCGTTTAATGTCGATTATATATGTACATATCCGAGCCTTATTTTTTGCTGGCCTGCTATATAAAGACCAACATCAGAACTACGCGAACATGAAAGAATATCAGGTGCATGCTTTTATGCAGCCCGTCGTATTACCAAAGGGCTTAAGTTTCTTTTCAATGCACATATATGCAAAGGTTGGAAGGCAGCGTCTGAAGGTGATATTTCTTTGTAAGTGACCATTCTCCGTCACCTGCTAATAAGCCCATCGCCTCACACGCTACTCTGTTAGTTTGATAAACACGGCCTTCAACTCTACGTATACCGGAAACGATACACATCCTTTCTGATGACACAACAAAAGTCTTTGGTAAAACAAATCACAAGCGCTAGGATGTATATACGCTAACCTACCAATGGACGACTTGTTGAGGTTAACTTTTTAGGGCCATTCCAAACGAACTCGAAAGGGAAGTCTAAATATGTTAGGTGGTGACCAAGTGTCGAGCGAGCATTAAAATCTAATCATTGCGTAAGGGTGGTTTTCGTGTTACCCGGATTTTCAACAACGGATTCTAGAGTTTCGTTTCTTTTGAAAGTAACACGCTGCATGTTCTTAAGATGAACAACTAGTATCTGCATAGCCGGGTGTCTGTGGTGAATATTGAATCCTAATAATCACCAACAGGCCTCGTGCGGGCCTACTTACCTTGCATCTAGATAATTCTTTATCTCATCAACTCTGATTGCTGGCACTCGACTAGTTGAAGGCGTGTCCCCAACAGATCTTGTTATCTGTGTGACTATCCGATTCGTCCCTTTTGAAATATACTTGAATAAGTACTTAATCAGCATTGTCCATTCACAATATTCCACATTGATGTGTGCGTAAAACCTCTTCAGGAGCAGCATGTTATATGGTACAACATACCCATTATCTAGCTCAACATTTTGCCTAGTGGTGACTTCCCCCCAAGGCTGCCGACCATAGTGCACGTACCCCTTTTTGTCAATGGATGTGGCATTAGAATACGTTTTAGGGAACCTTTTTGTGCATGCATCAGTTCCCTTCATACATGCGGCCGATCTATTTACCGCACCACAGGGCCCGTGCATCATAAGTTCACTAACAATGCGATAACCTTCCGGATCAGTGTCCCTACCAGGTAATTCAGCATATATATATATCGATCGATGTCTGCATTTGTACGGACCCTTGAAGACTCTTGTATCCACAACAACAAATGACAATGTGGTAGTCCGCGTTTTTGAAATTCGTCTGTGTACAAAACTGGGAAATTAAGTGCATAAGTTGTTGGAGTATGCTCGTGTCACAATATATAATTATATGGCTAGACATATGTGAGCCTATGGGGTCACACACTTATACACAGAGACATCATTTTATAGACTGTAATTATCGTATTTACAATATATAAACGACTATGTAACAAGGGAACTATAACGGACCATCAAATACGAAGTTAGACTTAACGTTTTTTGGATTGGACCAACAATGAGCAAGCCCATTATGGGCCCTCATGGTGGCCGGCCTTTATGAAGGGCTTGGAGGGGCTTATGAGCTTTTATGAGGTGCTAAGTGTAATTGTAATTTGATAAGGTCAAATCTATTTTTGAACCATATCAATTACACTTATGACTAACTACAATTAAGGAGCAATTCATTCCCCCTCTCCTCTCTATACCTCATGGCACACACACAACACCCATCTAGGGTTTTGTGTTTTTGATCCCTTCCTTGATTATTCTATTATAAATGCATCAAGGATCATTGTTACGAGGTCAAGACTACCATCGGTGGTGATCGATGACGTGTAGTGTGGATCAAGCATATAGGTGATCTCTTTTGGTCACTTGTGGTTCTTATTCCATTCGATTCATAGGGATTGGTGGTGACTCCCGGATCACACTACAAAGGTATAACTTGTTTGTTTAATTCATTTGATTGATCATATGGCTATATGGATCCTTGTTGGTGATGTATTCCACTGCGTTTGTTTATTTGATATGTTATTTTATATTTACATCACCTATAGTGGTATCACGAGCCATCATATGATGTCATATGATCATCAAGTATGCGTAAAAATGGCTAAAAACGTGTGTTTTTAATGGATTTAAAAGAATGATTTCTAAACAGCCCCCATGGCTTATTTTTTGTAAATATGTCGACCCATATGGGGTCTAATAATCTGGACTTTTTGATCCTATGGCCATTTGTTATGCATACATTAATTGTTTACTTGTTCGGTACCTGTAAAATGGCCTAAAACGCGTTTTTTGATAGATTTGTAACCCGATTTCAAATAAGCCCATGAGGCTTAATTTTCTGTGGTAAAATGATGTTAAGAAGGTCCTAATATCAGTGGGTTTTGAATCTATGGCCATTTGACACGCGTACCAATCGGGGTTTTAATTCTTGTTAATTAGTTTCTTCGATTCATTGGCTGACAATTTAATTCTTGTTATTTATTTTGTTGTCCATGGAAAATACATGCATGTTTGTCCATAGAGTTAGCCAACACCTTGTAATGATCATAATTTTAATGTATTATTATGTGTATATGCAAAGCCGATGAAAACCTAGACCACTAATGCATTGTGATGTTGTGATTGTTAGTTGTTTTGTTTGTTTTTGGGGTTTGCCATTGTTTCGGCACTTTTGCAATGTATTTCATTTTGGTTTTGCCATTGTTTGGGCATTTTTACAGTAGATAGGAAGTAGATTAGATGTACTTTACTTTATATATCATGTAACCATAAGCTTGGAAGCAAATGGCAAAAGAATGAAGTATTTTGGACCAAAAGTAGCTGCTGGACACCTTATGGGAAAATGCGATTTCCAGGAGATTGGTAAAGGTATTTTTGGCTAAAATTTTTTGTGAAGGTCCAAAAGACATAGGCCTACAACTTTTTCAACTGGGCCGAAGCATGACGAGGTCATCTTCTAGGACATTTAGGCCTCCCAAGATAGAAAAACTGGGCTGACAGAATCATGTTTTCATGTGCATTATGGGCCTTTACTTGCCCATGATTGTCTTGGGGCAAGTGGGAGCCCTCCGTGTGGTTGTGTTATATGTCCCTAGTTGACTCTTGGTTCTTGTGATGGCTCACGAGACCAAGCATAGGATTTTCATCGGTTGAGGCTTTGCATATTGTGGTTGTGTGTTTGTTTGGTTGTTTTATATATGTTGTGACTATATATAAAACGGAAATTGTTTTTTAAAACTTAAAACGAAACACAAACCATTTTGAACCAAGTCTTATGATTTAGTTTAACCAAGTTTAAATATGATTTGAAACTTAAAAATCGTTGTTTTCTAAATAACACTTAAACTAGTTAAGGTTGTTTATTCATTTATTGTATTGTCCAAACTTAATTGTAATCCACTTAGGATTTATATTAGTCTTGAAAATGGACAACTTGACACACATAAGTAAAACAATGATTAGACTTAAGTTAAGTAAAGTTTTTAACTTGTGCTACGAAGAATGAATGCATGCTTTTTTCGTACACGTTTTTTATCCACATCAAAACATTTTACCCGTCAAAATTTAAGTCATGCCGTCCAATTATGAGAACACTTGAAATTACTTTTTGACTATGCGTCGGACCTAGGTTGAATTGTAACCCAAGGTGACTATTCTCTAAGCGTCGGACCTAGATATATTCTCACACGTTTTCAAATTGGATGACTTAATCGAGTTAAGCGGTCGGACCCTGACCCGAGGCAAAGATGGGACTAAACATGCCTACATGACACTAGTTGTTTGACACTAGATGCCATGAGTCCCATAAGGATCTAAGAGTTGTACATGTAATACAATTGGTGATCGTCGCCTACCAATTGAATCTACTATTGCTAGCAGATCAACTGATGTGATAGTAGAAGCACAATGTGGATCTTAGCCTTTTCGTAAATTAATTGTTTTAAATTATAAACATGGGGTAGTTAATTTATAAAAGGATAATTATCGAAAATACTAAAAATGAACTTTGTAAATTCAATTAATGTATTAATTCAACACAATCCGTAAACAAGAGTTTGTTCTTTTCTTGTTAAAAGGACAAACTAAATCGATCTTTCCTTGTAAGAAAGAGACTTATTCCTATCCTTTTTCTTTATAAGGAAAAGCCATAATAGGAATATTTGAATTTTCCTAATTCTAATCAAACTCAAAGAAAACCTACTCTAGAAATCGTGATGTCTTGTAAAAGTCAAAACGGTTAAGTATGGTTACACATCTTATTCCTTCAAGGTTGTTTTATAACCCTAGTTTCGGTTTTGAAACATTGAAGAAATATAAGATATTTGGATAACTAGAGAACACGTTTTCTATAGCTACCAAACTAAAATGAGTTCAAATAATTAGAAGATGGAAATATCAATAAACCGCAAAGTGGTAAAGGCAATTACTAGCATGATTACCTAGCAGTTTGTCATAACCCAATAAACCCACTATGGTCTTACATACCCTTGTGGTGAAGTAGACCAATTATGGAGGAAATGCATGCCTATTTTCAAGTTAAAATAGCAACGATGGCTAGCCCATCATCTATATGTTAGAACTTGATGCACTTCCTTGAATACCTAAGTATATGTTTACTAGTCAAAGTGACTCACATTAGCAATAATGTGTGGATATTCAAAGAAAGATGGAAAGTATCCAATCGCTACTCACTCTTTACTGGTGACGTAACACTTTTAAATGTTGTCTAATCCAGTGGGAGCTACGTGATTATATTACTGGTGACGAAACACATGTAATGTTGTCTAATCCAGTGGGAGCTGTAAGCTTTATTACCTTGCGAGTTGCCCATCTTATTTCCAGATTGTCTTGAAATAGTACATGTAACACCCCCTAATTTATGAAATAACAGCGGAAGACTAATCGGGGTATTACGGGGAGGATCTTTGCATAATAATAGAAAACGACTCGAAAGAGACGTTTTTAAAAGTATATTTTATTCAAACCAAAGTTGAAATACATAATATAAAAATATCAGAGTTAAAACTTCCCAATAAAGGGTGTAGTAGTATTAGGAATGAATGACATCATTTTATTTTACACCACATTTAAAACCCTGTGTTTATTTGCCCGCTCCGTGCCTTTCCTGCTCCGCTAATTACCTGAGAATACATGCTAAAAAGTCAACAAAATTGTTGAGTGAAATCACAGAGTTTGTAAATAATAATGAGTTTGAGAGTACACAAGTAGTGATTGCCTGAGTATTACAATCATGTTTAAATCAATAATATTACAGTTGTGTATATTGCCCTAAGTCTCATGACACACAAACATTAACAGAGTCGGTAACAGGTGTGGGGCCCTCGGGTGATAGGTGATTTTGCCATTTTTCCTATTTATCTCAAATATAGTGCGTCGCGACTAATCCGGCTAGTAACTATGACTATCAATCCGGTATTAGTGGGACAGGCAGTCAGCCTCCAATAGATCTATTCACTATACTCGCGTTCACTCGCAAGTGATTAATGGTTCATGATAGAGGGTCTTTTGGCAATAGCATAACTTAGGCAATATCAATCAGGAGAAGCATACAAAAATATTTGAAAATACTTGTGTGTTTAATGTGTAGCATGTATCTCCCCCATGGAGTATAAAACTTGTAAATAAGTAAAAGTGGGGCTGTGACTCACCTTGTGGGTAACTGGTGAGATGGAAAATGAGATATCAAGTGAAACTACTGACACGGCTCCAAAACAGGACCTGGACAATAGTGAAGTCTAAGCATTTGGTGTTTGTGACTAAATATAACAATGTGTACGAAAAACGAGTAATAGATAACGAATGAGTGTGTGATATGAGTGTGATATGCTTAAAATGCTTAAAGTTCAAAAATAATATTATACATATTATTATCATGTTTTATGTCATTTATTCCAATAGTTATCGTTTCCTCGAGATATGTGTGTATGAAATGTCAATTAAATCGTTAAGACTTATTACGTGAAGTTTTAACGTAATTATATAAAATGTAAGTAAGGTGACAATTACATTATTAAAAACTAGTTACGTGTAATTATAAACGGAAGATGTAAATAAAATGACAATCAAGTTATTAATACTCGTTATGGTTAATTATAACGTAAATAAATAAATGTGAATAAAGTGTCAATTAATCGTTTAAGCTTGTTAATTGAAATCATAAATGTAAATAAATAATATGCGAATAAATCATTATAAATGTAAATGAACGAAAGGTGAAATAATTATAACGTAAACAAAACGTGTACGAAACGATATAAAAATATATACGAATAAGAAATAATTGTAAAAACGTGAAATAAAAATAAGTATGTAATAGTTACATCTTGGTCCATGTATTTTTATCATTTTTACAATTTATTCCTTAACGGTGTTAACTTTGCACCGTTAGTCCTTTATTTATATATATTCCATTTTTAGTCCTCAACTCCCCAAAATGACATAAAGGTCAATATATTTATTATTTAAACATGTTCAGCCCCTTGGTTTACTGTTTGACAGTTTTAGAACACAAGTGTAGGAATTTGTCACTTTTAACCCAAATAGTAAAATACGTTGCAAGACAAGTCCCTTTTCTACAAAAATTGTAGGAAAGTTATTCCGAAAATTTCTTAAGCTTATTAAAGCTTATATAAATGTTTTACAACAGCTTATTTTAATTTTGGCTTATTAATAAGCTATTGGGCTGTTAAGCCCACTTCGAAACATATAGGGAAAAAGGGACAGTTTCAAGGTCACTAGCTTTGAGCTTATCGCGAGCTTATTAAGGGCTTATGAAAATAAGTTTTACACATGAACTTGGTCGTTGGGACAACAAAGAATTAGGACGAGCAAAAATATTGGGGTGTCGTGTTTATGATTTAGAATTAAATGGCTCATTCCTTTGGTCGAGTATACATGTGTCCCGAATGAAAATAAATAAAACTAACAAATGTAAAACGATTCGAACTAGAAATAAAAATGATGTCATGCGTATTTAATGATTATGAGTGTCAAGTAAGATCAAAATCTTGTTATTGCCATCCTTGATGGAGGTCATAATATGTTTTACGCGTATAGAAAATAAATAACGAGGAGCAACAAAGTAAATATAAATGATATACGTTCGAACGGATAATAAGAAGAATGCATGATCGTGAATATGATATAAGATGGATTTAAAATGGTTGAGAAAAACTTACAATACTTAAGAGATTTTGTAACGTGCGAAAGGACGAAGAACAAGGCAAATGGTTCGTAAATCTCGCTAACAAATCAAACTAGGGCACGTTATGGGGTTGATCACGTCTAGTTATGACTTCGAAGTGGACAATGCTTGGCTTCTGGCCTTCAAGAATTCGACAGTGAGATATTTAGTGAGAATGTTTTTACGTTTGAGTGTGTGTGAGTGATTTACGTGAGAGTGAGAGAGAGAGACTTGTATGAATACTTGCTTGACTTATATATATTGGATAGGAAGGGTTTTTGAGCAAATTTTATGAGATAAGATTTATCAGTTAGAGAAAATCTTACAAAATATTACTTGAGTGAATCTTAGCAAGTGGTGAGTAAGATTTTTGAGGCAGTGAAGTAAAATGAATGAAATCCATACGTGTACATGTATCTTGAATTTTTTAGTTTTCATTTGTTCGCTTTGATTGGTCCATATTTGAGGTGGAGTAATAGTTTGCAGGTATTAGATAATATTTGAGAAATTAAGGTGCCTAGTAGCGAGCCTAAGTGTATAAGCGTGATCATGGATTGCAATGTACGGGTATAAAAATGTATACGTAACGTACATTTTATTTTAATGGGTCCAATATAACTTTAACATGTCACATTGGGGACAATGGACGAGAAACGAATCATTGAGCTTGTATTGATCATAGGAAGTCGTATTAGTTTAAGAAAATTACATTTGATCGAGTTTTATAAAAGAAATTTATTGTGTGAAATTTGTTATATGTTGTGAGTGCCATTCATTTTGGGTCTAGCTCGAGGCTTGCATGTTCAAGTCACAATCTAAAGTTTGTCATTCTTGATTATTTGGAAGATGGAGAATTAGGTGGTATAAAATGTGGTACGTGTTTTACGTCAAATTTAGGAATAAACGAGGGCGTTTGTTGGTCTAGTGATCGAATGAAAAAGAAAGGAAAAATGAAAATATGGCACTTGGGCCATAAATAGTAATGGGCTATTTCATGAGTTAACAAATTTGTGTTGGGCTTGTGTAAGGTGTAAATGGAGTATTGGATCACTAGTGGCTCGTTATGTGAGCCCGTTTAAATGTTCTCGTAACGTATTAATAAAATTTCAAATTTTAACCAGAAAAATGGTAACTGAAATGTATTAATATTTAATACTTAATTAGCATCGTACAAATTACCATGGAATTTTACAAGAGGCTACAGTACATTACTTTCCACAAGTTAAGCATCATAGTTTATGTAAGAACCATTGCATAAATTTTATAAGATAACTTGTCGCGTTCCTGAAATGTTATCTATAAAATTGTTATGCATGATTCATTATTAAAACGATAAAGTTCTACATATCTATATTTTGATTTTGACTAAAAATCATATGTTATCTTAGACATTGTCATATTGCTTATACAAACAAACAAGTGTGGTGTTGTCTGTATACTCTCATGATGTTGTGTCATGCACAAGTGGGAGAAATCTTAATGTGTACAAGGTACAACATATAACAATATGACTAATGGTTTTTCTTGACTGCAAGGTAAGAAACTAAGATTCTACTAAGACTTTACACATAAAATGTATGTTGCCCTAATTAGAACAAATATCAAGATAACATGAAAAGCTACTTCAACATATTCACTGAATTGTTTAGTAAATATGATTATGTTTTCTTGTAAAGTCATAATCATGAAGTATGAAATTAACTTGAATTTACTATTGAGGTCAAGAGTCGGCGCTCGTAATTACTTTAGTTGAATATGTTTAGGTCTCTTGTAAAGACACAAACATCAATTCCGTTAATTGTTGAAAGACTTATAACGTAAAGTAAGACGTTGATTTGTTATGTCTTCTTGTTAAGACATGTACACTTATGACGTATAATATTAAATTTTTATGTTTTCTAGTCAAAACATGCACATGATATAAAGTATGCAGTAGGCTAAAATTACTATTGATGCCATCTGGTTTGACTTGGTTGGTAGATATGTAAGCCCAAAAGTATAAGTTCATCTAATGAGTTGTGTGATAGTCTCACAACATCAGTCCTCATGGAATAACACAACTTTATGGTATGTCTGTCATGGAAAATCAAATAATATTGATATTGTTTGATATTTGATGACTTAAACTGTTTTACCTCCAAAGCTATCAAGGTTAGAAATTGGATGTGTCATGTGTGCACTCAATATGGTTCCAACCCAGAAGGAATTTAAGACACCATTGTATTATGGCATGGGATGAATCTCATTATGTCTTGATTGAAGTTCTGAATTTGTTAACTACCTAAGAGTAAGTAATTAACAAACTAGAATCAAGAACTAACGATGTATCTTGGATGTCCCACTTGAAACAATTTATTGTTACTCAAGATGCTGAGTATCTAGAGATTAGTCTCTACATACAAAAGCAAGTGGGAGCACCTTTAAATCTTGAAGTTATTCAAGAGCAACCTTTTGAGTACACTTGCTAATGTCATACTAAGGTTGAACATGCACATGTTAAACCATAGATTGATATCTCTCATTCATAAATCCGCAAGGATACCTCTTGCACTTGATTGATATAGGTTATTATATCAATGCTAAGAGATATAAGTTAGAGGATCATAGTGAACCTGCTAACTACAGAAATGCATTATTAGATATTGTATCTGATGAATAGCTCAAAACTATGAATGTTAAGATGCAGTCCTTGAAAGACAATCACTCATGGAGATTGATTGATCTCTTACCAATCAGTTAGACTATGAGGTTAAGAATGAGTTTCTTGATGAGATGACTCAAAAGGACAAACTTGTACACACACTTAATGCACGCGTAGTAAAAGGAGTTTACTCGTACTCAAGAAATTGACTATGATTAAATCTTCCTATCTATAAACATTAAATGTATAAAGATGATTAATTGTCATACCTGTTTTCATATAAATGAAATATGACAATAGGATATCAAAACACTTTTCTTGTTGATTACCTTTGCGAGGACGATGAGTAATCAAAAGGGTTTATGAATCTATATAATCTTTATTATGTATACAAGATAAAATAATCCATGTGTGGATTAGATCATGCATCTAGGAGCAAAGATCTTGAGTTAATTATAAAATCATTAATTTGATTTTGATTAATAAGATTACTCCTAAGTACACTAAGAGCAAGTTGGAGCACTGTATTTATTTTCTTAAATCTCATATGTCATTAACATATTAGAAACAATATTCCATCTAAGCTAGACTTTAATCCTTAGCTTGGAATGAAGTTTATCTTGAGGGATTTATAAAATAAGACATACAACCTTGTTATGTATATGTTTATTAGAATAAACATAAGCGGTCATTAAGTCTAAACATAATATGACACGTTATTGAAGGGAGTCTCAATGATCAATCTCAGTTGATAAAATTGAACACATGAGTGGAAATCTTAAGTTTGACTAAAGGATTCATCATGTAAGTCATATTACGCATTGGACTATGTATATATCATTTGCATGAATGCAAGATGATTTGATAACAACAAATATCTAAGTGAAAGTCATTAGATAATTGTTAAATGAACATTATAATGGACCTACAAAGGACCAAAGATATGTTCAAATGTTTACGAATATTTGAGGAACTCTGTGTTGTTTGCATACGCTGATGCTTATTTAACTGAGATGATACTCAACCCTAGTCGTGGTAGGATGTCATCATGAATGATGACATTGCTGACTAGATGTGCTCGACTGAGAGCACTAATGCGTTATACATTAAAAGAATAAGAATACTTTATAGTTTGAGAAACTATTCAGATGACTGTCTAAAGTAGGTGTCTTGCTAGCTTCAAACACCATATGGAATGTATTGTTGCAACACTCGTCTTGCACTTGAATGCACACATACAAAGGACAATCATCATTCAAACCTTTCATGAGTTTTGAAATAAGTATTCTCAAAGTTTACTCAGATGACTACTTGTTGTCTTGTACAACATAATTAGATCATGGTGGGAACATCGGATTCCTACCTATGAGTAGTCTTATGCATATCTGTTTTTAGTATTTGGATAATGGAACTGTAAGCAGTCGTATTATACAATGAATTGATATACCTAGTATGATCGTCTTCATTTATACTACTGTGTTCTATATTTGCATGTTTAATCCATGAATAATTTATTTATTCTAAAATTATCCATTGTCGGTTGACGATATGGGAGTATCATCAAATTAAGGAAAATGTGAGCGTGTTGGTGATTTATTTGCCAAACTCACATGTTGTGCATTGTGATGAACATTGGATTGACCCAACCTATGAGTTTTTGTTACATGGATCGTCGTCAATAGTGAATCTCGCAAGTGGTTATGTCTCTTATCCTTAGACTTGAGATGCAAGTAGGTCTTGCATATGTGGAATTTCACTCTTTGATATGGTTAAACGCTGTCCTGAATAAGGTAGTTATAAAAGCCATTATCAGGAGTGATATGAAGCATGTGAATGACACGTGTAGTCAAAACAGGATTTGTTCCTCCACATGTTATGGAGTTAGATACTATTGGGCCCCTCGATGAATTGGACAAATGTTTGTATGGCCGTACCCAAATGAGATTAAGATGAATCTTGATCCACTTGGTAATCTTGTTCAATATCTATATCGAGAAACATAATGGTTGAACAATTAGAATGACATTTGATCCATGTCTAATGTTCAACATGGTATCTGTAACAAAAAGATAGATGACCTATAAACCATCTAAAATGAGATGTTTTAGAAACTAACCTCACATATTTATAGGGGCATTGGCGTGTTGCTAGATGCTAACCATTGCTTGTATAATTACTTGATTATTATGACGTCGCAAGTGGGAGCTGTTGGAGTATGCTCGTGTCACAATTAATAATTATATGGCTAGACATATGTGAGCCTATGGGGTCACACACTTATACACAGAGACATCATTTTATAGATTGTAATTATCGTATTTACAATATATAAACGGCTATGTAACAAGGGAACTATAACAGGCCATCAAATACGAAGTTAGACTTAACGTTTTTGGATTGGACCAACAATGAGCAAGCCCATTATGGGCCCTCTTGGTGGCCGACCTTTATGAAGGGCTTGGAGGGGCTTATGAGCTTTTATGAGGTGCTAAGTGTAATTGTAATTTGATAAGGTCAAATCTATTTTTGAACCATATCAATTACACTTAAGACTAACTACAATTAAGGAGCAACTCACTCTCCCTCTCCTCTCTATACCTCACGGCACACACACAACACCCATCTAGAGTTTTGTGTTTTTGATCCCTTCCTTGATTATTTTATTGTAAATGCATCAAGGATCATTGTTACGTGGTCAAGACTAGCATCGGGTGGTGATCGATGACGTGTAGTGTGGATCAAGCATAGAGGTGATCTCTGTTGGTGTAACACCCCTGTTTTTTCGATTTACGCAGCGGAATATAAGTTGGGGTATTACTTCATGGTTCACAGTCATGAGAATAGAAAACGACTCGAAAAGAGACGTTTTTAAATAAAATTGTTATCATTCATTTATTTATCAGAGTACATAATTTAGGTCCCAACAGGAAGTTTTTGAAATACATAATAAAATACATTGTTCGTTGAATGATGACAAAGTAGACACTCTTGTTATAAGAAGAAAGTCCACAGCCACTCCGTGCCGAGCCAAGCCCTTTAGTCACCTGAGATAAACATGCTTAAAAAGTCAACACAAAGGTTGAGTGAATCCATAGTATTTTCAGTTGTAATAAGTTTTGAACACAAGCTAGATAAAAGTAATCAGTAGTACTGCAGTGAAAAGTATATATGTTACACTAAGTCTCATGGCACGCAAAACGTTAACAGGTTATCTTCATAGTAATGAGCTATGAGATATAAATTACCACATAATTAAATGTAAGTAACCTTGCCCCCGAGTAGGAGATTGTCAGTCTCTTTATTAAAGTCAAATAAAATGCATTTGGTTACGTTACGGTAACACAAAGGGGCTGTCAAACCCAATAGATCTATCCATTATATTCGCGCTCACCCGCAGGTGATTAGAGGTCCATGATTAGGGGTCTTTTTGGCAATAGCAAACTTAGGCAAAATAAATCAGGAAAGCATTCCGAAAAATACTTGTGTTCGGTTTGAAGCATGTATCTCCCCACAAGTTTAGAAAAACGTAGTAAAAAGTGGGACTATGAACTCACCTGGGTAGTCTGAACGTATTACAAGGTTAAGTGAAGTTGATAAACGTCTCCGGCACGCTACCTGGGTTAGTGTGTCAAGTTCTCAGTAGTTGTTTCTGATTATATAAGTTTTTATTATTCGTTTCGTAACGTTTTCGGTAAATGTTAATTTTAAGACAACATGAAGTTTCTCCAGAAGTTATAAGATTTTATCTTATTTCTTATCTGTAAGTTTTGGTTCTGTCTGTTCATTATTTAGATATTCCGTTTGTTAGTTATTGCACAAAACGTATATTAGGTTAAATTCCTAATAATAATAATAATAATAATAATAATAATAATAATAATAATAATAATAATAATAATTAATAATAATAATAATAATAATAATAATAATAATAATAAATTTATTAATAATAATATTATATTATGAATTAGGGTTTTATAAACATATTTTCACTTTAAACCTTTAAGTATCTAGGGTTGACAACTTTTACCCTTGAACTATATGAAAATGACAATTTTTACCCTTGGACTTTTAGAAAAATACAATTTTTACCCCTGAACTTTAGTTAATTGACACTTTCTACCCTTAAGTTTCAAAATCGACAGTTTTCACCCCTAGGGTTTCACTCAGCTGCGTTTTTAGTACAACTCATGAAACTTACTAGATTCTTGGCAGAAATAGCCCTTGAGACTTCTAGTGCGTTTCATTCGAAATCCTTTTCACCCAAAAACGATTTAATTCATACGATTAGTAACGAAACTTTTTACGACTCTTTAACCAAAATGTTTATCAATGTTTTAAGACTATTCTTGCAAAAGATTTCACCATGGTTCGAACTCAAGACCTCAAAAACAATTTTTGTCTACTCGCTATTTCAGTTTATTCGACACAGATTATGACTCGACAAAAAGTGTTTCCTTCTCACTCGATACTCAACCAAATTTAGTGATTCTTTTTCCTAAACTTAGCCCTTTGAAAGACCTTTAATCATGCCAAAAGCTGGAATTTTAGAAGTCCTTTTGCTAGTCGAATTTAAAGACACAAACACATGGTCTGCTGTGTTCGTGCGACAGAAAAAAAAGAAAGAAAAAATTATAGTTTCTTGTTATTCGATTATTTGAGTTAGTGTTTTTAGATTATACCTAGTATATTTAACATATTTAAAGTGTTCCTATATCATTTTAAAGATCCCAAGGCTTTTAGAAAAATTATATATGTATATATGTATTAAAGTCGATCGGTAAGAAATAATATGAACAAAAATTTGATTCTGCTAGTTCTGGGCTATGACAACTTTTAAGGCATGTTTTAATGTGTCACTAGATGTAAAATATGTATAAGAAAGTATTTAAAAAGGCCAAGAACTTACCTTTGTATATCAAAGTCGACTAGGGAAAAATATGAGAGCTATGGTTCGAATTGACCTCTTCTGAGTTCTAGCTTTCTTCCAAAGCTCCTTAGGGACTGTTATGAGCCTATCTTAGGTTTGTGGAATCAGTATGGTGGATGTGAAGGGCTGTGTGGATGTATTCGAGTAGTGGTGTGGGTGTTTAGGGTTTTTAGGGTTCATTCTTATTTATAGAAGTGTCCTTGGGTTTCCATGGTGTTCTAGGGAGGTTATTGGAGTATGGGATGTGAGTTGTATGGATATTAGGGCTCCACATGGGAAGGAGGGGGAATATGGTGGTGTGGAAGTGTATGATACACACATGTGTATCCATTTCTAGAAGGGAGTGTGTTTGATGCTTATAGTTCTCACATTTGGAAGATTAGGGCTTAGTTTATTCTAGGGTTTAGTTAGTTTATAGCTAGGATCGAACTAAATGAATTAAACTAGGTTAGTTTGGTTCGATTTGTGCAATAGGGAGTAGTACCTAGGCTTAGTTCATTTGTAATCTAGGGTTTAGGGTAAAACTATGGTTTCTAACTCTAAGGTTGACTTAGAAAAGGTTTCTAAATTTATATGACACATTTTCATATATATCGATTTATATATAAATAGGGTAAAATGATTTTTGTGCTTTAGGAGGTTGTACCTTAGGCTTGAAAGACTTGTACTAGGGTTAGGAAAATAAGAAAAATATATTTTAATTATTTCTTAATTTTATATAATTTTTATGTATTTTTTATTAGGTTTTAAATGCAGATAAATGAGTTTTTATGATCTTGTGCATTAGAGAGTTGTACATTGAGTTTATGGAGTTATACATATATTAAATAAATTAATAAATTATTTTTAGAATTTATTGTGTGAAAATATTACATAATATGTCATTTAGATAATTATTTTTAATGTTTTTATAAGGTTTTTACTTTTATTTAAATGTTATGCTTAAATGACTTGTACCTTAGCTTAAAGGACTTGCACATAATATTTTTATAAAAATATTAACTAGGGTTTGTAAATAAAATAATAGTTTCTGAAAAATTAGGGTTTTATCGGGAGTTATGGTGGAATTAGGGTTTCTATGCTTTAGTGACTTGTATATTACCTAGGTAACTTATACTTTGGTATTTCTAGGGTTTCGTTAACTATATTTGGTATTATAGTGGTTTAAAGTCTAATAGAAACTATATCGGGTGAAAATGGTTTAGTTAAACTAGCTAGTATGTTAACGAATTAACGTAAAGTGGCAAATGGTAATTTGTAAAGTACTATACTTGACATGGGAAAATATATAAACATAAAATAGGTCAAGGTTAGGTCACGTGCGTATATGTTTATCATAGATGTGAGTTACGTCACATGAGATAGTGGTTACGCTCAAGCAAGTAAATAAATAAAATAAAAAAAATTTATATGTGAAAAATGGTTAAATGTAATGTTACCAGATGAGATTTTTCGCAGTGGTTACAGTATCCCCCCGTTGAAGGAATCTCGTCCAGAGATTCAGTCGGTGTTGGTCGGAGTGTTTGGGAAAAGGTGTGGGTATTTCGCCCGGATTTGATCTTCTCGTTCCCAGGTAAATTATGGTCCTCTCTTAGAGTTTCATCTTACATTGACGATAGGAACGCGACTTCGCTTAAGTTGTTTGACTTCTCTATCCATGATCTCCACAGGCTCTTCCACAAAATTAAGCTTGTCGTTGAGACGAAGCTCTTTCATAGGAATAACGAGTGTTTCATCGGATAGACATTTCTTTTGGTTAGAGACGTGAAAGACGGGATGGATTTTACTAAGTTCTATAGGAAGCTCGAGTCGATAAGCTACTGGACCGATTCTCTCCAGAATCTCGAAAGGTCCAATATATCGGGGATTCAACTTTCCTCGTTTGCCGAATCTAACCATTCCCTTCCATGGTGATACTTTCAGCATTACTCTGTCTCCAACTTCAAACTCCATAGGTTTTCGCCTCACATCTGCATAACTCTTCTGCCTATCTCGGGCAGCTTGCAAATGTTGTCGGATTTGCACAATCTTGTCAGTAGTCTCCTGGACTATCTCTGGTCCAGTAAGTTGAGATTCTCCTACTTCTGCCCAACAGACACGTAACCGGCACTTTCGTCCATAAAGTGCTTCAAACGGTGCTGCTTTGATGCTTGCATGGTAACTATTGTTGTACGAGAATTCTGCCAAAGGTAGATGTCTATCCCATCCTTTGCCAAAATCTATTACACATGCTCTAAGCATATCTTCCAGCATTTAAATGGTCCTCTCACTATGTCCGTCAGTTTGGGGATGATAAGCCGTACTCATATCTAAATTAGTACCCAAAGCTTTCTGGAGTTTCTCCCAAAATCTTGACGTGAAACGAGAATAACGATCAGAAATAATGGAAATCGGCACTCCATGCTGAGAGACTATCTCTTTTAGATATATCTTGGCTAAATCTTCTACTTCATCAGTCTCCTTGATCGGCAAAAAGTGAGCTGATTTAGTAAGACGATCAACTATGACCCAAATGGTGTCATACCCGCTTGACGTTCTAGGCAATTTGGTGATAAAATCCATAGTTATCCTTTCCCATTTCCATTCAGGAATCTCAGGTTGCGTCAATAAACCAAATGGTCTTTGATGCTCAGCTTTAACTCGTGCACACGTCAAACATTTACTGACATACTCTGCAATGTCAGCTTTCATGTTTGGCCACCAGTAAAGCTTCTTGAGATCCTGGTACATCTTTTCAGATCCTGGGTGGATAGAATACTTGGATTTATGTGATTCGTGCATAATCACATTTCTTAAATCACCAAAGAGTGGAATCCAACTTTGATTCTTAATACAACGAGTCCCATTGGGGCGAAGTTCAAACGCTTTGTCCATGCCCCTTAAATTCTCAGCCTGGACATTTTCTTCCTTTACTGCCTCAGTTTGCGCGTTGAGAATTTGGGATGGTAGGTCTGAGTTAATGGTCATGACTAGAGCCCTTACTCTAAGTGGCTTAATTCGTTCCTTCCTGCTTAAAGCATCTGCTACAACATTTGCTTTTCCAGGGTGATAACGAATCTCACAGTCATAATCACTTAATAACTCTAACCACCTTCGTTGTCTCATATTTAACTCCTTCTGGTCGAGAATGTGCTGTAAACTCTTGTGATCTGTAAAGACAACACACTTTGTACCGTACAAATAGTGTCTCCAGATTTTAAGAGCAAACACAACGGCTCCTAATTCTAAATCATGAGTCGTATAATTCTTCTCATGAGTTTTGAGTTGACGGGAGGCGTAAGCAATAACTCTGTTCCTCTGCATTAATACCGCACCTAGACCTTGATGTGACGCATCGCAGTAAACAACGAAATCATCACTTCCCTCTGGTAAAGCTAGGATTGGTGCTTCACAAAGCTTTTGCTTTAACAGCTGGAAAGCTTTCTCTTGCACTTCTCCCCATTCGTACTTCTTATTCTTCTGTGTCAATTCCGTTAAAGACTTGGTAATCTTCGAAAATCCCTCTATGAATCTTCGATAATAACCAGCAAGTCCTAGGAATTGACGTATCTCAGTGGGGTTTGTCGGGGTCGGCCAACTCTTAACTGCTTCTATTTTGGAAGGATCCACGTGAATACCTTCTCGGTCTATCACGTGCCCAAGAAACTGTACTGTGTGAATCCAGAAATCACACTTAGAAAACTTTGCGTACAGTTGTTCTGTCTTGAGTAATTCCAAAATAACCTTTAAATTCTCCGCATGCTCTTCTTCGTTTCGAGAATAGATAAGAATATCATCAATGAACAAGATCATGAATTTATCCAGATAAGGTTTACACACGCGATTCATGAGATCCATGAACACTGCAGGTGCATTAGTTAACCCAAATGGCATCACTTGAAATTCGTAGTGACCGTACCTCGTTCGAAATGCGGTTTTAGGAATATCCTCTTCCTTAACACGCAGTTGATTATATCCTAACCTCAAATCTATTTTCGAGTAGACGCTTGATCCTTGCAATTGGTCGAACAAATCGTCGATCCTTGGTAATGGATATCGATTCTTAACCGTAAGTTTATTCAACTCTCGGTAATCGATACACATCCTAAAAGATCCGTCCTTCTTTTTAACAAAGAGAACAGGAGCTCCCCAAGGTGACGTACTGGGTCGAATAAAACCTTTATCCAATAACTCTTGTGGTTGATTGGATAACTCCTGCATCTCTGTCGGTGTTAAACGATAAGGCGCTCGTGCTATTGGTACTGCTCCTGGTACCAAGTCGATCTGAAACTCTACCTGTCGTACAGGCGGTAGTCCAGGTAATTCCTCAGGAAAGACTTCCGGAAAATCTCGTACCACGGGTACGTTTTCCGGTCGTTTTTCCTCCGTCTCCTTCTCAGTAATATTAGCCAAAAACACTTGACATCCTCTGTTGATGTATTTCAGTGTTTTAAGGCAGGATATTAGGCTTAATCGGGTCTTACTCTGATTACCTCGTATAATCAAAGTTTCACCTTCGAAAGGAATATGAACTACTTTTTCGTCGCACAGAATTCT
The DNA here is from genome assembly GCA_021014915.2 of Artemisia tridentata subsp. tridentata. Classification (NCBI taxonomy): domain Eukaryota; kingdom Viridiplantae; phylum Streptophyta; class Magnoliopsida; order Asterales; family Asteraceae; genus Artemisia; species Artemisia tridentata. Next base: position 23,748,462 of record CP139503.1, on the reverse strand, counting down.
AGCATGATATTTGGATAACCAATCCATGCCAACTATGACGTCGAAACTACCGAGTTCAATGGGCATAAGGTCGATGTCGAACGGTTGATTTAGTAATGTTAGAGTGCAATTTCGGATTATAGTGCTCGTGCTTACTAATTTCCCATTAGCTAGTTCAATTTTGTACGCGTTATGTAAGACGGTAGGAGGGATTTTAAGCAAAGTAGCGAACGTAAGAGATATGAAACTTTTACCAGCTCCGGTATCGAATAATACTTTAGCTAAATGCTGATTAAGAGGAAACGTACCGGTGACGATGTCGAGGTTTTCCTGAGCATCTCCAAGCACATAAACCCTTCCGCGGCCACCGTTGTTCGGATTGTCGTTCGCCTTCGGGCACTGATTCTTGTAATGCCCTTTCTCTCCACACCCGTGACAGGTTATGACTACCGGCTGCAAATTTGCTCCAGTTGCTGTGCAATCCTTGGTCTGGTGTCCAATCTTTTGACACTTTGCGCATTTGATAGCACACGGACCATGATGGTGCAACGAGCATCGATTGCAGAATGGCTTGGTTCCGACATAACCAGTTTTCTCAGCAGGTGCGTTGGCATTCGCTCTGGCGGTCTCTTGGCGACGATTTTGTTAATAGTGATGGTTATTACGGTTTTGCTGGTAGTTGCTCGGGTTATTACGGTTATAGTTGGGCTTATTGGGATGGTGATTGGGGAAATGGGAAACTTTCTGATCATCAAACTTTCGTTTGTTATCGAAATTCCCTTGGGTAGAACCACGCTTAATCTCACGATCCATCAGCTGTTGAGCTATGGTAATCGCTTCTTCCAACGACTGAGGTTTAGACGCAGTAACATTTCCTTCAATGCTACGAGGTAAACCCTCAATATACTTCTCCAACATCTTCTCAAGATCCGGCACAACAGTTGGACATAGGAGAGCAAGCTCCTGGAACCTCCTGTTGTAGGCCCTCAGATCTGTCCCTCTCACAACCAGCTGGTGAAACTCATCCTCCAGCTTCTTAATCTCAGTTTGAGAATAGTACTTTTTCAAAATCTTTTTCTTAAGATCCTCCCAAGTGATCTGATGAGCAGCTTCTACTCCCATTGTCTGGGTCATAGAGGTCCACCATGACAGGGCATCTTCCAGGAAAGTCCTTATGGCAAAGGTAACCTTACGGTCATCAGTACACCCGCATCTCATAAAGACTACTTCAGTACGCTCAAACCAACGAGCCAACTCTGTCGCTCCTTCAGTTCCTTTGAAGAAAGTTGGTTTGCAGTTTATGAAGTCTTTATAAGTACACTTGCGACTTGCTGTTATCTCATTCTCTCTATTCTTTCGGCTGGTACTTCCTGATCGAGCTAATACTGCCGGTTGATTCTCCAAAGCTGCAACGATGCTATCGTTGACGAGTTTCGAATAGCAGCTTGGGACATGACAGGGTCTGGGGAATTACGAGGCATATTTCTACAAGAAAACACATGTTTAGATTTCACATATTTGATCATATCAAAATATGTCTGAATCATCATACATGTATTTAGACCTATTACTAGCCCATATATATTTATATCGTTCGCAGCATTTTACTTAACCACGCATAGACATAAATATTTTAACATTTTGTTATCTATATAACAAAATATCAACACAAGTGTTGTATTTATACTACACCTCTGGTGGTTAGTACAAAACACAAAAGCTATTAGATATAACTAGGTGCTAGTGCCCTAAGTATACTATAGATCTCATAACTGAGACATAGTACAAAAGATACGGATACGATCTAATCTAACGGCTTTCGGTCGCTTTCTCCAGTCGGGTCTCCAGGTCAGCTATCATACTGGCGATAACTTGCTGATTCTCCTGGTACTGGATCTTCATTGCTTCCACTGTAGACTCCAGAGCAGCAATCTTTTCGTGCGCAATCTTCAGTTCTTCATTTCTTAATAGCATTTCATCTATTAATTTTAACTCATTATCGTAAAGAGTATTTATCTCCTGCCTAACTTGCTTACCAAGCTCACCCATCTCTTTACGACTTTCCTCCAACTTCTGTCGTATCTCCTTTTGTTCGGTCGCCAAATCTTCGATTCCATATTCCATGCTCTCGATTCGTTCTAGAGGTAAATCATCTAGATGGCCTAGAGCAGTCTCAATTTGCTCCTCTTGCCTATCCAATCGAGTCAGCAGAGTGGATATGGTCGGAGGTCGCTTCTGAGCTGCCTGCGAACTCTCTCCCGTTTCGAAGACTCTCGGCGGGGTCGGATAATCAGGCGTAGGCGATCATGATAACGTATGATATCGGGCAACAACAGCTCTAGCCTCCTCGCTAAGCTCGAAGGGAACCGATAGAGGATAGAAATTAGTAGAAGAAGATATAGGGTCGGAAGATACGTATGTAGGTAGCATATAAGGATGAGGATGGAACGGTGATGCTGCAGACGTAGGCACCGGGTGTGTCCTAATTCGTGCAGTTCTCCGAACTCCCTCGCGCATCTGCATATATGGATCACCTGGAAGAACATCAGGCATCGCAATATCTTCAGATGGCTCCTCTGTCTGAACCGACTCCTTATCATGTCCGAATACCATTTCGGGTACTATGGAAACATCCTCGGATGGATCCGATTCGGTCATTCGCCTGGGTACAGTCGTAATGTCCGGAACTATCATGACATTCTTGGTGTCCGAGTCCGACATAAGGGTAATAGTATGGGTAGGGTAAACCATAACTCTGTAACCACCCAAATATTATAAATATCTCATAGGTAAATAAATAATAATCACATATAAATAATAGTTTAGTAGAGCTGTGGCACGGAGGACTTTCAGGGTAATTTTTGTGAAAAACGGCTATAGTCCAATGTTTGAAAATATTTGGTTCTCTATAACCATGAGCTCTGATACCAATCTGTAACACCCCCGTTTTTCGATTTACGCAGCGGAATATAAGTTGGGGTATTACTTCATGGTTCACAGTCATGAGAATAGAAAACGACTCGAAAAGATACGTTTTTAAATAAAATTGTTATCATTCATTTATTTATCAGAGTACATAATTTAGGTCCCAACAGGAACTTTTTGAAATACGTAATAAAATACATTGTTCTTTGAATGATAACAAAGTGGACACTCTTGTTATAAGAAGAAAGTCCACAGCCACTCCGTGCCGAGCCAAGCCCTTTAGTCACCTGTGATAAACATGCTTAAAAAGTCAACACAAAGGTTGAGTGAATCCATAGTGTTTTCAGTTGTAATAAGTTTTGAACACAAGCTAGATAAAAGTAATCAGTAGTACTGCAGTGAAAAGTATATATGTTGCACTAAGTCTCATGGCACGCAAAACGTTAATAGGTTATCTTCATAGTAATGAGCTATGAGATATAAATTACCACATAATTAAATGTAAGTAACCTTGCCCCCGAGTAGGAGATTGCCAGTCTCATTATTAAAGTCAAATAAAATGCATTTGGTTACGTTACGGTAACACAAAGGGGCTGTCAAACCCAATAGATCTATCCATTATATTTGTGCTCACCCGCAGGTGATTAGAGGTCCATGATTAGGGGTCTTTTTGGCAATAGCAAACTTAGGCAAAATAAATCAGGAAAGAATTCTGAAAAATACTTGTGTTCGGTTTGAAGCATGTATCTCCCCACAAGTTTTGAAAAACGTAGTAAAAAGTGGGACTATGAACTCACCTGGGTAGTCTGCACGTATTACCAGGTTAAGTGAAGTTGATAAACGTCTCCGGCACGCTACCTGGGTTGGTGTGTCAAGTTCTCAGTAATTGTTTCTGATTATATAAGTTTTTTATCATTCGTTTTGTAACGTTTTCGGTAAATGTTAATTTTAAGACAACATGAAGTTTCTCCAGAAGTTATAAGATTTTATCTTATTTCTTATCTGTAAGTTTTGGTTCTGTCTGTTCATTATTTAGATACTCCGTTTGTTAGTTATTACACAAAACGTATATTAGGTTAAATTCATAATAATAATAATAATAATAACAACAATAATAATAATAATAATATATTATGAATTAGGGTTTTATAAACATTTTTTCACTTTAAACCTTTAAGTATCTAGGGTTGACAACTTTTACCCTCGAACTATATTAAAATGACAATTTTTACCCTTGGAATTTTAGAAATATACAATTTTTACCCTTGAACTTTAGTTAATTGACACTTTCTACCCTTAAGTTTCAAAATCGACAGTTTTCACCCCTAGGGTTTCACTCAGCTGCGTTTTCAGTCCAACTCATGAAACTTACTAGAGTCTTGGCAGAAATAAGCCTTGAGACTTCTAGTGCGTTTCATTCGAAGTCCTTTTCACCCAAAAACGATTTAATTCATACGATTAGTAATGAAACTTTTTACGACTCTTTAACCAAAATGTTAATCAATGTTTTAAGACTATTCTTGGAAAAGATTTCACCATGGTTCGAACTCAAGACCTCAAAAACAATTTTTGTCTACTCGCTATTTCAGTTTCTTCGACACAGATTATGACTCGACAAAAAGTGTTTCGTTCTCACTCGATACTCAACCAAATTTAGTGATTCTTTTTCCTAAACTTAGCCCTTTGAAAGACCTTTAATCATGCCAAAAGCTGGAATTTTAGAAGTCCTTTTTCTAGTCAAATTTAAAGACACAAACACATGGTCTGCTGTGTTCGTGCGACAGAAGAAAAAAGAAGGAAAAAATTATAGTTTCTTGTTATTCGATTATTTGAGTTAGTGTTTTTAGATTATACCTAGTATATTTAACATATTTAAAGTGTTCCTATATCATTTTAAAGATCCCAAGGCTTTTAGAAAAATTATATATGTATATATGTATTAAAGTCGATCGGTAAGAAATAATATGAACAAAAATTTGATTCTGCTAGTTCTGAGCTATGACAACTTTTAAGGCATGTTTTAATGTGTTACTAGATGTAAAATATGTATAAGAAAGTATTTAAAAAGGCCAAGAACTTACCTTTGTATATCAAAGTCGACTAGGGAAAAATATAAGAGCTATGGTTCGAATTGACCTCTTCTGAGTTCTAGCTTTCTTCCAAAGCTCCTTAGGGACTGTTATGAGCCTATCTTAGGTTTGTGGAATCAGTATGGTGGATGTGAAGGGCTGTGTGGATGTATTCGAGTAGTGGTGTGGGTGTTTAGGGTTTTTAGGGTTCATTCTTATTTATAGAAGTGTCCTTGGGTTTCCATGGTGTTCTAGGGAGGTTATTGGAGTATGGGATGTGAGTTGTATGGATATTAGGGCTCCACATGGGAAGGAGGGGGAATATGGTGGTGTGGAAGTGTATGATACACACATGTGTATCCATTTCTAGAAGGGAGTGTGTTGGATGCTTATAGTTCTCACATTTGGAAGATTAGGGCTTAGTTTATTCTAGGGTTTAGTTAGTTTATAGCTAGGATCGAACTAAATGAATTAAACTAGGTTAGTTTGGTTCGATTTGTGCAATAGGGAGTAGTACCTAGGCTTAGTTCATTTGTAATATAGGGTTTAGGGTAAAACTAGGGTTTCTAACTCTAGGGTTTACTTAGAAAAGGTTTCTAAATTTATATGACACATTTTCATATATATCGATTTATATATAAATAGGGTAAAATGATTTTTGTGCTTTAGGAGGTTGTACCTTAGGCTTGAAAGACTTGTACTGGGGTTAGGAAAATAAAAAAAATATATTTTAATTCTTTCTTAATTTTATATTATTTTTATGTAATTTTTATTAGGTTTTAAATGCATATAAATGAGTTTTTATGATCTTGTGCATTAGAGAGTTTTACATTGAGTTTATGGAGTTGTACATATATTAAATAAATTAATAAATTATTTTTAGAATTTATTGTGTGAAAATATTACATAATATGTCATTTAAATAATTATTTTTAAAGTTTTTATAAGGTTTTTACTTTTATTTAAATGTTATGCTTAAATGACTTGTACCTTGGCTTAAAGGACTTGTACATAATATTTTTATAAAAATATTAACTAGGGTTTGGTTTTATCGGGAGTTATGGTGGAATTAGGGTTTCTATGCTTTAGTGACTTGTATATTACCTAGGTAACTTATACCTTGGTATTTCTAGGGTTTCGTTAACTATATTTGATATTATAGTGGTTTAAAGTCTAATATTAACTATATCGGGTGAAAATGGTTTAGTTAAACTAGCTAGTACGTTAACGAATTAACGTAAAGTGGCAAATGGTAATTTGTAAAGTACTATACTTGACATAGGAAAATATATAAACATAAAATAGGTCAAGGTTAGGTCGCGTGCGGATATGTTTATCATAGATGTGAGTTACGTCACATGAGATAGTGGTTACGCTCAGGCAAGTAAATAAATAAATAAAAAATATATGTGAAAAATGGTTAAATGTAATGTTACCAGATGAGATTTTTCGCAGTGGTTACAGTTGGTCACTTGTGGTTCTTATTCCATTCGATTCATAGGGATTGGTGGTGACTCCCGGATCACGCTACAAAGGTATAACTTGTTTGTTTAATTCATTTGATTGATCATATGGCTATATGGATCCTTGTTGGTGATGTATTCCGCTGCGTTTGTTTATTTGATATGTTATTTTATATTTACATCACATATATAAGTAAGTCATTATAATGTAAAAGATATATGTACATGTATATGCTAATAGAAATCGAAAGTTACCGGCCGCAACTGATCCAAAAGGTCTCCCGTCACGGATATACGTAATCAGAAGATGGATTTTTTGTTCGAAAACGCGATCAACAACATCCGGCCTGTCGGCAATAGTGACATCCGGAAACTGTTCCATAAATTCTATAATCTCTGGCCAGAAATAAGCAGGAACTTTTTGACATCTTGGTTGCTGCTACAGATAATAATGGCAACTGCAACGTTCTTCATGTTCCAACTGAATCTTCTGTCCGTGACGCCCTATGGAGGTTTGTTATAATATGTTTCCCTAATTGGATTCATATTGAGTTAGATTACATCCCATTCCTTTTTTTTTTTTTTTTATAATTGATTTTATGTATTTATTACTTGGCTTATGATATATCTTGTACACATTTGCTTTCAGGTCTCAAATCATCCGAAGCGGTTCAGCAGCATTTGCTAGGCTCTCAAAGCAGAATATTAACCCCCTATCGAGGTTTATCCCAATCTGTTTCCCTAAATGGACTCATATTTAGTTTCATTCCATCCCACTCCTTTTTTCTTTTCTTTTTTAAAATTTATTTAATGTATTTATTACTTGGCTTATCATATGTCTGGAAACATTTGCTATCAGGTCTCAACTCATCCGAACCAGTTCAGCACCACTTGCTAGTCTTCCCGAGCAGCAGGAAAGTTCAAAGCAGAATATGAACGCTCTATCTAGGTTTTTCTTTATCTGTTTCCCTAATTGGACTCATTTTTAGTTACATTACATCCCATTATTTTTTATTTTTTTTAATAATTTTAATTTACGTATTTATTACTTTCCTTTATCATATATCTTGTTAACATTTGCAATCATGTCTCAAATCATCCGAAGCGGTTCACTTGCTACTCTTTCGATGCAGCAGGAGGGTTCACTTGCTAGTCTTTCGGTGCAGCAGGAGAGTTCAAAGCTCAATAAAAGGCTGTTGCTGAAAGTAATGACTCACACGATCATCCTGCCAAAATCAACACATTATCTCAATCCGTTGTAGACCTGAAACTAGAGAATGCAAAGCCAAACTCGCAGCTTGAAACATTAGATCTGAGGATTGAAAGGGCGCAACGAGAGTTAGAATCATTGATTATGCAGAAGAGTAAACAAGTTGTGTGCTGAATTGTTGTTGACTAATTGTTGATTTGTATTTTTGGTAGTTATAGTAGTTTCAGTGTATGATCCTTGCTTATGTTATTTTTGGCTATAACAAGTAAACATAATGGCTGATCGATGATATAAATAAGTAGAAGAAATTTCCAACCAACTGCATTGAATATCACTACTGATGTAGTGAATGAAGCTATTGAAGACTTGATAAATCCAAATAGAACCAAGTAAGTTCAAAGCATTCTGTATGTATCATGTTGGTTTCTTGGCTCCATATATCAGAATCAGTTTGGTCCTGCATTAAATTTGTATTATTTATGAGTTATCAAGTCTCATGTTTTTAGTATAGACCAGCATCAGTATAACTACTGTGTCTGCATGCTAAACAGAACCTAGAAAATAAGAATACTAGTACAGTTTACAGTGTTAGTTTTTTATGGATGGGATTTTGACTAACTGATGGTTTTACGGATTCTCGTTTCAGACAAAAGGCTAAGACTGCAGAGAATAAATCTACGAATGGTAAATCTAAGAAGAGGGGATCCAAGAAGGAAGAACCCGAGAAGGTAGAACCCAAGAAAGAGTAATCCAAGAAGCGTTCGTGTCGTGTAACTTGTTCGTGTCATGTAACTTAACAGGTTCGTGTCGTGTAACTTGTTAATTTTCGTGTCGTGTTCGTGTTCGAAAAAAATGACACGATTTGTTATCATGTCGTGTTCGTGTTCGACCTTAACAGGTTCGTGTCTTAACATGTTCGTGTCATGTCGGATCTGTTATGCCAGCTCTAATCGCAGTTGAACACGGTTGACTGATTTGTTTGACCGATTTACACAAATCGGAAAGGTTGATGACCCAGTAGCACCTAGGCGGTGATTAATCGGTTTTGTAGGCTTTTTTTGCAACACTGATAAAAACATTTAAGCAAAAAAAAAAAAAAAAAAAAAAAAAAAGGATGACGTTTACAAATTGAAAAAGTAACCAACTTAAAAAAAACTTAACATGTTACACAAAAACAAAATCAAAAATACAGAAAAATAAGCCGAATATGCAAAATTAAGAAAGAAAAATTTAATTCTAACAATAAAACTAATATCTTAAAAAGATTTACAAAACAAAAATTTTATAGCAAAAAAAAAAAAAAAAAAAAAAAAAAAAAAAAAAAAAAAAGCGCACATTAAAACGAATGAGTTGAGATCAATGTAGATCTCATATATGTCATAGGTCAAAAGAAATCAATCTTAGCCATCCATTTTTCATATAGACTAATAAAAACTCATTTTCATATTTTTTTAAAACAATATATCTCATAAACAATAAATCTTCAAGCTATAAAAAATACACCATCGCGATGAGAATTAAATTATCTATCTATACATATACATTTTTCTATACTTTCGATGATTTTTTTTTCTTAATTTCGCCCAGAAAAATCACACGTGGTTTGCAAAAATCACATATGATTCGTAAAAATCAAATCACGTGATTTTTACAAATCATATGTGATTTTTAAAAATCATGTGTGATTTTTCTATGAGGAAATTTTGAAAAAAAATTGTCGAAAGTATATAATAATGCATATTTATAGAAAAATAATTTAATTTTCGTCGCGATGGTATGATTTTTTTCGCATAACGATTAACGGTTTGCGAGATATTTAATTTTTAAAATAATGGTGAAAGTTTATATTTTTTGTTTTGATAAAAAAATGAATTGTTAAGATTGGTTCATTTGATCTATGACAAATATGAGATCTATATTGAACTTTTGACTAAAATGAATAAGCCCCGCAACGCTGCGGGTGCTTATTAACTCGTTAGAATAATATCCCGTTGCATGGTAATAATAATTGCAATATCTCATAGAATAATATTACCGTAACTTTATTGATGTTCGTCATAATTACCATTAACTTTTTTGATATAGTTATGAATAAGAGTTGTAAATCATATCAAAGAACTACATAAACACACAAAACGCAACTCAACATGACAAAGTGCTTGTTATCCACCACAATTTTTCTATTCCTCATGCTCGCATGTTAGTTGCTATTTTAACAAATCTTGATTAAAGGCTATATGAAAATTTTTTGAGACACGCTCGATTTTTATTCAAACATTTGTTTCAATATTTGTATAGTACAATCTTTTTAGGTTGTTTCATATATTTATTGAAAAAACAACAAATATTATGATTGCTAGGGGAAATAGTTTTTAAGAATGTGTGTTGCTCAATTTCAAAATAAAAGGTGCAATCTTTTAACTGACGAAAAAAATGTATATTTGCAGGTATAAAGTTGCCCGTGGCGGAAGGAATATGTCACGAAAAATTTAAGATGTTTGGATGCGACTTGAATAGATGTGAATATAAATGCATTAGAAACCATGGATGGAACGCAAAAGCCGTATGTATAAGTTACTTCCTTTGTTTGTGTACGTTTCAATGCTCGGAAAATAAGATGTCTGCAAGGAACCATGGTCTTTCTCCACTACCTTCCAACCCTGATTCCCCTCAGGTTTCTTCTCCAAATCAAAGTCATTAATTGTGTGGCTTGATCTACATAATAACATATCATTAATCAAGAATCGTATTAAATTCATCATTATTATTGTGGATGGTTATGTTTTTATGTGATAGACTTGAATGCAAAACATATATTTATGATGAAATATCAATTTTCCTCAATGTTATAAACGAGTAATTTAGTTTGCGTAGACAAGTTAAGTTATATATTTGATGTAAATTATCTATGACAGATAAGAATAAGGTTAGCGAACGATGCTGACACATAACATATTGCCTCAATTGATACCAATATACAAATAAAGGAGACACAATTACATACACTCGTGTATATATAACATATACAAAAAAGGAATACACGTTTTATATTTAACATACCATACAAACGATTATTCAATGAAAGATTTGTAAATAAAAAAAGTTCCATAAACACTTCTAAAAATCCGTATAAATACTTTTTGTCCTATCTTGACTGGAAACTGCATCCACAGTGTTTTTTTGGGATAACTCTATAGAGAACACTGAAAGATATGGTTCGGTTAACTGCAATGGTATAGTTTTCACAAAGGTCACTTATGTGAATGGACTGCAATGGTATAGTTTTCACAAAGGTTTTTTTGGGATAACTCTATAGAGAAGAGTGTAAAAGCTTAAATTCAAACTTACGAATTTTAACCTTTTACTTAAAATAATTTTATGTTTTGTCATCAATAAAAATGGGGAGATTGTTAATACAAATAAACCTCAAAAACGTTTATTTATATTTTACGATCTTCTAATATTTTGTCGATAACAAACGTAAAATCATTTTAACAAGATAGATAAAATACGTAAACGCTTTGAGCCAAAAGCTTACTAACTCATTTCATTAAACAAACCTTAAACATATTTAGTTAAACAAGTTTACATAAAACCAAAAACATTTTATAAAAACACTTAAGTACACTAGTTACTTACATTTTTATAAAATACATGTTACTTGTAAATTACTAGAAAAAGCTTGGACTATCCATGACCCAAAAACCAAGCCCATAATCCATAACCCATGGAGCTTGATCCATAACCCATAACCCATTCGCATAACATCATGCATGCCTTTATAATGGGTAAAACCCATGACCCAAAGTCCATAACCCATAACCCAAAGTCCATGACCCAAGATGTCTTTGACATCATTCATGACATCACTTGACCCATGGACCTTAACCCATAACCCAAAACCCGGAATTGTAACCCAAAATCCGAACTGGTACTACCAGATACCCGGATCCCTTGGATTACACTGGCCGGATCCCTTTGGGAAAGGATCCGCCGGATCCGGGTGAACAGTGCTCTGTTTTGCCTATAAATAGTGAGTCATTTCTCTCTTGTTTCTCACCCCACTTAGATATAACTTTTCTCTACATTCTAAGTTCTCTAACCTCACATCAAAGGATCTTTCTATGTAGTCTCTCTTTGTGATTCTCTAGGTTCCTTCTAAAAGGCGTGATCACGACCTCTCGAAGACTTGCAAGCTCGTGATATGAGTTGCTAGGATTCTTCTCTTCCAAGATCACAGAAGTGCATCTTGTTCGTTCTTCTTCTCAAAAGGGTGTTGTAGATGTGTTGAGTCGTTAGGTGTAAAAGGACGTTGGATCCTTTAGTCATGTTGTGCTAGGTGTGTTGGTTTGGTCCGCCGTGCTAAAGACTCGGTATCTAGCCTTGTAACGGATAAAGTGTAGGCGACGAATGTTTGGCTTTACCTCGTGGAAAAGCCCGGTATCTAGCTTTGTACCGGATAAAGTGTAAGCGACGTTGTGAAGGCTTCTCCGCCAAGTAAAAGGAGTTTGTGTTGTGAAGTGCTTACGAACTCTCGAGTAGGTGACTCGGGGAGTGGAGTAGGGAAAGGAAGGTGACCTTGTAGCCGAACCACTATAAATACTTGTGTTGTGGTTGTGTCTCTCTAACTCTATCTCGTAGCTTAGTTTATATGCTTTTATTTCTATCAATATCCAACACGTCAAAACTAGATTGACATAAGTCGATTTATAAGTTTCAAAAGGAAGTTTTAATCGGTAAAACTATTCAACACCCCTTTTAGTTTTCTACACATTTAATGAACAATAAATAAATGTAAAATTTGCTATAATTAAATGTGATTTTTTTCAATTTAATACACTCAAAATTTCCATTGTTTAGACTCTAAAAAGTGCCTAGTGGACACCCACTAGCAAATTCCTATAATGTAACACTACAAAAAAAAGGGGCTTTTAGGAACTTTTTTTGGAACACTTTTTTGAATGAGGTCCTAAAAAACGTTTTATAGGACCAATTAAATTTTCAGTCTTATTATAGTAGTTTTAAATAGGACACTTTTTTTTGATGATCGTATTAAGTTAATTTACAAGACACTTTTTTAATATGGTCTCGTTATGATGTAACTTAATAGCACATTTGATATAAAGGTCCTATTATAATACATTTTATGGGACACTTTTTTAATATGGTCTCATTATGATGTAACTTAACAGCACATTTGATATAAAGGTCCTATTATAATACTCCCTCCGTCTCAAAATTATTGTCCCACGACAAAAAACACATTCTTTTAGAAAAATGTCACTATCACTACTTTCTCTCTCTTACTTTTTTGCCAAATGACAAGTTTACCCTTAACCAATTAATTAACACTTCATTAAAGTTTGTAATATTAATTTCAACCAAGGGTAATATAGTAAACTTTACCAAACTCACTACCTATTCACTTTCTATATTTGGTATGGGACAATAAAATTGGGACAGACGAAAAAGGAAAGTGGGACTATAAAATTGGGACGGAGGGAGTATAATACATCTTATGGGACACTTTTGTTATGATGTAACTTAATAGCAGATATAAAGGTCCTGTTACTTTTTCTCTTTGGTCCTATTATAATATCACACACACCTCCCATCACCAACCCACCCCATCCGCCGTCCACCACCACCTCATCCGCCGGCCACCATCATCTCAGCCGCCGCCGCCACTATCTCAGCCGCCATAAAAAAGGTAAGGGTTTTTCTCCGTTCTTTTGTTTGTGGGTATGTCAAAAATGAGATTTTGAACTTTAATCCATGATATTTGAGTACTCATTTCATCATTAAAGTTGTGGGTATGTTAGAATTAAGAGGGGTAAAGTGCTCAAAAGTCTGTAGTTCAAGTGCATATTAGCTGCTCAATAATATGGGGGGAGTCGGCTTGATGTTATAAGGAAAGGTAGTGTATTTAATAGCTTAATGTATTTGAAAAGGCTTTTAAATACATCGAAGGTGATTGGATAGTTTCACCAGGATTATGACTTTTGTTGGGATGATATAAGCTAATACGCATAGTCCCTAAAATTTGTGCTTATTGAAAACGCATACGCTTTGCCAAACACCCCCTGACTGTGATTGTTAGCGAGAAGGAAGAATGACAGATTTATGCCTAAAAGAATTCTTAATCTGATGTCATTTTCTAAACCTTTCTCTCATGGACCACATAGGAATATATCCACATTCCACCCATTACAGACCCACAAGTTATCACATCACACTTGGATATTAGTAATAATTACATGGCGCATCTGTTTGTGATTGAACTCAATAACTACACCCTTTATTTTTTGTTTTATGTGTCGTCTAAGTCAAATACCTACACACTATCTGTAGGAGTTATTAACCAAATGACCTGTTGTGTACTTGTGTTTGCCTCTTTTGATACAATCATACAAATTTAAAGTTACGAATGGGCGAAATCTTTAGTGATGCAGTTTTTTGGATGTGCTTATTGTGTTATGTACAGTTTACTTCTGGTCTAGCCGTGGTGCTTATTCAATGTTAGTGGATTCTGATGTAACAACAAACTTGTTTGATTGCAGCAAGGTGGTGAGGACATCAATTGATCACAGACCCAGAAGTCTGTTCTTAGGGAAGCATACAAGAAAACCAGAGCCATCCGCAGACGTCTCACCAAGCATCAGGTAATGCTCTTTCATTGTTGACTTTGAATTTGGATAGGTTTATGAAACATACTTTGAATTTGAACATAGCGTGCTTATGTTTTTTGAAGTTGAGACAAGAACAGAATTTTGATTTTTATACAAATATGTGGTCTTGTTTTACATTGTGTTCTGAAAATGATTATGTAATGTAGAATAGTTGAATTAGTATTGAAAAGGGAGTATAACTTATTTTAGGGAGGTCGGCATCAGGTAGCATTTGGATATGTTTCTATCTATTGAAGTTTCACATAATTAGCTGATGCGAGTGTCTGCTGACTTTTGATTATTTGATATCTTGTCTGCTGACGTACCACAAGTGTTTTGATGAGATTGGGTTGCATAAGTAGATCTATGATAGTCTAGATTGATTGGTTGAACTGAGTACTTTGGTGTTACGTGATAGGCTGTGGATTGAGTTTCACATAATTAGCTTATGCAAGTGTCTGTTTTCGTGATGTAGTTATGCATGGTTAATGAATACGTTTTGATTGGATAGTACTCTGCTATATATGAAAGTACGGCAACTGTAGATGGAGCTTGGCTATGCCTCTTTATACTTATGAAACATGATTAGAGAGAAATGGTTGATGTTGAAAGATAATTCAATGTATGATAACACCTGGCGCTAGGTCCATGAACTCGAATGAAGTAGCTAATGCATTCTATACATCGATACGATTCAAGTACATTTATTAACTGTTTTTTGCGATTATGAAAAGATGGTCAGAAAGTGTATAATTAGAACAAGCTGGACTGGTGCTATAGTTTGTGCAATGTAGAGAATTTGTCTGTATATGATGTATTATGTATATGCATGCCACATAGGCATGATGAAAAGAAGCTGTCATGCGTAGGCTTAAGGTTGTTGAAATCTCTGATTGCCATTTATTTTAATGAACTTCTTAACTTAGTATTTTGCTGATCCAAATTAGTGTTGAGACGATTTAACAAAAAAATCAGGTAATATTAACATAGAAATGTTATTGTCTTTAATACTCCGTATTTTAAGCGATTGCTTGTTTTGCACTCAATAGCACAAAAAACTAGTGAAAAAGAAAAAGGAAATGAAAAAAGAAAAAAATTACTTCAATAGCACAAAAAATGCTAGTGAAAAAAAAATAATAATAATAAAAAAAAAAAAATGGTCTTCTTCTTGCAGATGAAGAGCTTTAGATGTACCTCTTCTTCTGCAGACATGGTTTGCAGATGAAGAGGTAAAAGCTCTGAAAAAACAAACGACACCTAAGTGTGTCACAAAACTATTTTCTTTCTGATAATACTATTTTAACTATAGCTAAACACACTTTTTTACTCAAAGTATATTAACGACTTTAAACAGGTTATCGTAAGAAAGTGTGTAAGTCTTACTATTTCTCGTAACTATGGCTTGTTTAATTGGTTCACTATAGTTCCTTAGGTTGTTAGTCTGTTTTTTTAATTTCAAGCTCTGTTTACTCTTTGCAGTTCCAGGGAATGCGCGAAAAAGAGTTAGAGGGCCAACATTTATGCCAAAAGTTTGGACCAAAACTGAAGAGGACCGTATTAGCGTTCAATTTAATGAATATGGGCAACCCGTTGAGAAAACAACCAGCACATTGACCCATTTCATAGGATCGCTTGCAAGGAGTGGGAAATATTTCAAGCTTCACAAACCATGGAATAAAGTTACGAATGCCAAGAAACAAATCTTGCTAGACACTGTGAATGTATGTCAGAAATAATTACATATCTAACTGATTAACATAAATATTACTTCATGTGACGACATATTTTTTTTTTCAGGACAAATTTGATCTCCCCCCAGGTTCTGATGACTGGATTTTGAAATCTTTTGGGAGGAAAGTGAAAAATTGGAGGGCGAGAGTTAAAAAGGACTACTATGATCCGACTTTGCCATTTCATGAACAAATTACCTTCAAGCCGAAACGGGTGCTTGCGTCTCAGTGGAAGAGACTCGTCAAGTATTGGAATAAGGGAAAATCTAAGGTATGTAATAATTTTTCAGCTTTCAACAACAAATTTTTATTGTTGAGTTAACTCCTTATATTTTTACCACGGCGACTCAGTGAAAAAAATAAGGCCAATAGGGCAAAAAAGAAGATGATGCAAGTCACGGGTAAAACAAGTTATGCTCAAGTTCGTGAAAAACAAAAGGTAATTTAATATTTTCGTGCAACTGTTAATGCAACATACGATGTTTCTCCACTGTGTTATTATTTGTGTTTTATATGTTTGAATATGATTTCAAATTGGAAAACTTTTGCCACTTGGTAATTTTCTATCTCACACGATCTAGATTTACTTGTTACTTAGGCGCATTATTGTTTTTTAGCATCTTTTTGTTAACCCTGCTTTATCAACGTTACTCGGATTTCAATACGTAATTAAATTGATAATTTTGTCATATTTTTATTTATTGTATTGGAATAATTTTGAAAAACTTAATACTGAAACAGATCAACACCATCTTTATAAATGAGTTTGCGAGCATGCCAACTTGTGTGCGTACCCCTGTGTCAATCCCAATGTTATTTTTGAGCTAATGTTTGGTTCTACATGGAGGCTGTGAGACATGGGCTTTAATATACACATGTTATAAAATTTATTAATGTTCACTTAGTTAAAAATACATATACGGAGTTGTAACAACACATATCATGTCACCTATTATTCATAGTTTTCATGATAATTTGTAACTGGTCGTGAAGTAATTATACACTATGCTCTGTGTGTCGATTACAATTAATGTTTATGTTCTCAGTTCGTATATGAGTTTAGTTCTTTCTCAGTTCGTATAACAGTTTAGTTGGTGGGTGACAACTCCTGTGTGTTAGTATGCAAATCTGCCATTTTTCATCTTGATATAGGTACTTATTTTGGCATGTTAATATCCAAAGCAACATCAGTTTTAGGTAGCTTGTCTCTTTACTTGATAGTGTGACCTATAACAATAGTGTGTGGCGAGTTATCTTCAATTAGTCACTCATTTTTGGTGTTTTATAATTATGGAATTAATGATTCCTTGGGCTATTTGGAATTAACACTTGTTTGCTTATACTCATTTTTTGTTGTTGAAACAGGTAATCTTGGGACGTGAACCAACTAGAAAGGAGTTGTTCCGTGCTTGCTTTTCAAAAGACGGAATTACACAAAATGAAGAAGCTGCAAACGCCATTGTATTTATACTAAATCTATATGTTCATTTATCATTAATTAGTTATTGTCATTTCTTGCGAGTTGAGTAGTTTTAAGCTATAACATTTAACATATTTAGTACTTTTTATCAAGGAAAAATGGAAGAATTGACTTCTCAACTTTCAGAGCATGAATTGGATGAGCCTGGACTTCAAGATATATATTCTAAAGTGATGGGTAATGATAAAAATGGAACTGCAGAGATGTATGGGCTAGGTGTTCGCGCTTCTGATGTTTGGGGTGTGGTTCCAAGTTGTTCTGCTCGTCGCAGAGATAAGCTACACTGGCAGTCTGCTGCTGAACGACTTAGTGCTGAATTGGCTCAGTATAAAGCAAGGGAAGCGCAGAGGCAAGGGTCGAGTGATAATGATTCTTATGGTACAAATGTTCCCCGTACATCACCATAGGGCCTCATTGTTGCCAATGAACCTCAACCTTTACGAGTATGTGATTATTTGAATGAAAATTTTGTGCTCTTACTACTTAAACTATGACACCTATTAATGCAAATTGTAATTGTAGGTTGGACTTCAAGTTTACCTTAAGAGCATTTCGAACTCTGAGATTGTAGCAAAGGGGTGGATAAGGAGTTTGGATCCAGATGCGGTAGTTGGGAGTGAAGAGATTGGACCAAATTGGTGCGAGGTAGATGTTCAAGTTGCTATAAAAAAAAGATGAACATTTGGTGAGGAAGTATGGATTGTTTATCACAGTTCAAGATGCTCTTGGCGCACCAGTTGCTTGGCCTTGCTCTCTTGTTTCGGTATGCTACCCTGTTATACATGTCATTATATTACCTATTATTCATACTAAAGTTTATTACACCGTATTAAATATGACTTGTTTATTTGTAGGTGGTGCGTGAGGATGATGCATGATGACTTAAATGATCAGTTTCTAGTTTCCTTTTGTTACGTCTGCTACTGCATTGTTTTCTATATTCTGATGGCTCAAGACTATCTTTACTTGTTCCTGCTACTTTTATTTCCTAGTATTTTGTTGAATTTTATAAGACTTTTATCTTGGATGTTGGTTGGAAACTTCTCTTATGGAAATGAAATCTTCTCTTGCTTATTGAATTATGTTCTTTCTGCTTGCTTGTTTCAAAATTTTTTTAGTTGATTGTTGTGTTTTTGAATTGAGTAATGCTAAATATGTTGCATGGATACAAAGTGTTTTATGATGTCACTTATTAGGACGCTAATGCTATTAACTAAACATGGGATAAAACGTTTTTTGTAACACCAAATTTGGTCCTAACAAAGCACGTATGTCTTAGGACCCGTTTCTTGGTACTAAGATTAAACTTTATCTATTATGTTTTCGTCCTATCAAAATGTGTTTTAGGACCTATGAAAGTGTCCCAAAACATAACAGATGGGTAAGCATATATTAGAACACCGAATAGTATCCTATAATGTGGTCTATTAGGACGCCATTATGGTTGCATAAACATTTTTATGTGACCAAAGAATTAGTTTTAAAATGTTGAGTTTATTAGGACGCCGATAAATGTCCTAAATATCTATTACAACCCTTTCCTATGGGACACTTATATTTTGGTCTTATTAAGTTAAAGGTCTTATAAAATAATTTTATAGGACACTAACAGGCGTCCTATAAGCCTCCTTTTCTTGTAGTGTAATGTAACGTAATGTAATGTAATATAATGAATGTGATAAATGCATTTGATAAATATAATATAGATAAATTCGCTATAATCATTGTTAACATTTTTAATATAGTTATAAATAAAAGCTGTAAATTCATCTCTTATTTATAATCATATCAAAGAACTACATAAACAACACAAAACGCAACTCAACATGACAAAGTGCTTGTTATCCACCACAATTGTTCTATTCCTCATGCTCGCATGTTAGTTGCTATTTTAATAAATCTTGATTAAAGGCTATATGACAAAATTTTGAGACACGCACGTTTTAATTCAGACATTTTTTTTCGATATTTGTATACAATCTTTTTAGGTTGCTTTCTTATATTTATTGGAAAAAACAACAAATATTATGATTGCTCGTGAAAATGGGAAATAGTTTTTAAGAATGTGTTGCTCAGTTTCAAACTAAAATGTGCAATCTTTTAACTAACGAAAAAAGTGTATATTTGCAGGTATAGAGTTGCCCGTGGCGGAAGAACTATGTAAGGAAAAATTTAAGATGATTGGATGCGACTTGAATAGATGTGAATATAAATGCACTATAAACCATGGATGGAAAGCAACAGCCGTATGTATAAGTTACATCATTTGTTTTTGTACGTTTCCATGCTCGGATTATAAGATGTCTTCTATGAACCATGATCTTTCTCTACTACCTTCCAACCCTGATTCCCCTCAGGTTTCTTCTCCAGATCAAAGTCATTAATTGTGTGGCTTGATCTACATAATAACATATCATTAATTAAGAATCGTATTAAATTCATCGTTATTATTGTGTATGGTCATGTTTTTATGTGATAGACTTGAATGCAAAACATATATTTATGATGAAATATCAATTTTCCTCAATGTTATAAACGGGCAATTTGGTTTGTGTAGACAAGTTAAGTCATATATTTGTTTTAATTATCGATGACAGATAAGAATAAGGTTAGCGAATGATGCTGACACATAACATATTGCCTCAATTGATACCAATATACAAATAAAGGAGACACAATTACATACACTCGTGTATATATAACATATACAAAAAAGGAATACACGCTTTATATTTAGCATACCATACAAACGATTATGCAATGAAAGATTTGTAAATAAAAAAAGTTCCATAAACACTTCTAAAAATCCGTACAAATACTTTTTGTCCTATCTTGACCGGAAACTGCATCCACAGTGGTTTTTTTGGGATAACTCTATAGAGAAGAATGAAGGATATGGTTCGGTTAACTACAATGGTATAGTTTTCACAAAGGTTGCTTATGTGAATGGACTGAAAACACAACCTCATCAGCATCAGCCAGTTGTGTGATGCAAGTTTTAAAGTTCTATTCACAAAGAAGCAAGACACAATTTTCAATCAAAATGATGAAGTTGTATTGATTGCTCGCAGATTCAGAGATGTATATGTTATAAACATGTCATCTACACAATCAAGTTCTAAAACATGTTTCTTTGCTAAAGCTTCAAACAGTGCAAACTGGCTTTGGCACAAGAGACTGTCACATCTCAACCTAAACAATATCAACATCCTAACCAAACACAATCTGGTTGCTGGTCTTCCCTCTCTCACCTACTTAAAAGACAAGCTTTGCTCAGCGTGTGAGAAAGGAAAGCGCAAAAGAGCCTCATTCAGATCCACGCAATCCTTTTCAATTAACAAATGTCTTCACCTACTTCACATGGACTTGTTTGGCCCTGTAACACCCCAAACAATCAATCACAACAAATACGCCCTGGTTATAGTTGATGAGTACTCTAGGTACACATGGTGTTTCGTCTAAGGAAGAAAAGTGATGCAGCTGAGTACATTATGTTATTCATCAGAAGAATGGAAAACCTCAATGATTCAAAGGTAAAGCAGCTAAGGAGTGATAATGGAACTGAGTTTAGAAATCACAAACTATAAAGTTTTTGTGATGAAAAAGGAATATCACAAAACTTCTCTTCTTCTTGCACTCCTGAACACAATGGTGTAGCTGAAAGAAGAAATAGAACGCTGATTGAAGCAACGAGAACCATGATTAATGGCTCCTCGCTCCCTAAGCAGTTTTGGGGAGAAGCTGTCAACACTGCATGTTACACTCAGAACAGATCCATTATCATCAAAAGACACATGAAGACAGCCTGTGAAGTGTTTCATGGAAGAAAGCCTGACGTCAGCTTTCATGTATTTGGTTGCCCTATCTTCATTCACAATCACAGAGACTATTTGGGAAAGTTTGATGAAAAAGCAGATGATGGATTCTTTTAGGATACTCATTGGACTCAAAGGCATTGATGATATCAAATAAGTACATTTTATTGGCATCATTTATCCTATGTTATTCGCTTGTTTTATGTTATTTTATATGAGAATCGATACTTAATCGCTTACTTTTGTAATTCTCAGTTATAAACAAGCATTTGGTGAAAGTTAGCTATTTTGGACTTAAATTGGAGCAAAATGGATCAAGTTGGAAAAGTCTACTAAACTGAAGGAAGATACGCCGTATCATTCTAGACAGATACGCTGTACATAAAGACTTAGACGAATATGAAGACCCTGCTGACAGAAAGTATAAATACCCCATTCGACAGCCACATTCGGTGTGACACAAAAACCCTAAGGAGAAGAATACAGACGAATTGGCAGCACAAGACACAACCTAAAAGAAGAATTCAGAGCAGTAAGAAGGTCCTGCTAGTACTTTAATTCATAGGAAAACTCGTTTATTTGTATTAGCAATCTGTTAATGGTTGAGTTAGTGTCTTTTTCACTATTTGATCGGACTTAATAGTTTCCAGCTGTTATAAAGAGTATTTGACGTTTATTTGGTTTCTTTATGCATGTTCTTTGATTACATATTAGGATTTATCGCACCTTGTCAACGTAGGCTCGCGCAATTGCTTCATTAACATCATTTGCATAGTTAAAGCAAGCCTGTAAAAGGGATAAATAATACATAAACCTAGTAATCATTAAGTGTTTATACGCCTGTAACTAAGACTCCACTGAGAGAGAATAGATTTTAGCACTCATCTTATACAGCTAAGCAATTAAACGTGTGACAAGTTTCCTACTATCGGTTTGACCTCTTATCTGTGTCTTTTTTCTATCTGTGTATGTGTTGGCCATTCGCTTATTCGTTCTCTAGTTTTATTTACTGTTTACTTAATCTACACAATCGTGCCAGTCTCTCAGGCTGAAAACCCCCTTGCGTTAGATTAGGGCATTAGAACTAACTTAGGATTAAAATACTGATAGATATCTAGGTGTTAACGTTCCACTCTTAGTGTTCGACACTCTACTTACCAACTAGCTATATTGATCGGGTACACTGTGTGTGTTATAGGATAAGTCGGCTAAATATAAATTTAAAAATTGATAATATAATCTATTCTACAACGATATACGCACGCATCAGGCATTCAGAGTGTTTAACATTAGGAGACAAGAAGTGGATGAGACATTTCATGTAACCTTTGAAGAATGTATGAAGTAGTCAGTTGCTGTAACCACTGGTAAAAATACGACTTTATAATAAACTACACTTATCCTTTTTTCACGTAGATTTTTTTTTTTTTTTTTTTTTTTTTTTTTTTTTTATTTTATTACTTGGTTATAACTATTATTTTATGTGACATAGATCACATCCCCGATAAATGTGCTCGCAACCTAACCTTAACTGATTTAGTATTTAACTATCTAAACATATTTGACCTAAAACTTTACAAGGTCACATTTACCACTTTACGTTATTTCGTTAACGTACGATTAAAACTGAACGTTTCTTAACTGATAAGAGTTTTTATGAAACCCTAAACTACCATAACAACATGTGAGAATAACAAAACCCTAGAAATACTAAAATACAAATTATTTAAGTAATGTACAAGTCACTAAAGCATAGAAACCTTAATTCCACAAAAACTCCCGATAAAACCCTAATTTCACAAAACTATTATAATATGTAATAAAATCACAAACTCTAAAATTTTATAAAATATATATGTACAAGACTTTAAAACTAAAGTACAAGTCTCTAATGCATAAAAACTAATTAATAATAAAAAAACCTTATAAAAACTTTAATAATAATTATTTTAAAGGCATACTTTGTAATAATTTTACACATTAATTTTTAAATAAATTTATTAAATTATTAAATAATTGTACAACTCCCTAAACCTATAGTACAACCCTCTAATGCACAAAAACTTAAAAATCCATTTAATTACTTTAAAACCTTAATAAAAATTATATAAATTAAGGGAATATTCAAATTATATTTTTCTTATTTTCTAAACCCTAGTACAACATCCTTAAGCTTAAAGTACAACTTACCAATGCACCAAATTATTTTCTTTGATTTCATATAGATCGATATATGTAAAATATATCTAGGAAACCCTAAAAATTAATTCTAAGTAAACCCTAACCTTAGTAACCCTAACTAGAACCCTAACCCTAGAGTACCATAATCTTAAGCACGATGTACAATTCCTTTATGCATAATTCGAACCAAACATTTCTTTTCTACCCTACTTGGTTCGCATCCAACTAAAACCAAACCAAACTCTTTATTTTCCTTAAACCTTAATAAAATACATGTCAAACTCTTACAACTTCCACATATCCTCTTTCTAGAAACCCTTATACTTCTATGGTTTTAAAATAAACACACCATCATCACCATCTTAAACCACAACGCCGCCACCCCTCTACATGGCCACTTCTTTACCACACAACTCATCAACTTAAACCATGGTCTACATACAAACACATCAACCTCTATCTTCCTATAAATATCAACTCGTACACCCTCATTTCTCTATAACCCCATTCGACACAAACCAAAACACAACCCTTACCCGCTCACTACTGACCAAATAGCTCTCATTCACTCTAAGAAGAAAACCATACGAAGCCTAAGGATAAGGAGAAGCTCTAGTATTTCGATCTCAAGCCAATTCGCCCATATCCCTTAATCGAACCCTAAAGCTAAGTAAGTACTCTCCACACTTTCCATTACTGCTTATAATCTCTAAAATACTCTTAAGAACATCATTAAAAATCGTCTAGTAAAAACCTAGATTAATAATAAATTATTTCTTTTCTTTTCTTTTTCTGTCAAAACAAACAAACACACTCTTAAATCATTTTGTAAACCTAAAATACCTAAAACTCAGTGAAAGTCTCTTAAATATGTTAAAGATACTAAATATAATCAAAGATCCCTTGTTAGTAAGCTTAAAATTTGAAAAACCATTTATTTTTCTTCTTTTTGTTGCTATCGACAAAACAGCAGACCCTTGTTTTGTAAATTAAAAATCGACCATTAAACGAAATCTAAAAATTCTAGATTTTTGCACACATGAAGATCTCTCAGCTATCTAACTATAGGAAAAAGAACGAGGTAATTTGGTTAAGATTTCATCAAGATATGGCCTTTTCTTTTCGGGTGTTTTTTGCCCAAAAATAACGAACAAACGCACCCTAAAATAATTAATTTTGAGCTCGTGAGCTCGAATCACGAGCTGGAACTTTGTAAATATTGAGTTTATAAACTGATAAATAAGTATACAAAAGAGTCGTAAAAAGTTTTGCCATAATTCGTAAGATATAACGCGTTTTTTATGAAATAAGGACGTCGTGTGTAACGCGACGGGAGTCTCAAGGGTATTTTCTGTTAAAACTCTAACTAAAATAATAAAAAGAACTTGGTGTGCAGTTGACCTAAACCCTAGGGGTAAAAAGTGTCACTTATGAAACTATAGGGGTAAAAGTTGTCATTTAACCAAAGTTGAAGGGGTAAAATTTGTAATTTTATGAAAGTTGAGGGGTAAAACTTGTCATTATTCAAAAGTTCAAGGGTAAAAGTTGACAATATGTAGAACTTTAGGGGAAGAAGTGAAAAATATTCAAATATTATTATTATTATTATTATTATTATTATTATTATTATTATTATTATTATTATTATTATTATTATTATTATTATTATTATTATTATTATTAAAACTATTATTATTATTATTATTCTTATTAGTATTAATAATAATACGTTTTCTCCGATAACGAACGAACGAACGGAACGAAAATATAAAAATAAGTAATAAGATAAATCTTATAACTTTTGGAGAGACTTCATGTTGTCTCAAATTTAACACTTAAACAATAACCGAAAACATTACAGAACGAACAAATAAACTTAATTATATTCAAGATCAATTACTAAATTATGACGTACCAACCCAGGTTACGTGCCGGAGACGTTTATCAACTTTAGTTAATTTTGTTTATCAATCAAGACTAATCAAGGTGAGTTCATAGTCCCACTTTTCTTTATACGTTTTTCAAACTTGTGGGGAGATACATGCTACTAAATCGAACACGAGTATTTTTAATTGTTATTGCACTAGGTTAACTTATTGCCTATTTTTATTTAAAAAGTCCCTTATATCATGCACCATTAGTCACCCGCAGGGTGAGCGCGAATATAATGAATAGATCTATTGGCCCGACGACCTATTTGTATTAGTCGGATGGATACCCTTTGGGGTAGCCGGGTATGCAAATGCATTATATTTGATTTCTATAAAGAGTTTCTAGGCAGACTCCTACTCGGGGGGCAAGACCACTCTCATTTAATTATATTTGTGGAACCTGGACACTGTCAATGCATTGCGTGTCATGAGGCTTAGTGCAATATACCGTACTGTGATTTTATACTTTGTACTTGGCTTGTGTTCAAATTGATTATAAAACACTATGGATTCACTCAACCTTTGTGTTGACTTTTTAGCATGTTTTATCTCAGGTAATTAAGAGAACGAACTTGGCACGGAGTGGCGGTGGACTTTCTTTTATAAAAAGGGTGTCCATATGTTATCATTCAAATGAATAAATGTAACTTTTATAACGTATTTCCAAACTTCCCTCAGGAACCTATATTATGTACTCTGATATTAAATAAATGAATGATAACATTTTATTTAAAAACGTCTCTTTTTGAGTTGTTTTCTATTATCATGACTACGAACCATGAAGTAACACCCCAACTTATATTTCCGCTGCGAATATCGAAAACGGGGGTGTTACAGTTGCTCTGGAACAGAGGATGATGATATAACCTTCAATGAGGCTAGACAATTCCCCGCTGATGAATACTCACCTGAAAGAACCACAAACACCCATCCACATACAGTGAAGTCATAACTTAAGTAGTGCTTATGATCCTATGTCATCACCTCATCAGAGACCAAACTCAAAAGAATCAAAAGGCAACACAGAACCAGACACCACAAACACATATCAACAAGAACCCAACACCATCCCTGATCAACCCATCACTGATTCAATCCCTAGAACTCATGAGTCATAGTCTGATGAACAAGAAGAACCTATACCTGACTTAACTCCAATCCCATCACCTGTCAGTAAATCTTCAACTTCCCCTCTCTCTCAAGACAAATGGTCTAGAGAAAAAGGTATTCACTTACTCAATATCTTAGGTGAACCATCCACTGGTGTCACAACCAGATGTCAGCTTAAAGAGATAGAAGCAGCTTCCGCCAATGAATGTCTCTATGCTGACTTTCTATCGGAGATTGAACCAAAGAAGGTCATCAAAGCACTTCAAGAAGAAGGCTTGGTCATTGCAATGCAAGAATAGCTTAATTAGTTTGAAAGGAACAAGGTATGGAAACTTGTTCCAGCTCCAAAAGGGAAAGTGATCATTAGGCTTAAGTTGTTATTCAGAAATAAACATGGTGAAAATGGGCTGATCAAGACCAAGGCTAGGCTAGTAGCTCAGGGGTACAGACAAGAAGGGGAATTAACTATGATAAAACGTTTGCTCCAGTTGCAAGACTTGAAGCAATCAGGATCTTCCTTGCTTATGGTGTACACAGACTTCAAGGTGTATCAGATGGATGTGAAAAGTGTCTTCCTAAACGGAAAGCTTCATAAAGAAGTCTATGTCAAACAACACCTGGTTTTGAAAGCAAGGAACATCCTGAGTACATGTACAAACTGGACAAAGCCCTATATGGTCTGAAACAGGCACCTAGGGCTTGGTATGAAACTCTCTCTTCTTTTCTCATTCAACATAAGTTTACCAGGGGTACAATTGACAACACCTTGTTTATATTACAAGAAAGAAGGTGATGTCCTACTAGTTCAGATATATGTGGATGATATTGTTAATACAAATATCGTCCTAAAAACGTTATTTATAAGGTTTATCTTTAGCAAACTATAGGTATAAGTTAAAGTCCTTTACACTTATAGTAACAAGTCTTTTAAAAACACATTTACATATTACACAATCACTATGAATGATATTACATACATTTTACATTTACATGTTTATGTTTATTTCTTAAAATAGAAATATATATATATACATGACATCATGGCATACCTCATTAGGAAATCTTTATATATCTTAGAAGATGTTACACCCCGTGCCCGCTTAGACCGAAAATTAAAACTTTTTACGCGGAAATGCTTGACTTTTACGGACATCCTGTTACTCTTTTGACAACTGACAAAAATCTATAGATATTTTGTAAAACCCCGAAACTAATATAATCTGGAATGACAAAAATACCCTCGAATTTAAAATTTTGAGAACATATAAAAACTATACAAGTAATGTTAAGTACACTTAAACTAAGTTCCAATTTAATAAAAAAAAACTTTACATTATACAAATGTTGTGCAAAAAAAAAAAAAAAAAAAAAAAAAAAGAAAGAAAAGAACATACCTTGTATGCCGCCCCCCTCCTTGACCACAATTGAGTCCAAGTTCATGATTGGTGAAATTTTGTTAAGCCCATAATGTGATTGATCTTTTCCCTAAAATACACTAAACCAAAAATATTCGGCCTTCATTTTTCCTTAGGACCGATCATCCCAAAACAAGAAACAAACCCTAAAACTCTCTACCAAAAAAAAACTTCGGTCCTCTTCCCTTTTGGCTGCTGTGTCGATCCAAAAACCACCAAAGGAAGGTGTGTTCTTGCTCAAAATAATTAAGGTAATCATGTAACGCAACCTAATCTTGACCCATACGAATTTGTGAATCAAAAACTAATCAAAAACATGTATTTTACTCTTGTTCTGCTGCTGTTTTTCGAACCAGAAAAGAAGGAAGAAGAAGGAGTTTGTGTGGTGTTTTGATCCTCGTCGTGTTCGTGTTATTCGTGGTCTACGAGGGTATTGTATTACCTAATATATTCGATCATTGTTTCTTGTTTTTCTTTTGATTCTAGTCGAATTAACCACACATGAAATCACATAAAATCATAAACTAACAAAAACCCTAAAATTCGTATGAAAGAATTGGTTGAAGTTTTGTGTTGAAATAATTCGTTGTGATCATGTTAAATATGTTATAGACCGACCTAAATATGTTTTGAACTCACCCATAATCGATTGGTGCCAAGAACTAATGATTTGAATGGCAAAAACCCTAAAATGGATAGGTTGCTGTGATGACTGATTCTGAGTTGAAATTTTGTTCGACTTTAAACGGCTGTAACTAAATGATGGAATCGAGTTTTTGAGTGTTTTAAAAGCCTAAAACTAAGTTCATTGAAATATCTACCTGGAGAAATTTAGTTTGTAATTTTTAGAGGCCGGGAAGGTTACTTTTTGATTTTTGGAAAATTGGATGTCTGGTCGTATTAATAAAGTCTGGAAAATCAGTCTGGGTTTTTGATTTTTAATTTTCAAATCGTGTTGAGTTAGAAGGTTTCCTTTGCACTGGGTAATATATAAGATGTCTATTACTTCCTGGAATTTTTGTATATTTTTTTGAATTTTTCTTAAAAGGTTTCTAACTAATAACTTTTCGTATAGTAAAATCAGTCAGAAATCTGGACGAGTTGGTTGAGGTGAATTTTAATCCATAGTTATGCTACTTAATAAAATCTGGAAAAATTTGGTAAAATACTTAAGACATTTTAGAATCTCTGGGAATTTTTGGGAATTTTATTACTGAGTTCTTGTATGATTTTCAATTTATTAAAAACCTAACAATTTCGTATATAAAACTGTGTGAAGTTATAAAAGGTTAAAAAGGTAATGAAAAGGTGTTTTGTGTTTGTTTTGTAAACGTAAGGGTTTAAACCGTCATTATTTTAAAACTAAGGGACCTAACTTGTGAACACCGTAACTTCATGGTAATTACATTTTTCACCCTAACTTATGAGAATTACATATTAATCCCTAAAGTTGTGATAATTACATAAAACCCTAAATTTAGTAAAAGACATTATGAATCTTGAACTATGAATATGATCATTTGGTAATACTTTGAATTGGCATATGAGAATGATATAACTTAAGGTTATCTAATATGAAATGAGAACAAACATGAAACCTTTCGATGATATGAAACTTATAAGACAACTTATGCATATTTGTAGATCGGGTGAAGGAGGAGTGATTTCTTATCCTTATGTTGTGTTTCGTTGGCGATTAAGGTACAGATATTCTGCTTCTTTGATAAGAGGCCTTCATTCTCTGATTATGATTCGTATTAGGGTTCCCTATACCATTGCTATGTTCCCTTCATTCATGAACTCCGATCTTTTGAACCATCATGATATTGGACCTTTTATGATTATGAACCTTTCATTCATGAACCTTTAATTATGAACCCTTGACCATGAACCTTTGCTTATGAACCTTTGCTTATGAACCTTTGCTTATGAACCTTGATTATGAACCATGATTATGAACCTATGATTATGAACTTATGAAACAAGACATTGACTTATGCAAGTAAACTAAATACATGATTCACGATACTTGACCTTGACCCTCAGTTTGATACTACGAGCCACTCACTAGGCATGAGGGTTTCATGTCCATGTCAGTCGATGCACCGATGGCATGACTCTAGGGCAGGAGAGTGATGACCTGTCCCGTCCCTGCACGTTTATGTTTATGATTCATGTTTATGTAGAGGCAGATTATGGCCACCGGGGGCGTATGGATGCATCCTAGATTTGTTCATGTTCATGTTATGTTATGTTATTCATGGTGACTGATGGTGTGTGCGATACACGTCTTTCACACTCCGGGAGCTAGCTACTCCAACCCATGATTGAGGACACCCCTCATATTTACAGGATACCCATGATTGAGGACACCCCTCATATTCACAGGATACTAAGAGGTCTCCCCTCTGCATGTTTACGATTATGATTATGATTATGATTCATGTTATGTTATGGGCTCGTAGTGGATTTCTGAATTCCTTTACCATGTACCCTTTTACCTTCCCTTATGATACCATGTACTCTTACCTTTCATCTTGATACCATGTATTCATGCTTCCACATTCTTTTACTCATGTGAATTATACATTATACTACTGCTTGTTACGTTATATCTGTTCACTGAGCTCTAGTAGCTCAGCCGCGTTTCTTTTCCCGCGGCAGGTTTTAGTTGGAAGCTGGGTAAGAGTGAAGAGACTTTGGACCTAGAAGACTTTGAGTAGAAGCCATTAGAAGAGATGTACTTATGGATTTGATAGGCAGCTTTTATTTTTCCTTTGTAACCCTTTGTATTGCAAGATTTCATTTGTAACATTTGAGAACCATTGTATTACTATTGATTGTATGCTTTGTTTGATCTGATATGGAGCCATTTGTGTGATACTTCTACCCTTGCCGGGTTGGGGTGTTACATATTTAGACATTGAAACAATTTTTAAATGAAACTAGACTCAATTACCTTCAAAACGACGGGTAGCACGACCCGTGACGACTTACGGTTTAAAAGATATGATTTTTCGAAAATCGACTAAAACCGACAAAATCTGGAAAAGTACCATACGGCTGTATGGAAAAACTCCATACGGCCTTATGGCCATTCACACAGATTCTGAGTTTAGACCATACGGCTGTATGGAAAAACACCATACGGCCGTATGGCTGACCTGCTGTTTATACAAAATTTTCTACATTCGCATATATTCCGGAACACGACTTCTATAACTCAAAACGACACGAAAACTTCCAGAGATCATCAAAATAACATATACTTCATTATCTTATTCATACTTGGTCTAAGTGACCCGCGGAAACATGCTTTACATGATGACGGGTTATGCATAAAACCCATTTTTTACCCATTAACACCCAAAACAATTTAAAACCACTTATACCACTTCATTTTCCCACCAAACTTAACCAACATCATTTCTTAAACATACTAAATATGTTCCATATATACTTGACCCGTTCACAACTCAAAATGGGTAAAAACACACTTAATCTAAACACCCCCTTAAACATTAACCATAATCCTTTAAACACAATTTGACACACCGTTGACCACCCAAACTTTACGACGACCTTGACCCACACTATACAAACCATAAGAAAGACTCTCGGGGGTACAACCTTGTCTCGAGCTCGGTATTCTACCTAGCTCCTAATGTCATTATCTTCCAATCCGCTTCCATATCCTTAAGCTATAATCCAAATACTTTCTTCTCGCCGCACTTACACCTACAAAAACATTAACAACTAAAAGGGTAAGCTTACGCTTAGTAAGTAACTAGATTAATATATGATCAATACTTCCATTCACATTCATGTGCATCAAAATACCTTTAATCATTTGGCTCATGTCAAAACAATTTCATTACCATTATCTTAACAAACATTATAACCATATCACATGGACATCATAACATTAAACACATAACAAGCATAGACTTACCTTAAACCTTTCTACCCCATGTCCTATCTCTTGATCCTCACTCATTGACTTATCTCCTATTAACCCAACTTACTAATCCAAGGCTTAATCCTAGCAACTCATTCATCAACACATAACATGAGAACATTCATATTAAACACATAGAAATCTAAGTTACTTACCTTAGCTTCCAAAGCTAAGCTACAAGTCATGATTCCACCATTATCATCACCATCATCACATCCTCACCATCAACATATCATCACCATCATCTTCCTAATTCACAACCATCATTCATAAACACTTAATAACTCAAAATCAATAACTATAACAATTAACACACCCTTTAACATACTTGGTCATCATATGATCATACTTGATCATATGATGGACTCCCTTTAAAATACTCACTAAACCCATCACATGAACATCATTTCCTTATAATTATACTAAAAACACCATTTACCCAATTTCCCCAATTTCCCCAAACTCTTGATCTTGGACTTACTCTCTACACTTGATCATCAAGACTTGCATTTTTCCCTCTTCTTTTTCTCCTCCAAGAACCGGACTTCATACTCTTGAATAATATGGAGATTACTAGAATCTCCTGGAAATATATTTAGATAAGATGCAAGTTTGCCTAATTGGCAAGATTGGTCCCTCTAGTCCTATTTCTCTTATTTTGGCCACAACTAACTTATAACACTTTTAACACTTGACAACCTAGGTCCCTTTAGTTTATGCATCATATTTTATATTACTACATTAGTCATACTTTGACTATTAGTTTGACTATCGGGTTTGACTTCCACGAAACTTTGTTGACTAACCAATCACATTAAACCTTAGTCAACTCTTCTAGGATGGGGCCTAGTTGTATCTGGGAAACGGGTCTACCAGAAGATTTGTTATATATTTTGGAAAGATCTTGAAGCTAAAGAGTTGACTTTGCAAGATCTTGACAAGACTTCACAAGATATGGAAAGATATGGGAAATCCTTAGCTGGCATGTTCTTGCGGAACCAAACCAGTATATGGGCGGATCCCATATTTTGGATCCGCCAGATCCGTGCCCTGTTGATCAGCTTTGCCTATAAATAGCCAGCTGATCATTCAAGCACACTTAACATTTACATAGCATAAATTATACATTCATTCATTTATACATTAGTGATCTTCCTTTTATAGCAAAAGAGATCAAGCATCAACAAGCTTCAACACACTGTTGCAAGTCTTGATAGTTAGATACTGTGTGATTTGTTAGTGTTTTCACATCATTGTTATACCTTTCATTCAGTAAAGTCCGGTTAGCGTTTTATACCTCAAAACACATAGAGTAAACGGGAGTAGTTGTACCCTTGTAAAGAACTTGACATCTAGCTTAGTGTCGGTAACTGTATAGGCGACGTCAGGTTGGTTCTTCCTTGAAGTAGAACTCGGTATTTAGCTTTGTACCGGAAAAAGGTGTAAGCGACGTGTATTAAGGTTTTCTCCACCGAGAAGGGAGTTTGTTTCTTAGTGAAGAAAAATTCTCGAGTCAGCGGCTCGAGGAGTGGAGTAGGGCAAGGAAGAAAGTCCTTGTAGCCGAACCACTATAAATCTCCGTGTTGTGGTTTGATTGTTCTTTTCTCTACGTAGTTACTTATATTATTTGTTTGTATGCTATTCCTTTGAAATCACGATAAGTCACAAAGCGAATTAAATTTAAAAATGGCAAAAACTATTCAACCCCTATTCTAGTTTTCCACATATATCATTTTTGGGGTAACTGACGAAAAACTTTGTAAACTATTTGCTAAATTAATGACCACAAAATATGAAATGAGTATGATGGGTGAATTAACATTTTTTCTAGGTCTACAAATAAAACAAAATTTCAAAGGAATTTCTATTTGTCAAGAAAAATATGTTAAGGATTTATTAAAGAAATACAATCTCACTGATTGTGCATCAGTCAAATGTCCAATGCTGCCGCCAAACAATTTGGGCCCTGATGAATAAGGGAAATCTGTCAATGAAACATTATACAGAGGCATGATTGGTTTCCTGATGTACTTAACAACGAGTCGTCCAGATATACAATTCGCCACATGTCTCTATGCAAGGTACCAGTCTAACCCAAAGGAGTCACATCTTGTTGCTGTCAAGAGAATTTTCAAGTACTTGAAAGAAACTTTAAGTCTAGGGCTCTGGTATCCCAAAGGATCAGGCTTTGATCTTAAGATATACTCAGACTCTAACTATGCTGCTACAACACAGATAGGAAGAGCACATCAGGGGATTGTCAAATGCTTGGAGAAAAGTTAGTGTGTTGGAGTGCAAAGAAATAGAACCTTGTAGCTATGTCATCAGTTGAAGCAGAGTATTTAGCTGCTGGTGGTTGCTTCTGCAAATAGTGGTATATTACATTTATTCATTCTCTCGTTTTTGCTTCTGTTAAAAGATTCCTTTATCGTAGTTTCTTGCGAAACAAGAATCTTATCGATTGAACTCAACAACGTGTCTAAGTTGGACTGTGTGTTGCCCAAGTATAATTTCAACAACGCGTGTTGAGCCTCAACTCTGCATGTTGTTGTCTGGCCAAAGCTGCGATATTGACGGTAATAAACGCGAGAAACATGTCTGAATAACTTTGCAGCCAGTTATTCAGATACGAAGAAATATCTGAAAAAAACAATGAATTAATAAAAAGTCATTCGGGTACTTAATTATTAAATAATAAAAAACAATGAATTAATAATTAAGTACCTGCATGTTCGACCAACAACTGTTGTAGGTGTTGCAAATAATGCGTGAATATGCCGCATGTCGGAGCTTTAACCATCTAGTCCCATGTTCCTTTAATGGACTCGTACTCCTTTAGCGAATTGCATCTATTTCTGCAATACTGAAGCACATTTTGGTTAATGTGCCACTGACAGAGTAATTTGTTTGCGTTCGGGAATTCTTCTCTGCATGCCCCAACCAACGCTAAATCTCTGTCAGTGATGATAACACGCGGGTAATATCTTTCCTCTATCACCTCCTACACACATTGCAATACCCATTGAAAATTAGGCCCCTTTTCTTTGTCCAAAAAACAAAACGCCATTGAAAATGTTTTGTTTGTTGAAGTTAATCCGACAATTTCAAAAAATGGCAATTTAAACAACGTGGTATTGTATGTTGAGTCCATTAGCATGATTTCAGGGAATGTACACCATAGAGCATATGACGTGGGGTGAACAAAAAATAGTTCCTCAAGCTCATTATGCTAATTTACCCTCTTGTAATATGTATACCCTGAATGCATCAAATGTGAGTAAAGGACTTGGATTGGAGTTCTATCACCTATTAGGGCTCCACGGATCTTATTACGTGCGTTATATATAGTTCTAATGCTAGACACATTATCCGGATTACGATCCTTTATTGACGAAAGTATATGACGTGGTGGTACGTGATACTCTGTCAATTGTTGCACAAAACTGAAATCATCATCATTTAGTCGCATTGCATATGGGAAACCATGCAACGACTCTGCAAAGTCATGATTATGCCTATCACACTTCACCCTCAACCTCCAAAAACCTTGTGTTTGTGAATATTTAGCCACTAATCTGAATGGACAATCGATTTTAGGGGTACTGGTTTGCCGTTTAATTTCATCTTCTAAACCTTCACGTTCATAATTCCCACCCTTTGAACACCCATATTGGATTGCGTACAAATACCCCTTATCTGTTTTGGTTCTTTTTTTAGCAATAACAAAACCGATCCCTCGAGCTATATTTTGCACCCAGTCAGTTAGTTGCTCGGGAGAACTGAACACCTGAAAATACATTACAACGTTTACAACTTTTATTTATCTTAACAAATTACTTTATTTTTTTATAACTTTTACAACTTTTCTTTTTTTTAAACAACTTACTTTATTTTTTATAACTTTTACCACTTTTTTTTTTTTTTTTTTTTTTTTTTTTTTTTTTTTTTTTTTAACTACTTTTTTTTACAATTTTTTTTTAACATTTTTTTTTTTTTTTTACTTTGTCTTAGAAAAAAAAGGGTTAAAACCGCGTTGTATTCAATACCAATACCACCCCACCCACAGACTTCACATATCCCACCCTCTCTCCTCTGCAATATTCTCTCTTTTCTATCACTCAACCCTCTGACTCTCTCTTTTCTCTCACACAAACCTGCCCCCTTGCCTCTCTCTTCTGCAATATTCTCTCTTTTCTCTCACCAATAAACCGTGTTCTTGGTGGTTTTTGATGGTGGTTTTGTTTGTAGATCATGATGGGTGGTATTGAATACACGCGGTTTTTGATGGTGGTTTTGTTTGTAGATCAGGATGGGATGGGGGGTGGGGGTGAGATATGGGAAGTCTATGGAGTGGGTGGTATTGAATACACACGGTTTAACTTTTTTTTAGATCTAAAAAGATCTGTGATGTTGGTAAGTCTGATGTTTGTAACTTTTTTTTAGATCTTTTTAGATCTAAAAAGATCTGTGATGTTGGTAAGTCTGATGTTTGTAACTTTTTTTAACGACTCTTGATACTTTTAATTATTTTGGTTTCTTGTTAGGATAACACATGCCTTTTTTGGTTTCTTGTTAGGATAACACACGCCTTTTTTGGTGCTTATGTTGATTCTGATTGATGTTGGTGCTTTTTTTAGATCTTTTAGATCTAAAAAAGATCTAAAACTGGCTATATGTTGGTGCTTATGTTGGTTCTGATTGATGTTGGTGCTTTTTTTAGATCTTTTTAGATCTAAAAAAGATCTAAACTAGACCCATTTTTAGATCTAACCCCGCGTGATGCTTGGTTCTGATGGTGGTTAGATCTAAAAAAGGGTCTAGTTAGCAGTTTCACAATAAGCAGTTCACATAATTGTGTTATTCTAACACCCCCTATATGTTGGTGCTTATGTTGGTTCTGACGGTTTTTTGGTTCTGATTCTTTATTAGTTCTGATGGTTTATTAGTTCTGACTTCTGATTGTTTATTGGTTCTGATGGTGCTTATTGTGAAACTGCTTATTTGAAAGTGCTTGTTGTGAAACTGCTTATGTGAAACTGGTGTTTATTACAGACTTTAAGCAGTTTTTGATCTTGTTAAAACTTTAAGCAGTTTATGATCTAATAGCAGTTTTGATGGTGATGATGATTTAAAAAAAAAAAAAAAAAAAAAAAAAAAAAAAAAAAAAAAAAAAACTTGTCGATTGGCGTGGCATAACCGAATGGACGGAAAACCTTTTGCAACCTTCAAATTTGCAGCCATATGTGTAAAAAAAAAAACAGTCTGAGCCATCTTATGTTTAACTGCTTATGTGAAACTGCTTATTTGAAACTACTTAAATTTGAAACTCATTTAATTTTTGAAAGTAATAGCGTAAAATGATACATCGTTCGTGTAAAACGGTGATGTATTCATCGTAGAACTGCTTATGTTTGAAACTGCTTTTGTTGTGAAACTGCTTGTTGTGAAACTGCTTGTTTGAAACTGCTTTTGTTGTGAAACCTTTTGTTGTGAAACTGCTTGTTTGAAACTGCTTTTGTGATGCGTGGTTTTGTAACCTTACAACAGGTTTTACCTCTCGAGGGATCTCAAGAGGCTTACAACCCCACCAGGCAGTGTACCTGACCGATGTAGTATAGTGTAGTGGTAAGTACGGGGATTGATCGTTCTCCACAGGGAATAGTGTTCGTTAGGTATGAAAAACTACTCTAATAGGTCTAAAGGTTGAGGAAGATTCTTTTTATGTTTTTATATTTTTTATGAAAGCAAGTAAAATCTCGGGTTTGAAGGAGTGGGCGAAATTAGTTGCTAGTCAACTAACCCAAATAACTACAAATGCAAATAAAATAAAATAACAAAAATGAAAATGTTGGTGAGAAACTTATGTGTAGAGAAATGTGTTTACTTAGATTTCCTTACTCCCTAACTATCTTTTACCGGTTGATTAGTGTGTATTAGTCGCGTGGATGACGGGTGTATTCCTTAATACCAATTGTGGGGTGGCGTACGTACTTCCCCAACTCTACAAGCTCCTACTTCACTCCTATGTCGAGCCGGCTAGGAAGCTCCTAACATGGGATCACTAGAATTCGCTTGTGCATTAAATACAACCATAAAAACCTTTAGTACGCATTTGGTTCATGTTTCTTAAGACGTTCAAGCAAGTTACCGAATAGGAAGTTAGCCAGTTTTCTTAAGCCTAACATAGATAAACAATCATCCAATACAACTAATAACACACTAATAACCAATAATCAATAGCTAGGTTTCATTAGATCTAAGCAAACACAAGATAAATCTAGCCTAACATGTTAAACAAAAGACAAGAACAAGATAAAATCAAACAACACATAGACATATTGAATGATTAATTGATAACTTATCTTTCAATGTAACATGGAAGATCTCAAGGCAAAAAGCCTTGAAAAAGATGCTAAAATCGTCTTAGGGTTTTCTCCCAAAAATTCCACACTAAGCTCTCCCTTAATGACAAAAAATTAGAAAACTATATATAGATTTTTACATCTGACGGCGTCACCTTATGGAGTGTGACGCCGTCACCTCGCCGCTTCTAGGGTTCCCGGATGACCTTCTTGACGCCGTCCCTCTTTAGCTCTCCAAAATCCGTTCTGGCTTATCAAGGCTTGACGCCGTCCCTCTTTGATTTAAGCCGTGACGCCCTTGATCAGGTTAAAGCGTGACGCCGTCAGAATTCACATGCTATTTTCACTGGCTTATCATGAGTAAATTTCACGTCCACCTTTTCTTGCCAAGCCATGACGCCGTCCAGAGTAAAATGTGACGCCGTCAAAGGTAACTTTCAGCACAATTTTGAGACTTTGTCGTTTTCTTCACTTTTATGCTCCAAAAACGTCCAAAATGCCTCCTTTTCCAGATTTCTCCTCAAAAGTACCTAAAATGACAAAAGGAACGATTTAGGGCAATATTTGATCAAATAAATACGATTTAGGGCTTAAATGACCCCTTAAAAGCGGTACACTTTTCGCTTCATCAAATACCCTTTTGTTTTGAATCTGCTTGTTGTGAAACTGCTTGTTTGAAACTGCTTTTGCTGTGAAACTGCTTGTTGTGAAACTGCTTGTTGTGAAACTGCTTTCAAGTGAAACTGCTTATTGTGAAACAGGTTTATTGGTTCTGATGGTTTATTGGTTTATTGTTGTGAAACCGTTTTTAAGTGAAACTGCTTATTTGAAAGTGCTTATTGTGAAACTGCTTTTGTTGTGAAACTGCTTTGTGCTTGTTGTGAAAGTGCTTGTTATTGAAACTGCTTGTTGTGAAACTGCATGTTATGAAGCTATGATAATTAAATCATATAAAAATTCCTTGAAGAGAACAAGAATATCATAACAACTGCACCAAGCGTTACATCATTTGGTCTTCAATTATACATAGCCTAGCTACCTATGTATAATTTAGGAAGAATCATGTTATAAAAGGAACAGTTATCTTTTCAAAGTTTTAATAACAATTTTCATTCCAAAAATAGAATTTCGAGACAAAATAAATTGTTCATAAACCTCACTTTTAACCGAACCCCAGTAAGATCTACACTTATTACCCATTACCTTATTATAAGAAGTCGAGAAAAGTACGAAATTAGAAACTATAAGAATTCACAACAAAATGAGGAAAACACAAATAACATAAATTTTATTAGAACCCATGGAAGTTAATACATAGCGAGATGATTAACATCGGAAGTGTTAATAGTACAATGAACACAATAAAAGGCATAGAGTCTTCAATAGGTTGGCCCACCATAGCAACAAAAACCACCACCAACCCAGCAATAGCAAGCGCCACCATAGGATGAAGTACCCTAATTATTCTGGAAGACAGATAAAAGCGAACCATTAAAAACAATAACTAAACCTAAAGGCGAACGAGATTTCATTCCACATTTATTAAAGATTACATCGACACACAACAAAGGTACATTCTAACAACGCTACGCGAGACCCTCACCCCCAAAATTTATCCGCAAAAATGGCTAGGATTGTGAGGGGTACGATAACCAACAAGTATCCGATCAAATAGTCGGAATCTTCGCCGGGAAGAAGAGACAAACAAACAGCGGCGAAGATGATGAACATGGCTGCGAAAACTATAGCGATCGGCGGCATTTTTTTTTAGTTGGGAAAAAGTGGAATGAAAGGGATGGAGTTAAAAGGTGAAGTGGGGAGGAAAAAGGGGAAAAGTAAATAGGGTATTAATAGGGAAACACTATCCGTTATTTTACTATTCACGATCATCAAGTTTCAAAATCACTACCATTAAAAATCCATTATTCTCGAATCGCTAGAACACTGAACATTAAGTGTTAAATATTTCCTACTCTCGACCGTTACTATCACTATTCATAGCTTATGAATGCATTAGTTGATTTAACGTTCAAATTTAATTCGTCCGGTACGAATAAATCAAATTGAATCTCGTCTCCTCAATATTCAAATGAAAATCCCTCGACAACATTTTCCATAAACTCTCATCTCAGGACACTACATTTTTCAACACCTATCACGGACTAAACTTCGGGACGAAGTTCAAAATTTAGGGGTGGATACTGTGAGATCCTGTAAAAATCCATCGTAATAAATCTCACTGATTAATGATAATCTCAACTTAACGGTTTAATAAAACCCATTTTTATGGGAAAATTTAAACTTTTCTCTTATCGCTATTGTTACCACGATATGTTTCGAGATATATATTACATAGCAACCTTTATTTGAAACACAAGTAAATTCACGGGATTCCATTCTCACTAAATTTAAAACTTCGCAAATGATAACAGTTGGTAATAACAAATCTCTACACAAAGATATATGCACTTTTCCTAATTACCCTTAATTATCTCATTTAGTTAACACTAATTACTAATAAACTTTTCACTAAATGCTTTGCAAAACCAAATGGCTGTCTAAATTTGGCCCATCCTCAGCCCACTACACGCTCCATTAGCCCATCACCATCTACTCTTACACAAACCAGCCCAACCCTTCTTTTGTGAGTTCATGTCATACGACCAGCCACACCTCTTCAAAAGCGACTCGACATCTTTCAAATCTTAAACGTAACCCTCGAATATTTTTACACAATCTCATACACGACCCACTATATTATTCGTATGCCAAATTTTAGAAACTCAAGTCGAGAAGTGATATGGTTTTGAAGACCCTTTCGTTTGTCCCGATTCACCCAACTCGACATATGCGAAAATCACAAAACCCAACTAATTCGAACCCGACTTTTTCCAAGGCCTTCCCAATGATAATATTGGCACAACATGATGTTAAGGAAACATTGAGGACTGAGGTATATGAAGTCACACGCTAAAGCTATCTAACACCCAATTAAAAATATAAACCGATCGAAACATATACATACTCCAACAACTAAAGACAAGTTCCTTAAACCTTTCCATACCTTCTCATGATTGCTAAGTCAGTCAAGGCAGCCAGTAGGCGTGTATGACTTGCTTAACCCATTTGACACTCAACTAAAATATCTATCGAATATATACATAAACCAACGACTAGAAACAAAATTCTACAAATCCTTCCTTAACATCCAATGATTGCTAGAGCCAGAAGCATGTGAATCTCTTCTGCCACTATACAGTAAAGGGACATGATTAAACTTGAGGGTAATCTAGTCAAAATGTTGTGTAGTTTATCTCTATAAAACCCACTCCTTTCTAGCAACCTTCACTGCCAAATTCATACACATTTCATTCTCATTTCTCACTTATCTCACCCTCACTAAAAACGTTAACAACTTAGAAGCAACTTTTGTCTCACCATAGGAAGCAATCGAGTAAGGAAGTAATACGTAAAAACGTATTCGAACCCAACAAGCCCACTGCCTCCTTCTTGTGTTTCGTTCGATCATCACTGCTTTCTCCACCACCTTTAAAAAGGTATAGTAAGTACTCATTAATCTTCTTTGTTTCATGTCACACACGCACACAAAAACATAGCATGCATCATAAAACTTTTGTATTCGAACATATCATTTATTTTGTAAAAATCGCATATGTTCTTCATTCGAGTAGAGTGCATGAAACCCATTTGTTTAAAACTCTCAATGAGGACAAGTTAAAAACCATTCTAATGCACAATAGAACACATGCACGCTAAGTTGTTATCTCATGCCTACACATGCTCGGACGTATCTTCTCCTTAATAATGAGTTCAACTCCACTAAGGAAGATTTAGTGACCATCCACATTTTACTTACACGCAATAGCTCACAACCATGCATGCATTATCTTTTACTCGAACGAGATAATTCCTTTTACATGTTGTTGGTACGTGTGAAACCCACAAGCAAATGTCAAACCTCCACTGTGGACGGTTTAGAATCACAACATACACCATTTTCACGTCTAACATTCATTGCATGCATGGCTTAAACGTATAAAAACTTTGCATCACACGTAAGAACATAGGTCGAAATCACTTAGAAGTTTCTAA
The DNA here is from genome assembly GCA_021014915.2 of Artemisia tridentata subsp. tridentata. Taxonomy (NCBI): domain Eukaryota; kingdom Viridiplantae; phylum Streptophyta; class Magnoliopsida; order Asterales; family Asteraceae; genus Artemisia; species Artemisia tridentata. The sequence goes on along the minus strand of CP139503.1, from coordinate 23,706,053 downwards.
GTATTTTGTTATAACAAAACCAACCCAACTAGCCTTAACACCGATTTAATATCTTATGATTTAACTAACTAAACATGCCCTAACTTTATACGACCCAAAAGACCCTACTACTAGCTACACTGTTCGTTTAAACACCATGCTAAAATACTCACAATTCGAACCTTTAAAACAGCCTAAGCTAAACATATGAACTATTTTGGGAAAATAACTAAAAACCCATATTGGGCTAGAGTTGTAATCGTTAAGGGCCCATTTAAATGAGAAATAAGCTACTGATAAAATAAGCTGTTAGAATAAGCTTCATTTATCTTAAATATAATCCAGAAAAACTCGCCCACTTTTTCTTTACCATTTTGACATTTTTGGACTAAAAATGTAACGCATTTTAACTGGAAGGACTGAAACTGCCAAACTGTGAAACTTGTGGGCTGAAGCTGTGAAAATAGTTTATAAAGGACTTAAATTGACCTTTGAATTAACTCCAAGTCTTATATGGACATTTGGACTATTTTTGAACCATTATTGGACATTATATTTAACGAAGGACTAACGACGTAACACAAACACGGTTAGGATAAAAGTGTAAACCTGGGAAAGGACAAACTATTTTTCACTTGACATTATTATTTCATTTTCCATTTTTCACCACCACTTCACATGCATTTATTACACTCTAGTTATCTATATTTAATTTCCGATATTTATTAAACGATTTCACTCGCATATCATCATATTTTGAGGAGATAATACCTCGAGTCAAGTGACATAAGAATCAAGATAATATCATTGTATGATATTATATTTTCTTAACTTGTGGCATTTTAAGCTTATCACACTCACATCATCAAATCGTTATACGATTTCTCATTTCACACTCATCGTTAGTTATAAGTCGAATCTTAGACTTCCCTCATATTCAGGTTTCGTATCGAAGACGTTTCCGTGATTGTTTCCATAGATCATATAATTCTATCTTGTCAGATACACTCCAGGTGAGTCGTGGCCCCTACTTTTAATATTTGTTTTAATAACTCTTTTGGGGGAGATACATGCTTCAACTGTTTTAAGTATTTTTATACTTTGAAAACACTCATGATTTATTCAAAATCATCAACTATGTTTTACATGTTTTGAATCACCCTTTGACGGGGATAATACTCGTTATATTTGCAAACTGCTTGCTTAGCTGAAATGCTATATTTGAAAGATAACATCTTCAAACTACTTGTTGTAACAAGATACTGAGACTCATTTTATTCATTCATATAACAGCTGAATGTACTGTTAACTTAACTATGATGTTTATACATCCCAACTGGAAATAATTGCCAAAACTAAAGTACGCATATTCTATGAAACCCGAACCCTATATTGCCTAAGTTTAACTATATTGCCATAAAGTCCCTCGATCATGAGCCATTAATCACTGCGGTGAGCGCGAATATAGTGGACAGCTTCGAAACCTGTAAAGGCTGACGACCTATCCCACTAAATACTGGATGGAATGCCGGATGGCTAGTCGTATTTAGTCGCGATACACTATATTTGACACATAATAGGATGAGGCAATCACCTATTACTTAGGGCAAAACCATCAGTAACCCTGATGTGACTTTCGCCATTTTACGGTACTTTTGTTAACGTTTTGCGCGTCATGAGGCTTAGAGCAATATAACCTTATGAATATATATGTCTTCTTATATATATTCGGATACAGCTGTATTTAGTAACGACCACTCCACACTGATAGACATCAGACTTTAAACTATTGTTTTCACTATGTGATTTGAATATGTATCATGTACTTGAAACTTAACTGTTATCCTATGTGACTAGTTGTGTCTTATGATAAAGACAACTCAATGCTTGGCATACCGTACTTTTAAAAGTTGAACTATTATTTCATTTCAAGCATATAACAACGTAACTCATTTTCATTTAAACTTGAAACTTATGATCATCTGAGTTCATAAATGATTTATTCGTGGATTTTTACTCAATTACAAACTTGCTAGTTACTGCAAGAAGTACTAGTACCTATGTCAACTATCAACTCTTAAATTCAGTGGAAAGAAAGTTATTTTCTATCAAACTCCACGAACTCACCAACCATTGTGTTGACATTTTAAGCATGTTTATCTCAGGTAATCAATGGAGCAGGACAAGACACGGAGTGGGCATTAAATACTCTGATAACTTAAATGGTGTGAAAATCAAATATGTCATTCTTTCCAAATTACCATACTTTTGTGGGATCTTCAATTCAGACATTTCAACCTTTGCACTAAAACTATTATTTTGAATGACATATAACTTTCAAAACGCCTTTTCAAGCCGTTTTCTGAAATTTTTGACTTCGATCCTCAGTGTAACACCTAATTATTTTCCGCTGCCACAAAACCAAATTAGGGGGTGTTACAGATTGGCATCAGAGCCACAGGTTATAGAGAATCAAATGTTTTCAAACATTGAACTATAACCACACTTTCAAAATAAATGATTTTACACCATACCATTTTACGCCCTCCGTGTCTGCAGACTGCCGTGCTCAATATATTACCTGCTAAGATTGTTTTATACTAATCTTTACATGCTTAATGTTTACTCTTCACACATTACACACCGTATTATTTCACACACAAGGTTACACCATAAACGTATGAATATTCATAATTATTGCCGCTACAGTACCATGTTTTCCAAACTGGTCGATGTCACCAAGACTACCTCTCCTACTACACATGCGTCACCTACCTACCAAATTGCACCAGATACTGAAGATCCTTATGTAAAAATGTCACAACTCCGGCCTGACATAGAACTCACTCAGAAATCACCTCTGTCATCACCTACTTACTCACTTCCACGTCAGAAACTTAGGAGAGCAACCGAATCCTATTCAGATGAAGATTTGATTGGTGGTCAACCAACATTTGAATCTGGACAGAGTTCACACCAAGAGATGACTTGGAAGGAGATCGAGCTAAATTCTCCTTTGCCTGATATCTCAGATTTCCCCATGCCAGATGTCCCAGAGAATGCATCCTCACCCAATTCTCATGACTACATTGTAGACACCCATAACTCCATATGGATTCGCCTTCACCAACACACCAACATACTAGACACTCACTCTGAACAGCTAAAAGAGTTACAACCATTACGATTCGAATGGTATGATCGTAACATTGATACCCTGTTTAAGAGGACAGATGCTGAAAGACGAGAAGTGTTTGATCTAGGAGTAAATGTTGGTAACATGAAGGACAATTACGAACAAGAACTTAGAAACTTGGATGCCAGAACCCGCTGTTTGGGTAGAGGCCACACCCAAACACACATTAGGATTGAGGACATTGAAAGAGCATTATGGTTAGCTAGAGACACAGCAAGAACCCAAGGCCAAAAGATTGCAGCCTTGGAAAACATGTTGGCTAATCAGATGAATGCATGCCAGGAACGTTTCTCAGCCATGGAAGCTGTACAACTGGATCTTGAGGCAGAAGTTAGACGTCTACGTCAGAGACGTAACTGATCTTAAGTATAAGTTGTTGTACTCAATAAACCAAATAGTTTTGGTTAGTATTCCATGTATCTTTCCATAATTCTGTAACTTTCAGAATTTGTAATCAACTTTTAAGCTATGACAGTCTCTTTCTATTATATCTTTCCGTTGTGAACAAATTCCTTCCACCAAACCCTATTATGGTACTATAAATGCAATGAGCCATGCAAAACCTCACCATTTGTTACTCTCTTAGGTAAACAAATGACTCCACAAGAATCAATGAGACACTAATAAAAGACCTTGTGTTGGTTGTTTTGATCAAACAAGTTATTAGAGTTATGTCCATATTGATGATTGTAACAGTGATTGTACATCAAATATACCATGACTAAACAATAAACCCTAGAAGTCCAAGAACAAATCTTCAAAAGAGAACTTGATAAATGAAGAGAAAGTTGATGAACTTCAGCTTTTGATGAATTCGTTTGTTCCTTAGCAATCCCATGTCAAGAGATAATTATTTTACGATGTTACCCAGACACATCGTATCTCTATGATCCTCAGTTAGTTTTGATTTTGTATTAAGATCACGTGGTTAGCAATAATATGCAAATACCTTGTTATTTGAAATTATTCTAATGATAAAGTGAATACTAAATCAGTGTTCCTTGTTGTAGTCATTAAAGATGGCCAACATGAGCAACACCCATACCCCCTCAGCACTTACAACAACCATGACTCCTAAAACCATCGAGAAATTTGAAAACAATATCGTTACAGTAGTACATGAAGTGACCACAACAATTCACCCAAGTAACAATAACATGACAAGACAAGAAAGAAAGAAGGCTATACCTTGTAAGCATAACCATGAAAGTTTCATGGGGTGTAAGCCAATTTACCTAAAGGATTCAAGAAGAATAACTAAACCTATACGCACTTGTGCCCAAAGAATTAAGCAAGATATTGCACTTAGGAAAAATAACCAAAAGCGAAAACTTGAGGAGAAAAGATCCTTTATCCTCAATGAATGTGAGTTCCACAATGATGTTTGCATCAGCAATCATCTACAAGACCGCATTGACTATCTTCGCCAACAAAGGCCCAAATCAGAAGTTGGAAGAAACTGCGTCACCACTTCTACTAAAAGAGACAACTACTATGGAAAGCAACCTCTGTGCCAAAGATGTAAGTTGCATCACACCGGACATTGCATTTCTAAATGCGGAAGGTGCCGGAAAACAGGCCACAAGACAAGAGATTGCAAAGCCATGGAAGAAAATGAGCAACCCTCATCCATAAAATGCCATGAATGTGGCAAAATGAGTCATTACAAGAGTTATTTCCCGAACTACAAAGCCCATTGGGAGCCCAAGATTTGTACAAGGGAATAAGAACTCGTCAAAGAATCTCAACCGTGTCGAAGAATGACCTCTATGTTAAGCAGATGAATGGATTCCTGCTGTAAAATAAATAAACTCTAGTCTAGAACTATCTAAGTTATATTTCCGTTTGTATTTACCTTAGGTACGATGGATGTAACCTAAGTGTAACAGTTATCCTTCTACCGTATAAGAACTTTACCTTGTAATATTTCCATGATAATTATAATCTACGTCTATTCCAATTTCTATTCCACCTCTTTATTCATAAATCGTTATGTAACAACACACTGATATTACCCTAAGGATTTAATTAACTCCATTTTGACCAAACCATAGGTGGATACCACATTGTAAGAAATCCTCACCAAAAACTTAGGTCTATACCAAGAACATCCACATATCACTTTAGAAAATTTCTGAATTATCCTCGGTATATAAACGACAACTTTCCAAATTCTTTGAAAATAATCAAAGGGTGTCTGATTTTGTGACGAAACTATGATAATTAAATCATATAAAAATTCCTTGAAGAGAACAAGAATATCATAACAACTGCACCAAGCGTTACATCATTTGGTCTTCAATTATACATAGCCTAGCTACCTATGTATAATTTAGGAAGAATCATGTTATAAAAGGAACAGTTATCTTTTCAAAGTTTTAATAACAATTTTCATTCCAAAAATAGAATTTCGAGACAAAATAAATTGTTCATAAACCTCACTTTTAACCGAACCCCAGTAAGACCTACACTTATTACCCATTACCTTATTATAAAGCGAAAGAAGTCGAGAAAATAGAAATTAAAACTATAAGAATTCACAACAAAATGAGGAAAACACAAATAACATAAATTTTATTAGAACCCATGGAAGTTAATACATAGCGAGATGATTAACATCGGAAGTGCTAATAGTACAATGAACACAATAAAAGGCATAGAGTCTTCAATAGGTTGGCCCACCATAGCAATAAAAACCACCACCAACCCAGCAATAGCAAGCGCCACCATAGGATGAAGTACCCTAATTATTCTGGAAGACAGATAAAAGCGAACCATTAAAAACAATAACTAAACCTAAAGGCGAACGAGATTTCATTCCACATTTATTAAAGATTACATCGACACACAACAAAGGTACATTCTAACAACGCTACGCGAGACCCTCACCCCCAAAATTTATCCGCAAAAATGGCTAGGATTGTGAGGGGTACGATAACCAACAAGTATCCGATCAAATAGTCGGAATCTTCGCCGGGAAGAAGAGACAAACAAACAGCGGCGAAGATGATGAACATGGCTGCGAAAACTATGGCGATCGGCGGCATTTTTTTTTTTTAGTTGGGAAAAAGTGGAATGAAAGGGATGGAGTGAAAAGGTGAAGTAGGGAGGAAAAAGGGGAAAAGTAAATAGGGTATTAATAGGGAAACACTATCCGTTATTTTACTATTCACGATCATCAAGTTTCAAAATCACTACCATTAAAAATCCATTATTCTCGAATCGCTAGAACACTGAACATTGAGTTTTAAATATTTCCTACTCTCGACCGTTACTATCACTATTCATCGCTTATGAAGGCATTAGTTGATTTAACGTTCAAATTTAATTCGTCCGGTACGAATAAATCAAATTGAATCTCGTTTCCTCAATATTCAAATGAAAATCTCTCGACAACATTTTCCATAAACTCTCATCTCAGGACACTACATTTTTCAACACCTATCACGGACTGAACTTCGGGACGAAGTTCAAAATTAGGGGTGGATACTGTGAGATCCTGTAAAAATCCCTCGTAATAAATCTCACTGATTAATGATAATCTCAACTTACTGTTTAATAAAACCCATTTTTATGGGAAAATTTAAACTTTTCTCTTATCGCTATTGTTACCACGATATGTTTCGAGATATATATTACATAGCAACCTTTATTTGAAACACAAGTAAATTCACGGGATTCCATTCTCACTAAATTTAAAACTTCGCAAATGATAACAGTTGGTAATAACAAATCTCTACACAAGGATATATGCACTTTTCCTAATTACCCTTAATTATCTCATTTAGTTAACACTAATTACTAATAAACTTTTCACTAAATGCTTTGCAAAACCAAATGGCTGTCTAAATTTGGCCCATCCTCAGCCCACTACATGCTCCATCAGCCCATCACCATCCACTCTTACACGAACCAGCCCAACCCTTCTTTTGTGAGTTCATGTCATACGACCAGCCACATGATGAAGCGAAAAGTGTACCGCTTTTAGGGGGTCATTTAAGCCCTAAATCGTATTTATTTGATCAAATATTGCCCTAAATCGTTCCTTTTGTCATTTTAGGTACTTTGGAGAAGAAATCTGGAAAAGGAAGCATTTTGGACGTTTTTGGAGCATAAAAGTGAAGAAAACGACAAAGTCTAAAAAATATGCTGGAAAGTACATGTGACGGCGTCAAGCTCTATTGTGACGCCGTTAGCCCTTGATAAGCCAGAGAAATTTTGGAAGATTAAAGGGGGACGGCGTCAAGAAGGTCGTCAAGCCTTGATAAGCCAGGGATGATTTTGGAGGACTAAAGAGGGACGGCGTCAGGAAGACCATCCGGGAACCCTAGACACGGCGAGGTGACGGCGTCAAGATCTATAACGTGACGCCGTCAGCCCCTAAACTCTATATATAGTTTTGCAATTTTTTGTCATTAGTGTGCAACTTTGTGAGGAGAAACCCTAAGACGAATTTCTGCCATTTTTAAGGGTTTTCATACCCTTTGGATCTCCCATGTTTAATTGAAGATAAGTAATCACTTAATCAATCAATATGTCTATGTGTTGTTTGATTATATCTTGTTCTTGTCTTTTAATTAACATGCTAGGCTAGATTTATCTTGTGGTTGCTTAGATCTAATGAAACCTAACTATTGATTATTAGTTGTTAGTGTGTTATTAATTGTATTGGATGATTGTTTATCGATGTTAGGCTTAAGAAAACCGGCTAACCTCCTATACGGTAATTTGCTTGAACATCTTAAGAAACATGAACCAATGCGTACTAGGTTTATATGGTTGTATTTAATGCATGAGCGAATTCTAGTGATCCCATGTTAGGAGCTTCTTAGCCGGCTCGACATAGGAGTGAAGTAGGAGCTTGTAGAGTTGGGGAAGTACATACGCCACCCCACGATTGGTATTAAGGAATACACCCGTCATCCACGCAATTAATACACACTAATCAACCGGTAAAAGATAGTTAGGGAGTAAGGAAATCTAAGTAAACACATTTCTCTCCATATAAGTTTCATAACCTTTTCATTTTCAGTTATTTTATTTTATTTGCATTTGTAGTTATTTGGGTTAGTTGACTAGCAACTAATTCCGCCCACTCTTTCAAACCCGAGATTTTACTTGCTTTTATAAAAAATATAAAAATAGAAAAAGAATCTTCCCTCACCCTTAGACCTATTAGAGTAGTTTTTCAATCCTAACGACACTATTCCTATAGAGAACGATCAATCCCCCGGTACTTGCCACTTCACTATACTACATCGGTCAGGTACACTGCCTGGTGGGGATTGCAAGCCTCTTGAGATCCCTCGAGAGGTAAAACCTGTTGTAAGGTCGCAAAACCACGCATCACCACACCTCTTCAAAAGCGACTCGACATCTTTCAAATCTTAAACGTAACCCTCGAATATTTTTACACAATCTCATACACGACCCACTATATTATTCGTATGCCAAATTTTAGAAACTCAAGTCAAGAAGTGATATGGTTTTGAAGACCCTTTCGTTTGTCCCGATTCACCCAACTCGACATATGCGAAAATCACAAAACCCAACTAATTCGAACCCGACTTTTTCCTAGGCCTTCCCAATGATAATATTGGCACAACATGATGTTAAGGAGACATTGAGGACTGAGGTATATGAAGTCACACGCTAAAGCTATCTAACACCCAATTAAAAATATAAACCGATCGAAACATATACATACTCCAACAACTAAAGACAAGTTCCTTAAACCTTTCCATACCTTCTCATGATTGCTAAGTTAGTCAAGGCAGCCAGTAGGCGTGTATGACTTGCTTAACCCATTTGACACTCAACTAAAATATCTATCGAATATATACATAAACCAACGACTAGAAACAAAATTCTACAAATCCTTCCTTAACTTCCAATGATTGCTAGAGCCAGAAGCATGCGAATCTCTTCTGCCACTATACAGTAAAGGGACATGATTAAACTTGAGGGTAATCTAGTCAAAATGTTGTGTAGTTTATCTCTATAAAACCAACTCGTTTCTAGCAACCTTCACTGCCAAATTCATACACATTTCATTTTCATTTCTCACTTATCTCACCCTCACTAAAAACGTTAACAACTTAGAAGCAACTTTTGTCTCACCATAGGAAGCAATCGAGTAAGGAAGTAATACGTAAAAACGTATTCGAACCCAACAAGCCCACTGCCTCCTTCTTGTGTTTCGTTCAATCATCACTGCTTTCTCCACCACCTTTAAAAAGGTGTAGTAAGTACTCAGTAATCTTCTTTGTTTCATGTCACACGCACACAAAAACATAGCATGCATCATAAAACTTTTGTATTCGAACATATCATTTATTTTGTAAAAATCGCATATGTTCTTCATTCGAGTAGAGTGCATGAAACCCATTTGTTTAAAACTCTCAATGAGGACAAGTTAAAAACCATTCTAATGCACAATAGAACACATGCACGCTAAGTTGTTATCTCATGCCTACACATGCTCGAACGTATCTTCTCCTTAATAATGAGTTCAACTCCACTAAGGAAGATTTAGTGACCATCCACATTTTACTTACACGCAATAGCTCACAACCATGCATGCATTATCTTTTACTCGAACGAGATAATTCCTTTTACATGTTGTTGGTACGTGTGAAACCCACAAGCAAATGTCAAGCCTCCACTGTGGACGGTTTAGAATCACAACATACACCATTTTCACGTCTAACATTCATTGCATGCATGGCTTAAACGTATAAAAACTTTGCATCACACGTAAGAACATAGGTCGAAATCACTTAGAAGTTTCTAAGTATTTTGTTATAACAAAACCAACCCAACTAGCCTTAACACCGATTTAATATCTTATGATTTAACTAACTAAACATGCCCTAACTTTATACGACCCAAGAGACCCTACTACTAGCTACACTTTTCGTTTAAACACCATGCTAAAATACTCACAATTCGAACCTTTAAAACAGCCTAAGCTAAACATATGAACTATTTTGGGAAAATAACTAAAAACCCATATTGGGCTAGAGTTGTAATCGTTAAGGGCCCATTTAAATGAGAAATAAGCTACTGATCAAATAAGCTGTTAGAATAAGCTTCATTTATCTTAAATATAATCCAGAAAAACTCGCCCACTTTTTCTTTACCATTTTGACATTTTTGGACTAAAAATGTAACGCATTTTAACTGGAAGGACTGAAACTGCCAAACTGTGAAACTTGAGGGCTGAAGCTGTGAAAACAGTTTATAAAGGACTTAAATTGACCTTTGAATTAACTCCAAGTCTTATATGGACATTTGGACTATTTTTGAACCATTATTGGACTTTATATTTAACGAAGGACTAATGACGTAACGCAAACACGGTTAGGATAAAAGTGTAAACCTGGGAAAGGACAAACTATTTTTCACTTGACATTATTATTTCATTTTCCATTTTTCACCACCACTTCACATGCATTTATTACATTCTAGTTATGTATATTTAATTTCCGATATTTATTAAACGATTTCACTCGCATATCATCATATTTTGAGGAGATAATACCTCGAGTCAAGTGACATAAGAATCAAGATAATATCATTGTATGATATTATATTTTCTTAACTTGAGGCATTTTAAGCATATCACACTCACATCATCAAATCGTTATACGATTTCTCATTTCACACTCATCGTTAGTTATAAGTCGAATCTTAGACTTCCCTCATATTCAGGTTTCGTATCGAAGACGTTTCCGTGATCGTTTCCATAGATCATATAATTCTATCTTGTCAGATACACTCCAGGTGAGTCGTGGCCCCTACTTTTATTATTTGTTTTAATAACTCTTTTGAGGGAGATACATGCTTCAACTGTTTTAAGTATTTTTATACTTTGAAAACACTCATGATTTATTCAAAATCATCAACTATGTTTTACATGTTTTGAATCACCCTTTGACGGGGATATATACTTGTTATATTTGCAAACTGCTTGCTTAGCTGAAATACTATATTTGAAAGATAACATCTTCAAACTACTTGTTGTAACAAGATACTGAGACTCATTTTATGCATTCATATAACAGCTGAATGTACTGTTAACTTAACTATGATGTTTATACATCCCAACTGGAAATAATTGCCAAAACTAAAGTACGCATATTCTATGAAACCCGAACCCTATATTGCCTAAGTTTAACTATATTGCCATAAAGTCCCTCGATCATGAGCCATTAATCACTGCGGTGAGCGCGAATATAGTGGACAGCTTCGAAACCTGTAAAGGCTGACGACCTATCCCACTAAATACTGGATGGAATGTCGGATGGCTAGTCGTATTTAGTCGCGATACACTATATTTGACACATAATAGGATGAGGCAATCACCTATTACTTAGGGCAAAACCATCAGTAACCCTGATGTGACTTCGCCGTTTTACGGTACTTTTGTTAACGTTTTGCGCGTCATGAGGCTTAGAGCAATATAACCTTATGAATATATATGTCTTCTTATATATATTCGGATACAGCTGTATTTAGTAACGACCACTCCACACTGATAGACATCAGACTTTAAACTATTGTTTTCACTATGTGATTTGAATATGTATCATGTACTTGGAACTTAACTGTTATCCTATGTGACTAGTTGTGTCTTATGATAAAGACAACTCAATGCTTGGCATACCGTACTTTTAAAAGTTGAACTATTATTTCATTTCAAGCATATAACAACGTAACTCATTTTCATTTAAACTTGAAACTTATGATCATCTGAGTTCATAAATGATTTATTCGTGGATTTTTACTCAATTACAAACTTGCTAGTTACTGCAAGAAGTACTAGTACCTATGTCAACTATCAACTCTTAAATTCAGTGGAAAGAAAGTTATTTTCTATCAAACTCCACGAACTCACCAACCATTGTGTTGACATTTTAAGCATGTTTATCTCAGGTAATCAATGGAGCAGGACAAGACACGGAGTGGGCATTAAATACTCTGATAACTTAAATGGTGTAAAAATCAAATATGTCATTCTTTCCAAATTACCATACTTTTGTGGGATCTTCAATTCAGACATTTCAACCTTTGCACTAAAACTATTATTTTGAATTACATATAACTTTCAAAACGCCTTTTCAAGTCGTTTTCCTGAAATTTTTGACTTCGATCCTCAGTGTATCACCTAATTATTTTCCGCTGCCACAAAACAAAATTAGGGGGTGTTACATTGGACTATAACTTTTTTAGTTTTGTTTTTTAGTGAAATTTTGGGGGAGCGATTAGATTTTGGGTGAGTGATTGCAGAAGGAGATTGGATGCGAATGAGTGATGACAGAAAGAATGGGTGAGGGGATAACCAATGCGGAGTCTGACCATATTTCCCGCAAAACATAACCCTTTTATTTACTGTATTTTTTTTTCTTTCACAAGAAGGAAGAAGGAGCCCTAATTTAATTTGTTCTCAAAATTGATTCTTTTTTGGCTTTCATTAATTACAGCTCTACTTCTTCTTCTTCAATCAAGGTAATGTTAAATTAAGAGGGTGTTTATGCTTATGCTAAAAGCCTAAAAGTAACCATCTCGAATAAGCACTTTTCAAGAAGTGCTTATTTTGACCCTAAATAAGCAGATTAGTAGTAGAAGCAGTTTCAAGTTAATTTAGTTGCATCCCAGATGACCACTTTTTCAAAACTGCTTATTTTGGACCCAATCACTTTGAACTGCTTATCTGCCTAAAAAGTTAATACTAAGCCGAAAATATCAGCACTTTCAGATACCCTCTAATCATATTATTTGTATTTGATGGTTTTGAAGATGTGATATTTAATATAATGTTTTTCGATTATGGGTCCCAATACCGTCTTCCACGGTGTGGAGGTTGAGACGTTGACAACCTTACCCCTACCTAAGGTAGAGAGACTGCTTCCGGTTCTACCAAAGGTAGAAAAGGACCTCCGGCCTTGCAAGGGGTGAGGATCGAACCCTTGACCTCTGTCCAAAGACTGATTGTGATTTATGTAATTGTGAATTGGGTTTTAGGAGCAGCAGCCCGAATGGCAACTTTGAAGCAAACAGCGGTGATGTATCATTACCCGTGTCCGGATGGGGCTTTTGCTGCTTTGGCTGCTCATATTTACTTTTCTGCTGCCTCGCTTCCGGTTCGCTTCTTTCCCAACACTGTGTATTCTCCAATCACGTAATCTCTCTCTCTCTCGTTTACTCCTACTTGCTATATAGAAAACAGACCAAATTTCAATTAACGGTTGCCCTTCGTTTCACTCAGTTAAGACTAAGTATTAGTAATGGCAACCAACTTTGTTTTTTTATGCACTATGTCAAACGATCAAACTGTATTTCAGTATATACTTGCAAGATTGTTGATGTTGCATTGTTAGTTTCGACTCTAGCAAAAGTGGAAGTTCGTTATTTAGCAAAACACTTTCAATCTGTCAGCAAAAGGCCCACGGTTATAACATAAAGTGTTTACATCTCGAAAACTTTCCACCTTCATGGATACAGGTCAAGTACATCTATATTTAAAGCTTTACGAGGCAAAAGCTCCCAAAATAATAATCTTAAAACGAGCAGTAGTTTGTTTACCAAGGATTTATAAAGTCCAATGACCAAAGTAGAATAGAGTGAAACTTTGGTATTTACTGGAAATTGCTTTGCGTTAAGATGGTGATGACGATTTTTATAATTCTTAGTGATGAAATAATCAAATTAGGATAAGCAAGTAAGGTTATTCTTTAGAAAAGTGGTCATTGGAATAAATACCTTACTATATTATCTGAATTTGGATTTGTTCTTTAAGATATAATTATCAACATATTTTCAGAGTTGAAGAGCTTCCTCTTGATCAAATTGGTGATGCTTATCTCCTTGATTTTGTTGGACCCCCGGGTTTTGTTCAGCAGCTCTCTAACAAAGTTGACCGGTTTGTTCTTTTTCTATCTATATCCCAATCATACAATTGTTTGATTTTTAGCGCAACTATTAAGGATATACTTGAAACACCTTATATATACTAAAATCGTGAAAACAAGGTTGTGTACATATCATTGCGGGACAGCTTGATGAGATAGCCCAATAGCCCATATGCTCTTGGAATAAGATGAAAAGGACAAACTTCAAATACGTGTTACTTTTAAACTGAGAGGAGCCTGTGATAGGGTTCGACTAATTTGGGATATCTATAGATTAAGAAAAGTAATCAGAAATATACTATGTTTCCTCTCTTTGGTGTACTCTTCTACCTTTTGCTATTACGTATTGTTTATGAATCCATCTACATCACATAAGCAGACCCCGACCCCCCCCCCCCCCCCCCCCCCCCCCCCCCGCCGCCCCCCGCAAAGTCGTGGAAGCGTTATGCAGCTGATGGGACGCTGCCCTGTAATGAAAGTAGACCTACTATACTAGGTGTTATATGTGTATGCAGCATTTTCAACCCATTTATTTATGAACGCGTCAATTTAGTTTTTATACCTAACGGGTCAAATAAAAAATTTAGGTTAAAAGGAAATGGGTCGATGGGCTGAAAGTAGCCCAAAGTTTATTTTTGTTATTCTATACAGCTTCCTAAATACTTTTTATAATAAAAAGTATGTTAACGACTAAGGTCTTAAATTTTAAATGTTTAACGCCTTAACAATAATTAAGATTTGGACATAAATGTTTGCAGGGAAGCATAACAGGCACCCATGTTGACCTCTACACATAACAACTTGTTTCAACCCAAACCCGTCCTAATTGTTGTCCTACCTGCCCATTTTGGCATTTTTTAACATCTGTTCAGCTGCTTTGGTCTTCTTTTGATTCGTGCAGAGTGATAATATTAGATCATCATAAAACTGCACTCAAGATGCTTGACGAAGGTGAGTTTTCCGGTGAGAATGTGACAAAAGTGATAGATATGGGAAGGAGTGGGGCTACCATTGCCCATGATTATTTCAAGGAGAAACTATCTGCTATTGAAAGTGGAAACAATTTGAGAGGTCGTGAATCTGGTATTCATAAGTTTGAATGTTCTCGGAAGCTGTTTGAATATATCGAGGATGCAGATCTGTGGAGGTGGCAACTTCACAACAGCAAAGCTTTCAGCAGTGGTTTGAAAGATACGAACATTGAATTCAACGAAACGTTGAACCCCTCTATATTTCAGCAGGTATTAAAAAAATTAAAACAGCATTAGGTTTAGTTTCCATAAGATTACACATTGTCATTTTAGTGCTATCTTCTGTTGCTAAAGATGTTATATATGAACAACACTTTGTAGTTGCTATCTTTGGATGTGGGACATGTCATAAATCAAGGACTGAGTAGCTTGGCTAAGAAGCAAACTTTGATAAATGAGGTCCTTGACCAGTCGTATGAGATTGTGCTTGATGATGGAGCATCTGGACATTGCCTGGTAAATTTCACTTCTGAGTCTTAAGGTTATTGCATAAGCTAATAAACTTGTTTCAGAACCGCTTCGTCTGGGCTTCTTTCAATTTCTAAATTGTAAACCTAAAACAATGTCATTTCAATCTTAAAATAAAAAAAGTTGGAACCAAAAACCAAACCGAGTTCATAATTTTTAATAGCATTCCATTTTTATAAGGCTGTTGATGCTGATGCTGTGTCTGATCTGAGGAGTGAGCTTGGAAACCAATTAGCTGAAAAAAGCCGCAATCATAACCTGAGGTTTGTCTCATCTCCAACCTTGTATTGACTGATCACGCAGTGCTTATTTATCACAATAACGAATTGTTCTGAGATCACATGGTGCCATTAAAACCATAACTTTTTAAAACTGGCTGATTACTTTAAGAAAATTTAGTAATAAGGGGTGTATATCTTGTGTAGGGGTATAGGTGCAGTAGTCTATAGGGTACCTGAGCTCAAAGATGACCAAATTCTAAAAATAAGCCTCAGAAGTTTAGACAGTGAAGATACAACAACTATATCACAGGTTTTGGTTTGCTGTTCACTTTTCATCTGTCAGCCATCTCATTTCTTGAACGTTTACATAATCATTTTTAGTTGTTACAGAAATATGGAGGCGGTGGGCATCGAAATGCAAGTTCATTCATGATAAGCTGTGTTGAATTTGAGCAATGGAAGGTAGCTTGTACCAATAGTTTTCAGGCTGCAAAGCAGAAACCATAGCTAGCAAGTATGTATTAACCAGAATATTTACATGGTCATGAGGCTTTGGTAGAACAAAGTCTAAGTTGTGTGTAACTTAGATTTTGATGGCAATTTCGACTCATTACTTATAGATGGGTCAATTTGGTTTGTGTTTTATCAATTTATCTCAAATGGTCAAATAAAAAAAGTACACAGGGGCAAGGGTCAAACGGGTGAAAGTCGCCTACGCATACCAACCCCTAAACCGTTTTAATTATAGATTTTACTTTTTATTGTGACAATTGTAATCGTAAATATCTCGTTAATTTGATAAAGTAAAAAAAAAAATATGATCAAGAAAGTGTTTCAACACAACCAGGTGTGGACCTTTCTGATCCTTTTAGAATCGAGTCGTTTCAACCCGAACCCGTTTTTACCCATTATAGAGTCATCCATCTTGCCACCTCTACTTCCTTGGCTATGATAGATTGGTTAGTCAACTAGAAAATAATTGTGTCTTATATTTGTCTTAACTTTATAGTCCTCCACAACACATGCAGATTTGTGGCTGAGAGAGTGAGAGTACTGGTCATGAACTGAGTAGTCATCTGCCTATGCGTCGTTGTTAGAATTGCACCTTTACTTATATTTTAAGTAGAACACTGTATTTATTCCTTGTATTTTTTGTACTCTTATTGTTTTCTCTAACGTTATAAACATTGCCGTATATGTCGCTGGCTAGCTTTGACGATGCTCTTAGCTATTAAGGGACTTCTGTTAAAAATACAAAAGAAAAAGTTCATTTCAATGAATGAACCATTCACGTAAAATTAAATGACTTGTTACATACTTTTAACCAAAAACATCAAAATGTAAAGGTTAAGATCGATAAACTTTGATTTTAGCTTCTTTTTTTTTTTTGGTAGAGGACTTGGATCTAGTTAAGTACTATATACTAGCATTCACTCATGGTTTAACTGTAAAATATTCATTTGCTCTCTATCCAAAGACACCAATGCTTCTATTCCTTGACCACATCTTGTGGCCACTAGATTTACGCAAGTCATGTATTCTAGGAAGCCATCGGCTTCTAGATCACCATTCACCCAAGCCGGCTTTCCCCAACCAAAATCAATTTCGTAGAAA
Source organism: Artemisia tridentata subsp. tridentata (assembly GCA_021014915.2). Classification (NCBI taxonomy): domain Eukaryota; kingdom Viridiplantae; phylum Streptophyta; class Magnoliopsida; order Asterales; family Asteraceae; genus Artemisia; species Artemisia tridentata. The sequence goes on along the minus strand of CP139503.1, from coordinate 23,688,631 downwards.
CCCATGTTGCACCTGCAGCTTGAAAACAAATATGCATCGATAATCTCTTTCGCAACGATTTCTCCCATTTCCTTGAGAGACGTCTTCATTACAAGATACCCTTTATCACCTTGTGCTTTGTTAACAAACTCAACGTCTATATTCAATATACTTTTGCGCACCTTATATACCAAACCATGCAACATGGTCTCACTGATAGATGGGCACAATGCATTTGAGATCCAAACCATGTTACCAAATAAGTCTTTTGGCACCGGTGCAAGTTTTTCATGAAGATTTACCATGTGGTTTAAAAGAGAGGGTCTTTCAATACCATAAGCCTCTTCAGATGCTGCCGTTGCACACTTCCGTATCAAAGAAGAAACGACTTCAACACGTGTTGGTTGTTGTACTCCATGTCTAGCCGCTTCGGCTTTCAGTGCAGCTATGGCATCTAAACTAAATACAAATCTTTTAGTGATATAGTTGCCTTGATGTAAAAAGGACATAAAAATGGTTGTTGATATGTCTCTAAGCCATAAACTTTTTTGCAGGGAATAAAGATGGTAAAGTTAAGTTTGGATAGACGACTTCTTCAACTCCACAAGTCATGTTTGCTCATCCTTTTAAAAAAGGGGATAATGGCATGAAAAGGCACATACTTGCCACTTTTTGTCATTCTATGTAGCGACCTTTTTTTTTTGAATTTGGCACTAACTTTTCTAAATCGTGCCATTGTGTGTACCGGTGACCTGCTTAGGAGGTCCAGCAGGTTAAGTTAACGATCGTTAGTTTTATTATTGCAGCGTTAGTCCTTTATACTTAACGACCGTTTATTTTATTATTGCAACGTTAGTCCTTTACACGTTTTTACACGTTTTCGTCCGTTTTCACACGTTTTTTTTCCGTTTTCACACGTTTTTTTTCCGTTTTCGCACGTTTTTTTTCCCGTTTTTTACACGTTTTTCGTCCGTTTTCACACGTTTTTTTTTTTTCGTTTTTACACGTTTTCGTCCGTTTTCGCCACGTTTTTGTTCGTTTTCGCACGTTTTTGTCCGTTTTCGCCCGTTTTTACACGTTTTCGTCCGTTTTCACACGTTTTTTTCGTTTTCGCACGTTTTTGTCCGTTTTCACACGTTTTCGTTCGTTTTCGCACGTTTTTGTACGTTTTCACCCGTTTTTTACACGTTTTCGTCCGTTTTCACACGTTTTTTTTTCCGTATTCGCACGTTTTTTTTTCCGTTTTCGCACGTTTTTTTCCTTTTTTACACGTTTTTTTTTTTCGTTTTCGCACGTTTTCGTCCGTTTTCACACGTTTTTTTTTCCGTTTTCGTTCGTTTTCACACTTTTTTTTTTCCGTTTTCGCACGTTTTTTTTCCGTTTTTACACGTTTTCGTCCGTTTTCACACGTTTTTTTCCGTTTTCGCACTTTTTCGTCCGTTTTCACACGTTTTTTTCCGTTTTCGCACGTTTTTTTTCCGTTTTCACACTTTTTTTTCCGTTTTCGCACGTTTTCGTCCGTTTTAACACGTTTTTTTTCCGTTTTCGCACGTTTTTTCCGTTTTTACACGTTTTCGTCCGTTTTCACACGTTTTTTTCTGTTTTCGCACGTTTTCGTCCGTTTTCACACGTTTTTACACGTTTTCGTCTGTTTTTGTCTGTTTTTACACGTTTTCGTCCATTTTTACACGTTTTTAAACGTGCAAAAACGGAAAAAAAACGTGTGAAAATGGACGAAAACGTGCGAAAATGGAAAAAACGTGTGAAAACGGACGAAAACGTGCGAAAACGGAAAAAAACGTGCGAAAACGGAAAAAAACGTGTGAAAACGGACGAAAACGTGTAAAAACGGTCGAAAACGTACAAAAACGTGCGAAAACGAACGAAAACGTGTAAAAACGGACAAAAACGTGCGAAAACGAAAAAAACGTGTGAAAACGGACGAAAACGTGTAAAAACGGGCGAAAACGGACAAACGGAAACGACAAAAACGTGGCGAAAACGAACAAAACCGTGGCAAAAACGGACGAAAACGGAAAAAAAACGTGTGAAAACGGACGAAAACGTGTGAAAACGGACGAAAACGTGTAAAAACGGGAAAAAATGTGCGAAAACGAAAAAAAAAACGTGTGAAAACGTACGAAAACGTACGAAAACGGGAAAAAAAAAACGTGTGAAAACGGAAGAAAACGTGTAAAAACGGGCGAAAACGTGTAAAGGACTAACGTTGCAATAATAAAATAAACGGTCGTTAAGTATAAAGGACTAACGCTGCAATAATAAAACTAACGATCGTTAACTTAACCTGCTGGACCTCCTAAGCAGGTCACCGGTACACACAATTGCACGATTTAGAAAAGTTAGTGCCAAATTCAACAAAAAAAAGGTCGCTACATAAAATGACAAAAAGTGGCAAGTATGTGCCTTTTCATGCCATTATCCCTTAAAAAAGTGTAGAGTGCAGAGCCATCAAGGATCTTGAGCAAAACACACAAGCCGATGGCGATTCCACCACATTCAACGATGTTCAATATGTCATTCAAGCTAGGGGACCTTATACAGTATGGGTGACCTAGTGGCAAAAGGCTTATGACTATCATCAGTAAAATGTGACAGATCACGTCAACCTCTTGGAAGGGAAGGATTTACCCGGTTTGAGCAAGTGTGGCGATTGGTTCAAACCATCGATTAGTCAGACAAAAGGTCAAAAATCATAGTTACAAAAGAAAAAAGAAAGTTGTGGTCATTGTAAGATAATACTTTCAAATCTTGTTGCCTACGTCTTGAGGCCGCACTTAAAAATGACGACTTTTTTTTTTGAACGGCGATTTTATTAAGCAAAACTAGCAAGATGCTAGAAAATTACAACGAAATAAAACTAGGATTTTTAAGCCACTCATTCCAACTAAATCTAGCTTTACATCTAGCCTTAATCCACCAAAACGACCTAGTCACAATCTCATCAAAAATATTCGCCGTATAAGTAGACTCCTGTCCAAAAATCGTCATATTTCGCCAATTCCAAGTGTACCACCAAACAATGTAACAAATGCCTTCAAACACCTTTTTAGCTTTTGTTGAGAACCGAATAGATGTCATCCAAACGAGCCAGCCTTCGTAGGAATCAAAGTCCGTATACTCCAGCTCCCACCATCTGGTAATCTTCTTCATAATATCCCGCACAAATTGACAGGAAAAGAATAAATGGCTAGAAACTTCAGCCGAATTGTTACATAACGGGCATAAGATCGACTCCAACTCCATACCTCGACGAGACAAATTAAATCTGGTGGGAAAACAATCATTTTTAACCTTCCACGCATGGATATTAATCTTGATTGGCACCTCTTTCACCCATCTAGTTTTGGTATTTTCAAGCGTATAAAAGTAATCATCAATAGTTCTCCTGACCGAAGCGACTGAGAACTCGCCTGTACCATCAAGATTCCAAGTCCATCTATCTTTAGTTCTGTTAAGAATGACACCCTCAATCTTCTCCTGTATCAGATCTAATTGGGCTTGCTCTGCCCCTCCTCTCGGTTGTCTTCGAAGAGAATGCCTTATATTATCATGAGACAATTTCGCCGCAACCGATATCCCTTTCATCTGCTCTAACGCGTATACTCTAGGGCCAACTCTTTAAAGGACAGATCTCCACGCCAAGGAACATCCCAGAAAGCTGTATCTAAACCATTTCCCAGTTTCGGCGTAATAAAACTCATAAGGTCAATACCATGCCGCTTCAACACTTCAACATCCTGAACAATTTTAAGCCAAATCGATGGATAAGAAGACTTAAACACCTGTCCAATCTTACCTCCTTCACCATGCAAAGCTTTGATAACACGAGCCCACAACGAAGTTTTCTGAGATATAAACCTCCACACCCACTTGAACATGAGAGCCCTATTAAGAGCATAAAGACTCGAGACCCCTAAACCTCCAATGTTCTTAGAAGCTAACACATTCTTCCATCGAACCCAACTTGGTTTTCTCGAATTCACCTCCGCACCATTGAAAAAACGCGCTCGAATGGATTCAAGTTTCTGCAACACCTGCATGGGGACTTTAAACATAGACATATGATAAATATGAATCGCGCCTAGCACCGATTTGATGAGCGTAAATCTGCCACCTATAGATAATGTCTTTAACTTCCATCTAGATAGCCGACCCTCCATACCCTCAATGACATCACTCCAAGACTGAATTCGCGACATAGAACCTCCAACTTAAAAATGACGACTTGACGAGGAATATGATATTTGATGGAATTGACTTACATGTGGAGTTAAAATTACTAGTTGAATCGATGCCGAAAGAAAAGATAGGACTGTCGTTGGTATTTTCAATCAATTAAGCATTTGGAATTGCTTTCGTAACACAACTATTATGTATAGAATTAGTTAGATCTTATAGTGCCGTATTGGCCATTATATTGTGACAAAACCACATCCATAACACATCCGCAAAATCATGTCAACATGTAAGCGTAACTTGTCATCACACAAGACAACTTGACCGGTTATGTTTATCACCGGTCAAAAAATCGAAAAATAATAAGAAAGAATAGTGCTCATTTGGCGATTTCTAATTCTGTTTGTATCAATATTTAGTCAACTTTACATGTGAGGGTTATGTTACTAAAGTTTTGTATTATAGTAACTTGTATCAGAATACCTATCCCACATCGCTGAAAGGAAAAACATTTCGCCCATTTATATACTGTAGTGTACATTGTATGTCCAGGTTTAGAGACTGAGATTATGTTGTTGGTTGACATCATTAGATCTTATTATTCCAATATTAAGATTTGACGCTGCTTTCAACAATTTAAATCTATTCTTAAAATCTTTTTGGAAAAGAAATATATATGTCATTAGATCTTTAATATCTTTTTGGAAAAGAAATATATATAAGTCATTAGATCTTATTATTCTAATAGTAAGATTTGATGATGCATCTAACAATTTAAATCGATTCTTAATATGTTTTTGGAAAAAAAATATATATAAGTCGTCGCTATTATATATCCGATTTCTTAAATTATGACTAAGATTATATTGTTGGCTGACATCATGACATCCTATTGTAGTAATATTAGAGTCTAATTTTACATCCAATAATTTAAATTTATTCTCAATAATATTTGGAAAATAAATATATACAGGCCACTATTATACATCTGATACCTTAAATCACGGCCTCTCGCGTTATTTAAGTGAAACTTACAGTCTCTTAGTAGCATGTGTTGTAGTTAATTGTATCATTTGTTATTAAATCATTAATATCAACTAGTAGGGTATTCGTACGTGGTGGCGGCGGATACTCTATAATTAATGTTCAGGCATTAACAAAGTAAAATGACGAGCTGATTAACTTGAGATTAACAAGAAGAATATGATCATGGTCTGGATCGATTAATCCTTTTTTACCGGTTCCGACGATCCTCTTAGGTTCATTTTCATACGGCTTTTATTCGCTAGTCGAACCGGTGGTGACTCCCGTTGGTCCGGTCTGGTTTTTAATGTAACAATTCGCATTTTCAGGTTAATTCCTATTTCCCAAAATTTTACTATTCATTTCACTATTCATTTTTACTATTCATTTTTCACTATTCACTTCCGAAATTTTTTTATTTCATATTCTCGTGAGATAAATTATTTCCATGATAAAATAAAAGTTTGACGCTCATCGAATCATTTTCGCAAAAGTTATTAAGAAACTATACGGTTGGTTTAAACGTCGTTTAAACGTTGTGCGCATAACGAAAACCAACTGCGCCAATTTTTCTCGCATCAGATTAATGTCTGGTACACTCACAATCAATTAGAGAATTTTTGATTTAAAGTTAAAATGTTACCAAATAGACCTTGCGTCTTACAGAACTAGAATTGCGTTTTAAGCACTTTTGCTTATCCGCAACCTTAGCCTATACCTGCACCACATTTTCTAAGGCATTTAGAAGCTTTTATATTATTGGAAAAGTCAACATATTTTCCCCCTCCATTGACCATAAAATCATTCCTTGATTTTATAAATAATTCCTTGATTTTATAAATCATTCATTGATTTTTAACACTTCCGGTTTTACGTCTAAAGGACAGTTAACACCAACCGACACTAGACTAAGCTCAGTCTAGACATTATAGGCCATTTTAATTCATTATCATCATATTAGAAAAGTTACATTTTACTTTTCTCAGTTTTACGCAACTTTCGTACGTTTTACGTTTAACGCGTTTTAAACATACGTTTCCAGCGTTATCAGCGTTTTCGCGACCCATTAAACTTATCACTCATTTTTATAAGATAATAATGAGTATATTGACAAGTTTAATCATTCCTACAAGTTTCGTATTTTTACGATACCCGGTTTTACGTTTCGTGATTTAAATACTTACCGTTAGCAATTACCGGGACCAAAACTCACTCCGTAGATGCAAGATAAATAACTAGAACTCTTAACCTCCTCATTTTAGCCATATTTGGCATTTTTGAGGAGTCATCAAGAGTGGTGGCATGATCTTGACCATTCATTCTTTAGATGATTACATGTGTAAACATTTAATTACTAAACTACCCTAAGTCTTTCCTATAAATACTAACCTAAAACCTTCATAATTTCTTGCACCACCCTCTCTTTATCTCTAAAGTCCTTAAACCCAAGGCGATTCTTAGCTATTTTAGCAAGTTTCTTTCAAGAACGTGCAAGCGTTCTTGAGCAAAAGCTAGATTTTGATCTACTTTGCTTCGAGTTTTCAAGAAAGGCGTCGTTATAATCTTCAAATAGATTCGGGTTTTCAAGAAGGCGTCGTTATAATCTTCAAATAACCTCGGTTTATCGAAGATTACAAATTCTACGTCGAAGCTCCGCTTATATTCCCTTTTTCTATAATACTCAAGCATTCTAAATAAAGGTAAGTAATTCTGAGACTCAAAATTATTTAAATACTTATAAACTTTGTTAGTTTATTTATTGTATTTATAAACTCTTAATATGTCATATAATCAATTAAGCAAAATATATGTTTCACATATAAATACTATGTTAGTAGGGAGCTTCATGTGAGGGGTTTCATTTGGGTGAACGTTTCGACGAGTTGCTGGATTTACGAATTAAAGTGTCCTAGCTCCTCGAACGTTTACTGCATGACCTCTGGATTATGATGGCCTGAACAGTAGTACGAGATATATAAACTATATATGGCATGTTTAAATATTCACTTCGTTGTTTTAGAACCTAAGACACGATATCATATTTCTAGGTTGCTCGTAGAGATTCTCCCGGCTTATCCAGCAATTTCATTATATCTTTAACATCATCCAACTCACGGTGAGTTCTTAGCCCCTACTCTTTTAATACTTGTTTTAAACTCTTTGGGGGAGATACATGCTCAACTACTTGCTTTTACTTTCACAAGTACTCTTAACTTTTACATATTACTGTGAGTTCTTAGCCCCACTTTCAATTACTTAATTGTTTTACAAACTCTTTGGGGGAGATACATGCTCAACTACTTTTAATTTCAATCACGATTATTTGCAACTATATGTTTATCTGAACTGAATGTTTATTTGTGCTAAATGACATTTTTGCAATATTTAAAGTTTCTTTATCATAGACCATTAAGCACTATGCGTAGTGAGCACGAATACTATGGTTAGATCTATTGGAATTAATGTAACCATTAAGTTGACCCAGGTAGGGCAAACGAACATACCATCCCTTGTGTTGACCCGGGTAGGGCAAACAAGCGTATCATCCATTAAGTTGACTCAGTTAGAGCAAACAAACGCAACAAACATTTGAGAACACTAGGTACAACAACAGATTACCTACTAGGCTATGATTGCAACAACTATTCCAATTTCTATTAGTACGAGATTTACATTTTGGTTTTCATAATGATAGTTCAAAAACAACGATTTTCAACGCTTTGGGTGTATAACAACGTAACCCATACACAGAACTCATTGCGGAGCCAAGTAGCAATATGCATGGGCAGCCGTTATTGCGGACCCATGTAGCAATATGCTTGGGTAGCAATTACAATTCAAACAGGACTTGGTCCAATAAACGATTTCATGTACTTGGTACAAACTATGTGATCTAATGGGCTTGGTGTAATCTCGAAACTAATAGAATTGGTATAATAACAAACCAACAGACTTGGTACAAATTGTGAACCAGTCAGAAACAGAAACTTAAGGTTTCGATGTCAAGAATTAAGAGTAACAGAAACACTACCTACATGTGATATTGTATTTAGTACAATAGTCATACACTTGGAATCCTAGAAAGCTACATTTAGTATTTATTCATACTAGTAACGATGATTTTTACAAGGTTTTCACACTATTTCTATAAACTCTATGAACTCACTCAACCTTTGTGTTGACACTTTAGCATGTTTATCTCAGGTCCATAATGATCGAGGCTGGCACGGAGGGGCACAGATACTCAAGAAGGCTATAAATTTTATTATCATTCGAAAACTTATTTATGTAAACCGTGAAACTATTGGGACCTCATTTTGTAAACTCTGATATTTATATAATTCGAATGATAAATCTTTTAAAACGACTCCATTAGAGTTCGTTTTCTATTATTATGACTGTTGTGCTGTCGAGTAACACCCAGTTTGAATTCCGCTGCGTTCATGAAATTGGGGGTGTTACAGATTGGTATCAGAGCTATAGTTATAGAGAAACGGGTCTAATTGAGACCTAAACTATAACTGCTTTTCCACAAAAACGTTTTATAGCCTTCCGCTCTCCGTGCCTTCCATCCTCCAGACGATTATGAGACTTTTAAACATTTTATGCTACATAAACATATTAGTATATTTATATATACACACTCGATATACTTTCAATCATTTTATTTAAGCTATGAACTAAACATATCCACGTATGCCTATTCTAAAGCCTTACGGCACAATCATATTTTCCCAATCATGTATCTACTCGTGCATTTTAGGATTACGAAACTTCCTCCAAGATATTGTAACTGATTACAATGGACTTTCCTATTTCTCAGACACTGTAAGTCCTACAGTGGTCTCTGTTACATCCTCAGACACTGTGAGTGATACAGTGGTCTCGATTACATCCATAGACACTGTAAATAAAACAGCGGTCTCATTTACTCCCAGACATTGTGAGTTTCACAATCGTCTCCCCTATTCTCAAACCATGTACTCACCAACTACTTTAAACACCAAGGATCATAAAACTACTTAACTAAACCGAACATCACATTATCGGTCCTTAATTATACATAGCCTAGCTACCTATGTCTAATTAGGGAGGGATCATGTTATGTTGGGAGCAGCCACTTGTATGTTTTATGAAAAACAAACTTTTCACTTATATCCTTATTAGACATCATGTCTGTACCTCCATCACCCCATCACATTCCCGCTATGCCCACTCACTTACCATTTCTTCCCGAACTCAATGATGCCTATCTTGAAACATTTGATTATGACAATGAGGAAGAACCTTATGAGGATATAATCAGTAACTAAGAGGACCAGATACGTCAGAAATACCCACATCTTTTTACCAACAATGCTTCAACTCCTAACACAAATTGATCTCCGGGACGGAGCTCTCTTAAGGGGTGGAGACTGTAACAATTCGCATTTTCAGGTTAATTCCTATTTCCCGAATTTTTACTATTCATTTCACTATTCATTTTTCACTATTCACTTCCGAAATTTTTTATTTCATATTCTCGTGAGATAAATTATTTCCATGATAAAATAAAAGTTTGACGCTCATCGAATCATTTTCGCAAAAGTTATTAAGAAACTATACGGTTGGTTTAAACGTCGTTTAAACATTGTGCGCATAACGAAAACCAACTGCGCCAATTTTTCTCGCATCAGATTAATGTTTGGTACACTCACAATCAATTAGAGAATTTTTGATTTAAAGTTAAAATGTTACCAAATAGACCTTGTGTCTTACAGAACTAGAATTGCGTTTTAAGCACTTTTGCTTATCCGCAACCTTAGCCTATTGATGCGTGGTTTTACGACCTTACAACAGGTTTTACCTCTTGAGGGATCTCAAGAGGCTTGCAATCCCCACCAGGCAGTGTACCTGACCGATGTAGTATAGTGTAGTGGCAAGTACCGGGGGATTGATCGTTCTCTAGGGGAATAGTGTCGTTAGGATTGAAAAACTACTCTAATAGGTCTAAGGATGAGGGAAGATTCTTTTTGTATTTTTATATTTTATGGAAAGCAAGTAAAATCTCGGGTTTGAAGGATAGGGCGGAATTAGTTGCTAGTCAACTAACCCAAATAACTACAAATGCAAATAAAATAAAATAACTGAAAATAAAAGGTTGTGGAACTTATATGTGGAGAAATGTGTTTACTTAGATTTCCTTACTCCCTAACTATCTTTTACCGGTTGATTAGTGTGTATTAATTGCGTGGATGACGGGTGTATTCCTTAATACCAATCGTGGGGTGGCGTACGTACTTCCCCAACTCTATGAACTCCTACTTCACTCCTATGTCGAGCCGGCTAAGAAGCTCCTAACATGGGATCATTAGAATTCGTTCATGCATTAAATACAACCATAAAAACCTAGTACGCATTGGTTCATGCTTCTTAAGACGTTCAAGCAAGTTACCGTATAGGAGGTTAGCCAGTTTTCTTAAGCCTAACATAGATAAACAATCATCCAATACAACCAATAACACACCAACAACCAATAATCAATAGTTAGGTTTCATTAGATCTAAGCAAACACAAGATAAATCTAGCCTAGCATGTTAAATAAAAGACAAGAACAAGATAGAATCAAACAACACATAGACATATTGAATGATTAATTGATAACTTATCTTCAATTGAACATGGGAGATCCAAGGGTATAAAACCCTTAAAAATAGTAGAAAAATCGTCTTTAGGGTTTCTCCTCACAAAGTGGCACACAATGAATGAAAATTGCAAAAGTATATATAGAATATAGGGGCTGACGGCGTCACGTTGTAGACCTTGACGCCGTCACCTCGCCGTGTTTAGGGTTTCCTGATAGCCTTCTTGACGCCGTCTCGTGTTAATCCTAGAAAAGGCTCTCTGGCGCGTCAGGGGTTGACGCTGTCAGGAGGGAGCTTGACGCCGTCTCGTGTAATATTCCAGCCAGTTTTGAGACTTTGTCGTTTTCTTCACTTTTATGCTCCAAAAACGTCCAAAATGCTTCCTTTTCCAGATTTCTCCTTCAAAGTACCTAAAATGACAAAAGGAACGATTTAGGGCAATATTTGATCAAATAAATACGATTTCGGGCTTAAATGACCCCCCAAAAGCGGTACACTTTTCGCTTCATCAAATACCCTTACACTTGAGATTTGCTTGTCCTCAAGCAAATGCGCTTTTATTCTAATCAAAATACAAGTTAGGGGTCATTTAACGCTAATATAAAAGTAATTACAATAAATAGTCGTTCCACTTTAATCATAATAAGCACGGAGATTACAAACTAGCACCTCACAAGTAGTGTTTAGATACTCACATCTCTCAAGTGTCATAAACGTAAATCTCATAAATGGAAACGAATAATATCTCTCACTACCTGTCATAGCAAATAGATTACCATAGGCTTGGGAAAGGATCAAAAACCTCCTCCACTAGGCGTAAGCACCTAAGATAAACTATCAAAGAGGGCTTTTAAACGGGTTATAACGTTAGGTGTAGGGATATGATAAACACGGTTTGGTTGGATAAAGGATATTTTACTGGTGGCGAGTTAAAGATCTTGATTAATTACATGTACAATATGGCGTTGCTAAGCCAAGACTAGACTCGACTTAAGCTAATGAAACAAAATAACAAAAGACTTAAAATAAACATAAAATGAAACGGGATGGTAGTCCGTATGTTTTTTCTATTTTTTTCTTTTTTTTTCACTTTTTTTTTTTTTTTTTTTTTTTTTTTTTTTTTTTGCATACACTCTTGCCCTACCATCCAAAATAATACATCAAAGGGGGTCTCGGTTCTCCCCTTACACTTGAACTTTTACATACTTTACAATTACTATTCTATCGACTCGAATCAAGATAATCAAAACACTTGGAGTACTTTTAAAAACATTAAGCACATATGGGGGTAATAATGTTGTTCTTCCCCATTACTCCATTATACTAGTACTTTACCCATGAGTCCCAATCGTCCCAAAACAATATGTACAAGGATATGACTCGACTTAGCAACCATGTAATCAATTAGATAATTAACTTGGGTTTAAACAAATGTTGTAACAATAATGCACTAAAAATGAGTGCATACAAGGTAGGCTAAGGCGATTTGGGTGTACATTTAAGTGGGGTGTAAACAAATTCTTCCTTTAAGTAAAATGCTTAAAGTTAGAAACGAAAGGATAGGCTCTGCGGGGTGTACTAGGGGTATCGTGTACTAAAAATGAGTACAACGCAAAGGGTGTGGGAGAATTACTTGACCAATGTAGCCAATGTAATTATAACAAAAATACAGGTGTAAAACAATGGGTTAATCCTAATGCCTCTTATCATGTAGTAAATCTAACTACACGAGTGTAGTCTCACTTGTGGACTTGGGATGAATCACTAACGCAAGTTCTAGAATCTAAGTGCTACCGGTACACACATCATAGCATAAATGCTTTTCCTACCAATTCTAGGGGCGAACCTCACATATTTAGGGTGGAAATTTTTTTTTTAGTGGTACGGTTTTGTGCTAGTCATATAACTCCTATCCATGAGACGCTCATTAAGACCAAAGTTTCACTTCTATATGTTGTAAAAAATTTTAAATTTGGCACTAAAATTGCCCTAACAGGCATTTATCTCAGTTTTATTACACATCTACCATTAAACAAACAAAAATCAAGTGCAATTGTATTTTATAAAGTATCGTATTTTACCCCCTTACACTTAAGATGAACATTGTCCCCAATGTTCAAATAACAAGATGTAAAAGTAAAGGTAAAAGAATGAAATCAAATACTCCCCTGATTCGTTCGATGTGGATAATGAGGTAACATGGTTAAATCCTCCTCCAAGGTAATGTTGAAGCTCCAAGATTAAAGCATCGCCAGAAACTTGATTCCACGTACATCTCCTTGTCCAAAATAACCTGTTAGACCTGAGAAAACAAACACGAAAACCTGCATAACATCGGCGGGATAAATCTATATAAGGATATAATGCTTGTGGAATGATTATTTTGCAGATTCCTGGAGTTTATAAGTTTGAGATTTAATAAACCATTTTATGATTCCGGAAGAAAAACAAAACTTTCAAAAATTTTCAGAAAATTGTTCCTGACGCCGTCAGACTAAGGTCTGACGCCGTCAGGTGTGACCTGACAGATTTTTCATGTTAAGTTTTCGGAAAATTTCTGGAAAAACTCAACCCTTAATTCCTGGAAATCCTGCAAAATATCATTATGACTCGATACAAGCATTTGACTCAAACAATCACTAATATGTATGTTAATTTAATATTGTTATGATTCATGTTCGTTTGTTCTAATAAACTGATTTGGATTTCCCTTACACTTATCTTTTGCAAAATACCTTTATATGTAGTTAAGACGAAGTTAAAAACAAAATAAAGCATTTTCACAAATTAGTTTCGAACATGAATCAATAATAATAAAAATTAAACATACATACGGAATCAAATAAAATCAAACAAATAAATAAATAAACACACAAAGCAAATAAAGCTTGGGTTGCCTCTCAAGAAGCGCTTTTCTTTATTAACGAGTCTTGTAGCTAGACTCAAAGTCACGGGTTCTACGTTTTCCCGTTTTGCTTCTCAATTGCCCCTCTAATTATCCTAACGACCTCCATATCAACTTTGTATTTAGGTCCTAGGTTCAAGCAATCTTTATAATAGAGGCTTCTCTTATTCCAAACATAGTCCATGCCTTTCTCTTTATCCTCCTCATTGATGTCCTCAATCGCACCAATGTTGTCCTTGTCAAATCGAGGCACAAAACGAAATTCGTTTACCCGATAAGGCATCCTATATGTGATCCTATCTATGTTATTAGAAAACTGAACTGTGCCTCTTAAATGATCACACTTTAAATTGGATGCTTCAATAAACGGCTTACCTAACACTACGTGAGATAGGCGGCAGTCAACAACACTCGCCAAATCTTCTAAGATCATAAAGTCGGTGGCAAAGGTAAAATTCCCAATAAGGATATGCATGTCCTTAATCCTTCCAACGAAGTTGCAAACTCCGCCGGGGCACTTGGGGTCTTTCCTAGGCTCAAGTGGTGTGTTTATGATGTGGCTATAAAGGCTTGAGGACATAACGTTGGTTGGGGATTCACAGTCAATGTAAGCATGCTCAACGTGTTGGTACCTAATCATACATGGTATTTTCACATTCCCGGGATCACCTCTCTTAATCTTTGGGTCAATTCTAACAAAAGGTGGTCGAGGGTTATCAACTAGGTTGTTATAGTAAGCAATCTCCTCCTTAGTGGGGTATTTGTTGAAATAATCATCCAACCTAGGATCAATCTCCCCTTCATCAATTTTCTTAATCAACTCCTCAACCGTAAGATTATTACGTTCTAAGTAACTGTCTGAGTACATGGCGGTTTCTAGGTCGTTAAGGGCATGATCAAGCTGCATATCAATCATTCTATTGAGCTCTCTGAGCTCACTAATCTAATTCTCAAGTTGGCTACGCAACAAAGCCACTACGTCAGGTGTAAGGGGTGGATTCGCGTTTTCCATAATGGTAAACTGAATAGTCAATGAAAATCTTATACGAACAAAAGCACGAAGAAAAAAGATAGACTAAAGAAAACCTAGAAAAATAAAACAAAAATTTCACTAGAAAGGAATCTAGTGAGTAGACCTAATAAAATAAAAATTCAACCTAAACAATAACTATTCCCCGGCAACGGCGCCAAAAACTTGATGCGTGGTTTTGCGACCTTACAACAGGTTTTACCTCTCGAGGGATCTCGAGAGGCTTGCAATCCCCACCAGGCAGTGTACCTGACCGATGTAGTATAGTGTAGTGGCAAGTACCGGGGGATTGATCGTTCTCTAGGGGAATAGTGTCGTTAGGATTGAAAAACTACTCTAATAGGTCTAAGGATGAGGGAAGATTCTTTTTGTATTTTTATATTTTATGGAAAGCAAGTAAAATCTCGGGTTTGAAGGATAGGGCGGAATTAGTTGCTAGTCAACTAACCCAAATAACTACAAATGCAAATAAAATAAAATAACTGAAAATAAAAGGTTGTGGAACTTATATGTGGAGAAATGTGTTTACTTAGATTTCCTTACTCCCTAACTATCTTTTACCGGTTGATTAGTGTGTATTAATTGCGTAGATGACGGGTGTATTCCTTAATACCAATCGTGGGGTGGCGTACGTACTTCCCCAACTCTATGAACTCCTACTTCACTCCTATGTCGAGCCGGCTAAGAAGCTCCTAACATGGGATCATTAGAATTCGTTCATGTATTAAATACAACCATAAAAACCTAGTACGCATTGGTTCATGCTTCTTAAGACGTTCAAGCAGGTTACCGTATAGGAGGTTAGCCAGTTTTCTTAAGCCTAACATAGATAAACAATCATCCAATACAACCAATAACACACCAACAACCAATAATCAATAGTTAGGTTTCATTAGATCTAAGCAAACACAAGATAAATCTAGCCTAGCATGTTAAATAAAAGACAAGAACAAGATAGAATCAAACAACACATAGACATATTGAATGATTAATTGATAACTTATCTTCAATTGAACATGGGAGATCCAAGGGTATAAAACCCTTAAAAATAGTAGAAAAATCGTCTTTAGGGTTTCTCCTCACAAAGTGGCACACAATGAATGAAAATTGCAAAAGTATATATAGAATATAGGGGCTGACGGCGTCACGTTGTAGACCTTGACGCCGTCACCTCGCCGTGTTTATGGTTTCCTGATAGCCTTCTTGACGCCGTCTCGTGTTAATCCTAGAAAAGGCTCTCTGGCGCGTCAGGGGTTGACGCTGTCAGGAGGGATCTTGACGCCGTCTCGTGTAATATTCCAGCCAGTTTTGAGACTTTGTCGTTTTCTTCACTTTTATGCTCCAAAAACGTCCAAAATGCTTCCTTTTCCAGATTTCTCCTTCAAAATACCTAAAATGACAAAAGGAACGATTTAGGGCAATATTTGATCAAATAAATACGATTTCGGGCTTAAATGACCTCCCAAAAGCGGTACACTTTTCGCTTCATCACCTATACCTGCACCACATTTTCTAAGGCATTTAGAAGCTTTTATATTATTGGAAAAGTCAACATATTTTCCCCCTCCATTGACCATAAAATCATTCTTTGATTTTATAAATCATTCCTTGATTTTATAAATCATTCCTTGATTTTTAACACTTCCGGTTTTACGTCTAAAGGACAGTTAACACCAACCGACACTAGACTGAGCTCAGTCTAGACATTATAGGCCATTTTAATTCATTATCATCATATTAGAAAAGTTACATTTTACTTTTCTCAGTTTTACGCAACTTTCGTACGTTTTACGTTTAACGCGTTTTAAACATACGTTTCCAGCGTTATCAGCGTTTTCGCGACCCATTAAACTTATCACTCATTTTTATAAGATAATAATGAGTATATTGACAAGTTTAATCATTCCTACAAGTTTCGTATTTTTACGATACCCGGTTTTACGTTTCGTGATTTAAATACTTACCGTTAGCAATTACCGGGACCAAAACTCACTCCGTAAATGCAAGATAAATAACTAGAACTCTTAACCTCCTCATTTTAGCCATATTTGGCATTTTTGAGGAGTCATCAAGAGTGGTGGCATGATCTTGACCATTCATTCTTTAGATGATTACATGTGTAAACATTTAATTACTAAACTACCCTAAGTCTTTCCTATAAATACTAACCTAAAACCTTCATAATTTCTTGCACCACCCTCTCTTTATCTCTAAAGTCCTTAAACCCAAGGCGATTGATATGTGTCTAAATACACATATATTTTATACTGTTTAACCCCACAAAAACAGCCAAAAACACTTTGAAAAACCATAAAATGCTATAAATATTATTGGAATGTGTTTTTATATGAATCAGGTACAAAAGATTGAAAACTGATGAAAAACGAACAAAGTTTACAAAATTGACAGTTTCAGTCCCTGAAGTTTCATAAATTGGCAGAATTAGTCCCTGAAGGTTTATTTTGGAAGAAAAGTCAACAATGGTCCTTGGAATAACTTTGGAAAGTTGACAACTCAAACCCTTCATCTTTCATGAAATGACAAAAATGGTCCTTGTAATCCTAACCAAACCATACCCTTTATTATACTTCATAAACCAAATCCATATCCAGTCCAATACACAACCCCAGCCAACACCCTTTTGAACCCTTCCCTTTTGAACCCCCTGACCAAAAACCCACACCCTTTTTAAATATACCGGGGTCAAACCGGTCAAACCCACTCCCTTTTTTCCCTTTTCCCTCCTTCTTCCTCACACAACACTGCAACACCAAACCACCCTCACTGCTCCATACCAGCCCACAATATTCACTCCACCTCACCCCCCAGCTGTCTCTTACACTCTTACAACCCACCATGCTTCATTAAATGCAAAATTTCGGCTACAAGCAATCCAAATGACTTTTGGCGCCAAAAGTAAAATCAAAGGCTAGGATGAGTTGCAGGCATCCAATGGACGAAATTTAAAGTGGGATTTGACTGAAAAGATAGTGGGAACTCAGAAAGTATAAAAGAGAAGAGGAGGAAAGAGAAGAAGGTTACCTTTGGACTAGCCATTGGTCGTAGCTTAATTAACTTTTAATGCTTTCCTTAGATTAATCCTTTACAGCTTTCTTAGTCTAAATGTTGTTTTTATCTTTCAAATTAGTGTAATGAACCTTTAATTTCAGTTTAATTGCAAGTTAAATTCAGTTTCAAGTTTTTACCTTAATTTCCTTTAAATTTCCATGTTCTTTAATTTCATGTATTGTAGTTGTTTAGTGGACTTCTTAAGCCATATAAGCTCCTGACAAAAGCTTTAAAGCTTGTAGAAACCATTAATTCAGTATTAGTAATTAAAATTCAGAAAATACCAAAAATCTAGAAAAAGTCAATGAAAGTCAACTGGTGGTCCAATAAGCAGTTCTGAGGGGAGAAGAAGATTTTTCTGGATAGCTTTTCTAGTTTCTAGCTTGTTGACTCAAGCTAGAGTGGTCTCTGATCCTTGGTTCTCAGTTCATGCTTGGATTCACTTGTAAGCTTTCATTTTTATCCATTTTTGCTTTTTACTGTTTCAGTGCTTTTTATGCTTTGATTTTCATGATTTTGTGTTTATTTGCTGTTTCTTAGTCATGTTATAGCTTAATATTAGGTTTGTATGTTTTGGATTGGTCTGTGGTTTGATTATGCATTTTGACTGTCCATAAGCTTGTTTTTGAGAAACCTAGGTTTAGACCTTTGTGACTATTGGTTTAAGCTTAAAAAGGTCTAACTTGACACCTTATGACCTCTGGAATTGATGAAATGTGTTTAAATGGTCTAATGCTTTGAAAAACTTCATGACAGTCCATATTAGGGTTTTTTGGATCATTTGGTGATTCTGTGTTATAGGCTGTATAAAGCCTTGTTCTTGTTTGATGTAGACTTGTTATGTCCTAAGTAACTCAGAAAATCCTTAACCAAAGAGTGTAGCTTGCAGAAAGTCAGAATTGACACTTTGATGGTCTAGCATGAGCATTTTGAGGTTGTTTGATCCTAGAATTCTGCATATGTGTTCTATTATTGTTTAACTTTGTCAATTTCATGTGTTTGTAGCTTAATCTTCCATTATCTGTCCATAGATTAGATTGCAATTTCATTTTAGTCAACTTTTTGTGTTCTTAGTAAAAGTCAAATTTCATATTTTCAGTTTTAGAATAAACTTGTGATTTTCACTATGGCTTTGTTTTTAAGTTTCAGTTTATGTGCTTTTAGGTTTTTGTAGTTTTGTTGCTTGCCATGATTAGTATATTTTTGCTTAATTTTGTTTTCCATGTTTAATAGCTTTTTCAAGTGCTTTTTCTTAGCTAATTTTGCCCTGCACGACTGCCTAGGCAGTCATATTGCATATGCTTTATGATTTGCCCTTAGCTTGTGCATTTGGCTTTCTTGTGTTGCCCTTGTGGCTTATATGTTATGTTTGTACTCATTTTTCAGTTTGTAGCTTAATTAGATAGCTTATTCACCATCCTTATTTTGTCCCACTCTAACTCCTTCCACTGAAGCAGACAGTGGAAGTTGAGTTGTGTTCATAAGCTCCTAAACAGTCTCCCCATTGAGCCTGAGCTTGTGATTTTGGTTTCATGTGAAGCCAACCTAACCATACTCAAAGGTTCAGTGTAGGTTGAGCATTTTTGAGCTCATTAGATAAGTCAATAGAAGCTTGTGGTTTGCCCATTCCCAACAGCCCATTTCTATGGACTTGCACCATTACCCACAGCTCCTATTAAGCTCATTAGAGATCATAAGCTTGTGTGTCTTAGCTTTTTATGAAGCTCACCTACCCAAGTATAAGGTCCAGCCCTTAAATCCTAGGTTGCAGCCCATTTACTAGGGTTGCAATAGCTTTTGACTTATCCATTCCTGAGTTTACACTAATAACTCAGAAACCATAGCAACTTCATAAGCTCTCAAAAAGCTCCTTACTGGGACCCAGCTTGTGAAATTTGTTTCTTTTAGAAGCTTAACCACCTGAGAACAAGTTCCAATGATTTAATTCCATGCCCTAGCTTATTTGCTAGGGCTGCTCTGAGCTTTTTGTTTGTCCCACCCCATCAGTATACACTGATGGATCAGGGGAAATAAGCCGTTTTCAAAAGCCCCTCACAAGCTCATCTGTGGACCCCACAGCTTAAGCTTGGGCTTTTTGGAAAGCTAACCAGGCCAACTTGCAACTCCAACTTTTATTTTGGCATTTTGAGCTTAACCCGTCAGCTTAATTTGCATTTCAAAAAAGTTGCAGGCCATGGTTTTGACTGTGTGAAATTGGGAAGTGCTTATTAGCTTATAACTAGCTTATGAGTGAATTCCATTGCACCAGCTTGTTCATATCTGTTCATAATACTTGTTTACATCTTATTTTTCCCTTTGTTTCTTTTGTAAAGCTTTTTCAAGCTTATTTCAAGCTTTGAGTCCACTGTGAGCATTAAGCTCAACTGAATGACTCATAAGCCATGAAACTGCTTATTTCTTAGTTTTTAGAGTTTCATTTTCTTTAAACCTGTATAATAATAGTATTTACATATTATTTCATCTTTTGTTTCAACTGTATAGCTTATTTCAAGCTTATGCTAGCTTTTAGTCCAACAGTCAAGCCAAAAGCTTAACTGTTGGACTCATAAGCTCACATTGTGCTTAATTTTAAAGTTTGTAAAGTTTTGTCTTCTTTAAACTTGTATATTATCAGTATATATTCATTCCAGAAAGAGAAAATTCCAAAAAAAAGCTTTTCCAAGCTTATTCCAAGCTTTTCCTCAACTGTTAAGCCCAAAAGCTTAACTGTTGAGGTTTAGAGCTTATAATGAGCTTATTTGTGTGTTATAAAAAGTTTGTGTTTACAAAAGTTTCTTATTTTTAGCTTTTTAATAAGTTTGTAAAATAAAAATAAAAAAAATAAATAAAAAGGGGAATTCGGGGAGGTCCAAGGTGAGCCTAGGCTCGAACCTGGGACCTCTACCCAAACTCAACCCTTATACTCCCCCCCCCCCTTCCAACTGCTCTGGGGCACCAGTTCCGTTGGACTCTCCACACATATTATATTTAACCCATTTTTCATATTTAAGCCTTCCGAGCTTATTGGCTTATTAACTGCTTATCAGGATAAGCTGACACATTCTTTATATTTTTCCTAGGACTATAATTGTATAAAGTATTTTTGTAAAAATTTTCAGATTTTTATAAATAGTTTTAGTATTTTTAATCATTTAATTATTGTAAAATAGTAATTAATTCATAATAAATAAAATAATAATCAGAAAAATACAAATCTTTTTTCTAAAATTTTCTTTTGTCATTTAGGACTTAGGAAAAATAAACTTGAGCTTGTAGAGTTAATTTTTAATATTTTTAGTTTTCAGGGCTCGTTTTTGAGTCCCGTTTTGCGTTTTTAGCGTAAATAGTTTTTTTTCATTAAACTTGTACATATTTAGTATTTAGATAGTTCAATTAAAAGAAAAACCAAAAAGAACCACATAAAGCTAAGTGATAGCTTCTATTTAAGAAGCTTATTTGCTTAGTTCCTTTTACGTTTTTAGGATTTCTGATTGTACGTTTCTTAACGATACAGCTGTGACAGAGCTATGACTATTCACATTCCAGTGTTAGTCAATCAGATTCCTGTTTTTGTATATTCCATATCATTTCAACACACACAATTCGTTGTATTACACTTTACACACCTCGTTGGGACATAACGACCCGGGGATGTACTTCTATACTCCCATGGTTTAAATTGCATTCTCTCCCAGGCTGTTTGCCTTTTATCATTTATTACGGTTGACCATTCACAAGTGGTTGACTTGTGTGATAGAGAAATAAAAGATGACCGGTTTGGGAGCGATCAGCGATTCTTAGCTATTTTAGCAAGTTTCTTTCAAGAACGTGCAAGCGTTCTTGAGCAAAAGCTAGATTTTGATCTACTTTGCTTCGAGTTTTCAAGAAAGGTGTCGTTATAATCTTCAAATAGCTTCGGGTTTTTAAGAAGGCGTCGTTATAATCTTCAAATAACCTCGGTTTATCGAAGATTACAAATTCTACGTCGAAGCTCCGCTTATATTCCCTTTTTCTATAATACTCAAGCATTCTAAATAAAGGTAAGTAATTCTGAGACTCAAAATTATTTAAATACTTATAAACTTTGTTAGTTTATTTATTGTATTTATAAACTCTTAATATGTCATATAATCAAGTAAGCAAAATATATGTTTCACATATAAATACTATGTTAGTAGGGAGCTTCATGTGAGGGGTTTCATTTGGGTGAACGTTTCGACGAGTTGCTGGATTTACGAATTAAAGTGTCCTAGCTCCTCGAACGTTTACTGCATGACCTCTGGATTATGATGGCCTGAACAGTAGTACGAGATATATAAACTATATATGGCATGTTTAAATATTCACTTCGTTGTTTTAGAACCTAAGACACGATATCATATTTCTAGGTTGCTCGTAGAGATTCTCCCGGCTTATCCAGCAATTTCATTATATCTTTAACATCATCCAACTCACGGTGAGTTCTTAGCCCCTACTCTTTTAATACTTGTTTTAAACTCTTTGGGGAGATACATGCTCAACTACTTGCTTTTACTTTCACAAGTACTGTAAAACACGATCTAACCTTTATCAAACACAAACTAATCTATAGATAATAACGACTACTCTATCAATACTAGCGTGACACTCTTAAAAGTAAAGAAGAATTGTAAAGATGAAGAAGAAAGTGATGCGTATGAAATAACTTGTAGTCGAATGTTTATAAGCCAAAAGAGAACAAATACAAACGTAAAACACACACACACTCTCACACCTTTACAAGACTAAGAGGCACACAAAATGAGTGTGAGAGTGTGGTATTTATAGGAAAGGTTGGAGCCTTTGTTGCCCTAAAAGGCTCTTGGGTGGGCTTGTGTTGGACTTGGGCTTTTAGTGTCTTTCTTGTACATTTAATAATAGAGTCCAACACAAGCCTTTTCTAGCTAAACTAATCCATACGACACACTATATAAAATACATATAAATGACCATCACTTTCTAAAATATAATTGCTAACAATCTCCCCCTAAGGGATGGTCATTTCAATGATGCACTGGTGAATGGTCTTTTGTCTTAAACGTCTTTATCTTTGTGTGTCGTTGTAGAATAATCATCTTTCAATGTTCCTTCATGCACTGTGATCTTCAAAGAATCGTCTTTAGTGGTGGTTCTTGCCTTGATCAACATCTTAGTGTGGTGATGACGTCGTGACCTCCAACATACTCATACCTCTTTTCCTTATGCTAACAATCTCCCCATAATATTTCATCATGTGACATATGAACTTGTTCTTGACATATTGACTAGCCTCTTGACTTCGTTGTTACACTTGGTCTTTAACTTGATCTCCTTGTCTTGAACTTTAACACTTGAGCTTTGATGAGGAATGTTCTTCATAAGTATGATTATGCTGAGGTGAAGATGTTTGATGGATATGTGATGATGGTTAATGGATGTTTAACGGTAGCTGCATAAAACTGTTAGTAATAATCATCCAGCGCTTACAGGTTGGGACTTTGAGATTGTCAACAGCATAGTGTGAAGACTTTCTCTAAATCCTTCCCCAGGCCGTTCTGAACCGGATACCCCCGAGAGGGTTTACACGGACACACCGAAGTGCACCCACGATTCAGTGAGTCGCTAGAGATCACCCTACGACTGTAGACCGTTTGAAGCATAGTAACCATCATGATGTAGCTGGGCAAGATCCTTGGATCTCATTAAGACTCTTACAACTTGTGCTCTTTTTGGCGAACACAAGTGTATAATATTGAAGTGTTCCTAAGAGATTTTTGATGAATCTCATGGCTCTAGACTCTATAATGTGCGTTTTGATTTTAATCGTCGGAGGCATGGAGCAGAGTGCCACCTTTTCAATATCAACACATCTCGGAATGAGAGGCCGATAGATTATGTAGTGTTCTCCGTGAGAAATGAAACAAATATCTTTTAAGAGATATCTGAGTGGCTAGGAGGGGTGGTGCATTGCGTCACTGGGTCCATGACGTCTTATCTTCAATATCAGTATCACCTTAGTGAGTACCGATAGCAGATGTATTGACCCGGTTTCTGCCCTAAGTTTTCATGGAGGGCTATTTCTTTTCACCCTTACATTAAACTTTTCTTTTTCATTCTTCAACCCCTTCTTTCTCCTTTCTCATTTACTCCTTTTTTCAATCTTACCTAAGGACTTCTAATTCTAAACTATTGGAATTGTCCTTGGGTAAATCCCTCCGGCTCTGGCGGATCATAGGACATAACCTAACCATAATCACCTTATTGCTCCATGATTATCCTAGATTATCGATCACTTGCCAAAAAACCTTTTGTGAAAATCTCTCAGAGTGTTTATGAGAAAACACATTTGATCAACACTTCGAGAGTTTTACATTTTGAAACACTCCCCCTTCACATGTGCTCATGAATTTAACAAAAATTGTACATGTTGGGTAGAGTTCGCACATTTGAATTGATCGACTTTCAATGAACATGACCTTCGCGAGACACGCTTACATCACTAGTTAGACTAGCTTGAAATTATTACCCGTCCCGGTCATATTCAATGATCATCTCTCGAATTGGTACATTCTACTCAGACAAGTCCTTTGCGAGACACGCTTACATCACTGGAAAACCAGCTTGAAATTATTACCCGTCCAGGACAAGTCTTTTCGATAACGGACATCAAGTTTCGTCAATTCGAGGGTTCATACTGAGTCTGTCTGGTGAGCATACTTTGAGATTCCACGAACTTTGATCACGTTTTAATCACGTCTTCTCCCCCTTATGTCTAATTAACACTTAATCTCCCCCTCAAAAATAGCATGTAGTGGTATTTTTGAAAAATAGTTGATTAAAATGAAACTTTTTGTGGAGAGACAGACGGATTTTAGCATGAAAAATGGAACATTTTTGTTTTTTCTTTTTATACTCCCCCTTAACTAAAGCACATTGTAAAACATTTGAGATTAAGAGGGAGTTTTTCTTGAGCACATATTATGAGAAAGATTTTGAAAAATCTTTTTGAAAAATCTTGATCATGTGCTCAAGGTTTGTTTTGCTTGGCCATTAACAATACGAGTCCTGATCGGAAATAATCAGAAGTCATCATTGTAGCGCGGGTTTCGTACTGAAATATACGAAAGCCGTTATTGTAGAAATTTTGAGAAACGACATGTTTTAGAAAACATTTAAATGAACTCTCGCTCAAGCATCTGTACATGCCCGTATCATTGTTGAATGACATTTCTAGATACGTACAGAATATCGATTATACGAGAGACATGTCGTGAGAAGAATATTTTTGGTTTTTATATTTTATATTTTTTATGTCTTTTTGAAAATTTTATATTTTTGTATTTCTTTTTGAAAATTTTATATTTTTGTATTTTGTTTTTCAAAAATATTTACATGCGAAGCTTCATGAGATTTTTCAAGAAGGTTCGAGAAGACTGGCTAACTCTTCGGGAGTTAGGCTTCGCATTCCAATTCGACGAACTAAGTTATCAAACCGCTCTTTTGGGAGGGCTTTATTAAATAGATCGGCGAGTTGGTATTCAGTCCCCACGAAAAATAATTCAACAGTACCCTCTTCGACGTGTTCCTTTATGAAGTGATAGCGGACTCTAATATGCTTGGTCTTTGAGTGTTGCACGGGATTGCACGAGATGGCTATGGCACTTTTCGAATCACAATACATAGGTATGTGGTCGAAAGAGAAACCATAATCTGTGAGTTGTGTCCTCATCCATAGAACTTGGGCACAACACGCAGATAGAGACACATACTCGGCTTCTGCGGTTGATAATGCCGTACAATCTTGTTTCCTTGATGACCAGCCTGCTAGCTTTTCTCCCAGAAATTGTGCTCCTCCGGATGTACTTTTTGCAGTAACTTGACAACCAGCATGATCGGCATCTGAAAAGGCTGTTAGTTTAAACTCCGAATCTTTCGGATACCAAAGTCCCATATTAATGGTTCTTCGTAGGTACCGAAAGATCCGTTTAACCTCTTGGAGGTGAAGTTCGGTAGGCCTTGCCTGAAACCGTGCTAATAAGCAAACAGCAAAATGTATATCGGGTCGACTAGCAGTTAAGTACATGAGAGACCCAATCATGCTCCGATATTTCTTCGGATCCATGGGTTTCCCATATAAATCAGCACCTATTTTGGGTGAAGTGACCATTGGTGTACCAACAGAGTCACAATTTTCCATTCCATGTTTCTTTAAAATCTTAATTGTGTATTTAGCCTGATTTATGAAAATACCATGATGGGATTAATGGATTTGAAGTCCAAGGAAGAATTTTAATTCGCCCATCATCGACATTTCAAATTTACTTTTCATGAGATTTGCAAAAAGTTTTGAATGTTTCGGATTAGTGGACCCAAAGATGATGTCGTCCACATAAATCTGAACAATCAGGATATCATCTTTAAACTTTTTGATAAACAAGGTCGGGTCTATTGTTCCTTTGGTGAAATGATTCAAAAGTAGAAATGATGATAATTCGTCGTACCACGCCCTTGGGGCTTGTTTCAAACCATAGATAGCTTTCTTGAGCTTGTAGACATAGTCGGGATGATCCTTGTCAACGAATCCATCTGGCTGACTCACGTACACCTCTTCCTTCAGAGTTCCATTCAAGAACGCTGTTTTGATATCCATCTGATAGACCGTGATGTTCTTGTAAGTAGCATATGCTAAGAAAATCCTGACAGCTTCAAGTCTAGCTACTGGCGCGAACGACTCCTCAAAATCTATTCCTTCTTCCTGTCTGAATCCCTTTGCCACTAGACGAGCTTTGTTGCGAATTACAGTCATCTCTTCATCCTTTTTGTTCTTCCATAACCACTTAAGATCAATGACGAGTTTGTCGATTGGTCTCGGCACTAAATCCCAAGTGTCATGTAATTGGTATTGGAGAAGTTCTTCCTGCATCGCTTCAATCCAAGAATTATCTGCCATCGCCTCCCGAATGTTCTTTGGTTCCTTTAAGCTTACTGAACACACATAGATGCACATATCGGAATCGGTGGCAAGTTGTCTTCTCGTCTGAACTGGCCTTGAAGGTTCACCAATAACATGTTCTATTGGATGGTCTTTAGTCCACTTTAACGTTGAAGGGTACCTTGGATTAGACGAATGCGTGTTGGTTGGTTCATGTAACCTAGAAGAAGATTCAGCAGATTCCGTTGCAAATGGATTTTCAAATGGTTCTTCTTCTAACACATCATTGTCTTGGTATGGTTCTTCTTGAGTTGGTGTTGTTTGGTTTTGCTCATCAACTCTTGGTAATACAATTTCAATTACTGGTGTTGCTGGAGTAGATGTTGATGATGTTGACGGAGTAGGTGCGTCGGCTTCGAATGTTGTAGATGCATCTCGTGGCGGTGGAGGTTTTTGTAGAGCGGGTGCAGCGGAATGTTGTTGAGATGCATTTTTCGAAGCTCCACCATAGTATTCATCATACATAAACTCGAAGAAATTATCCAGTTCTTGATTTTTTGGTTTATCAGTAGAGGTTGACTGAGCTCCTGGGGGTGCGAGTCCTGAACTGATATGTCCAGAAGTTTGATTGTTTGGTGCGGGTCCTAATCCGGTATGATTAGAAGCCATCGGGTTAAGCGCGGGTTCTAGAGCGAGTCTCTCAGAAGCCATTTGTGAAATCTCATCAAATTTCACATTCATCGTCTCCATTACTCTTTTAGTTCGTCTGTTATACACCCTGAATGCCCTCGAGTTATCTGAATAACCAATGAAGATTCCAATATCACCCTTAGCCTTCAGCTTCCCCAGATCTTCTCTGTCGTTCGTAGGATAGCACAGAGCGCCAAATACATGAAGGTAAGAGATATCTGGTTTTCTGTTGTTCACTAATTCATATGGGGTTTTATTGAATCTTGGATGGATTAGGGATCGGTTCTGAGTGAAACAGGCAGTGGCAACAGCATCGGCCCATAAGAATAACGGTGCACTGGAATAAATCAGCATTGTACGAGCAGCTTCCACAAGGGTTCTATTCCTTCTTTCTACTACCCCGTTCTGCTGTGGAGTTCTAACAGCTGATGTCTGGTGAGTAATTCCAGTATCTTCAAAATATGTTCTTAACTCCTGATTAGTGAATTCCGTGCCATTGTCAGTTCTTACAATCCTAACTGGAGCTTGAAGTAAAACTTGAATTCGCTTCAGAAAGGTGATGATGATGCCTGGTGCTTCGTCTTTTGATCTCAAAAACCTAACCCAAGTATATCTTGAATAATCATCGACGATCACAAGAATATACTTTTTCCCGTTGATACTCTCAACTCTCATTGGGCCACATAAGTCCATATGCAACAAATGTAACTTATCGACCGAACTGGGTACGGTTTTAGGTTTATATGTTGCCCGTTTGCTTTTGCCTTGCTCACAGGATGGACATAAGTGTTCTTTGGTGTATTTGAATTTAGGGAGACCGGTGACGATGTTGTCTTTGGCTAGATTGGTTAAGGTGTCGAAGTTGAGATGTGATAAACATCTGTGCCACAACCAGGACTTAGTTTCGTCAGCTCTTGTCATAAGACAAATTGGTGATGAAGAGGCCATTTGGTTTATGTCGATAGCATAGAGATTGGTTCCACGATTTCCGGTTAAGAGATCATCACCAACCAAATTCCTAACGAAACATGTATTCCTCTAAATCTGCGTCACAAAACTGCCCAACTGAAAACAGATTGTGTCCCAATCCTTCGACATAGTAAACCCGAGTGATTAAGAAATTCCCGAACTGAAGATCTCCATAACCCAGAATAGCTGCTACATGATCATTTCCAAACCGAACTGTTCCCATGAACTTCCATACAAAGTTGATCAGCAGCTTCAGATTCCCGGTCATGTGCTTGGAGCAACCCGAGTCGACGATCCAAAGACAAATTTCAATGACCTGCAAAGAACAGATGGTTTTGTATATGGAAACCGTTTAACATTTGGTTCCAGGGGGTTAGAAGTAACAGGTGAATCACACTTAGAGACGGTTTCAATTTGTTCTATTGAAGCAATATCTAATGTGCCATCCTTAGGTGTAATCTTTCTACCCGTTGGTTTCCATGTGCAATACTTAAGATGGTCCTTAGGCAATAGGTTACTAGATGTTGACCTAGCTTTTGCAATAAGTCTTTTGATATATCTAGTCTTAGCACTATTTCCTGAAGGCACATTTTTCTTAGCAGGCATCACATTCACCAATTTAGAAACAATATTATCACAAACATTTTCAGACAACGATTTCTTGTTCATTAAACAAACAGAGTCATTACAAGCACTAGAATCATTAGTCTTAACATTACATCCAGATGACATATGTTTCTTATTAGAAAGCGATAAATTCCTAGGGTGTTCTTCTACTTCTTCAGTTTTATTCTTGCTTTCACTTTTAGATGCAGTCGAGACTCTATTGTTCCTAGTATTGCTCCTAGGCTTTAGTCTGCTGCTTCTAGAAGTGCTTTCTACTCCTGTAGAAGGTAAGGCACACACATTAGGATTTATTTTGTCGTCCTTTGATTCAGTGTTAGCTTTCCTAGTCTATTTTGGATTTTCCTTAACACTCTTGTCTATCGCCCTATATGTTTTAGATGTAGAGGTAGATGCAATAGTGGTACTAATCCTATAAAGTCCAGGTGCTATCACATTTGGTGTTTCGACAACTGCTTTCTCTTTTCCATTTTCATTGGGCAAGGGTGATGGAGCACATTGTGAAATTGACATTTTTGGCTTAGCATTAATTTCATCACCCTTCCCTTTTTGACATTCAAGCTGAGACTTCAAGAGGTCAATTTGTTTTTGCATTTCTTTGTAAGAACGTTCATACGACAATTTGTCATACTTGCATTCTTCCTTTTTCCGATCTAGTTGTTTAAAATATGTTATGTTTTCCTTTTCTATCCTAGCAAAAGCATTTTCATATTTTTCAACAATTAGAGAAGTCTCAGCTCGAAGTCTTTCATCATCCTCAACAGAATACATTTGATAAATAATGGACATAATATCAGTTGAGAGAGCTGCTTCAGAGAGTGCGTCATTTTGTTTTTCCAAAACATTGATTTGATCAATAAAATCATTTGCTTCATCCACCAAGGATATGTGGTCCTTGGCAAATTTGACTGCTTCATTTACAATAGCATTCTCAACATGGATTACTCTTGCATGTATTGCAGATACAATGGGAGTAATTTCTGTTTCGAACATCTTTTTCTGTTCAGTTTGAAAACTTGAAAACCAATCGTTGATTTTAGCGTTTGTTTTGGTTGCCACAACATCTTGAAGCATTTCAACTCTCTTTTTAAGGTCATCCAAAAGTATTCTAGCTTCACTTGTAAGGCAAGTGTTGTTAGAGGACATTTGTTCTACGTTAGAAATATGTTTTGATGCAACTTTTCTTCGTGCAACAACCACTGGTTTTTTGAAAAACATTGGTGACACTTTTTTAACCTCAAGAACCCCGGACATTGCATTTAGCTTATTATAATCAATTGTTTTAATATCTGGGTTCTTTTTGCTCATTTTAACACGACTCTCTTCGGCAAGCTCAATCGTTTCATAATAATCCCGAACATTGGGAGGATCATGAATATCATTTAGCACATTACCATTATATAACACATTCTGTTTATTCTGAGCTTGCTTGAGATAATAAGGGTTTTCACAACCGAGAGCCATTTTCTTCCTTGTATGTAAAATTGGGTTTGGATCATTAATTAGCAAATGACTTGTTTGTGCAGATTGACCCGTTTTTACAAGCAACTCTTCCAACTTTTTAATTGTTTCTTGTTTGTCTAAGATTTCATCAAGAAGTTCATCTTCTCTTTTTGAAAACTTTGCATGCAACTCTTTCTTTTCTTTTTCAAGAACAGAGCAAGTTGATTTTTGTTTAGAAAGTTGGTTGGTTAATTCAGAGATTTCCGTTTTTAAGGATTTAATTTGCATGTTCAAGTTGACATCAAGAGTGTCGTATTTGATTTGCAAGAATTTTTCCCTTTCAACAGAATCTCTATAACCAGTTTCAAGTTCTGACTCACGTTTGTTATTATATTCAAAAGCACGTTCATTCACCTTATATCTCTCAAGCTCAGTGGTCAATTTCTCATTCGCGGCCTTAACATCGCGATTGATCTTTTTGACCTTTTCAATTTCAATACTACAGTTTTGCAATAATGATTCAAATAAAGCACGTGTTTCCTCATCATTCTCAGTATGTTGTGACTCGAAGCCTCCTTTATGATCCATATCTGGAGTAGCCAAATTAGTATTACTACAACTTGGGGAGTCCATGTATGTATCATAAGTGAGATTAGGAGTCGCAAGATACTGTTCATTTTGAGGTGACATATCAAACATTTCATTATTGTGACATGTAGCATATGGTGGTACCTCAGATATCACATTGACATCATAAGCAGGAGGTGCATCGGAATCCGTGTCATATTTAGCCTCCTGAAGATTGGCCATGAAGATGCAATTGGCGTCAATCTCTTCCATATCCTCCATGTCATCCATCAATGCCATGAAATCATGCTCTTCAGCATTCAACTGAAACCCTGCCTTTGTCTTCTGAGCTAGGAGCACTGCTTTCTGAAGATACTCCAAATCTGTCTTCTTCGGCTTCGTGGGACAGTTCCTTGCCATGTGACCAATTCCTTGACAGTTAAAACACTTCATCACATTCCCTTGATTCATATTTCCAGCATTCCCAGCAACTGGAGCAGCAACATTCCCAAACTGATTTCCGACATTCTGACCCCTTCTGTTTCCAACAACTTGTCCCATCTGATTCTGATTACCCATATACTGACCCATCTGATTGCCTGCATACTGCCCTTGATTTCCCATCTGAGGCCCGGTTGCATATCCTTGCTGATTCCCATAAACTCCAACCATTTGTCCTTGATTACCCATGTTGAAACTCGGCTGTTCAATCTGCCTGTTGCGAGTGTTCGAGGAAATCCTTTGATTGTTGTTGGTAGGTGTGGAATAGCGTCCTTGGTATGCTTTTGACATTAGAGCAAATGCATGTGTCATAGCTGCGATGACTTCATCCTGGTCAGTGACTGCTTGTTCTTGGAATTGTGGGTATTGTTGTTGTGGAATAACTTCTTGTTGTAGTTGATGTGGGTAGAATGTTTGTTGTGGAATGACAGTAGTTTGTGGGGTGAATTGTTGTTGCATGTAGTTGTGAGTGGAATTGGATGATGATGGTTGTGTGTTCACTGTTGAAGATGTTGGTGCTTGAGCAATTAATGCTAAAGGATCATGTTGTTTAGCAAGCTTCTCTTTCCTCACTTCATCAGCCTCCTTCTGATTTTGTTTCAAGAAATCATAGAGCTGATCATAGTTCACTTCATGAAGATTCTTTGTCTGATTAACAATTGTAACATATCGTCCCCATTCCTCTGGAAGGTTGTTAAGGAATTTGATGTTCTGGACAATTTGTTTTGGTGTTAAATTGGTTCGGATGAGCTCGTTCATGAGAGTGCAAAACCTTGTGTAGTAGGATTCAATTGGTTCAGCTGGTGTGGATGTGAACTTCTCCCATTCAGTTAGAAGCTTGTTTTCAATGTCTTGTTGACCAATTTCAATTCCATGACATAGCCTCCTAACTCGTTCCCACATAGCATAAGCAGTTTCACAACTGTCAACAGCGCAAAAGATCTCTTGTGGTAAACCAAGTTGAATTAGGTGCATGGCTAAGTCATCTGCTTCAATCTGTTTCTAATCCTCTTCTGTGTATTCATCTTCTTTCTGATCACGATAGGATGGTGGAATGGGAGGTACATGGTTTGGATCACCAGTTACTTGAATCTGACGAGGCTTGAATGGACCATTCTGGATGGAGTTGATCAATAGTTTGCCTTGTCCTTTAGGTTTTGTTTTCAAGTATCGAAGCATTCGGCTTGTCCATGGAAGATAACTACCTTTTTCAAGCATGGGAGGACGGTTTTCAGCACCGGCTGCATGTATGTCTTGTTGAGTAGTCATTGTTGATGTTGTTGTATGATAAGGTTGATTGATTCAGGATCGTTGCAAAGAAATAGGAGTTGTTGTTGTTGAAGGTTAAGTTCAGTTGTTGTTGTGAGGTCGTGTTCCTTTACTGAAGATCGTGTGAAGGTTGTCTTAATGGTGAATTCTGGTTTCCCTCCAAAATTTGACTATGAAAAATTTCTCTACCAGAATTTGAAATACTCTTGAAAATGCAATTTTAAGGTTATTATAAAAAATGAGTTTTGAAAAATTTTTACGTCAAATTTCGCCGAAAAAATTTGAATTTTGGGCCAAAATTTTCACTGTTGTATCAAAATTTGAATTTTGCGTAAAAATTGAACGTTTAATCTCCTGGAAAAATTAAATTTTACTCGAATTTTCCCGCCAAAAAACTTTTTTTTTTTTTTTTTTTTTTTTTTTTTTTTTTTTTTTTTTTTTTTAATTCCTTACAATTGCGTTAGAGTATTTTTAGATTTTGATAGAGGGCTGGTTCTGTCAATCAGTGAAACTTGTTAAGCAATTGCGAAGAGGGACCAATTTTGCCAATTTCTGAAAGTTTTTGAATTGCGAAGGATCTTCACCAATTCCGAAGGATTGTCAATTGCGAAGGATTTCACCAATTGCGAAGGATTTCACCAATTCCGAAGGTTTTTCCAATTCCGAAGGATTTTTCCAATTCCGAAGGATTTTTCAATTCCGAAGGATTTTTCCAATTCCGAAGGATTTTTCAATTCCGAAGGATTTTTCCAATTTCGATGGACCCTTTTCTTTCGGAAATGAATTTCGAAAAACCCTTTTCTATCTAATTTCTTATACAAGAAACTAGACTTTTCAATGAAGATGACGAACCACTTTTTATCAAATTTCTTATACAAGAAATGTGATAAAAAATCCCAACACGATGATGATTCGAACCGAGGCCTTTTTGATCACTTTTTTCACGAACACGACTTTTTTACAAAAAAATCACCAAAACAACCAAAAAGCTATAACCTTTTTTCACTTAAACGCTTAAAAGCTTCAATCTTTAATATCAAAACCCACGTAAAGCTCAAAAAGAAGAGTAAAAATACACGACTTGATGAAGAATACGCAACTTTTTAAGCTACAAATAAAAAACAACGACACAACTAATCCTAAATCCTTGTTTGGCGTATTGATACCACTTGTAAAACACGATCTAACCTTTATCAAACACAAACTAATCTATAGATAATAACGACTACTCTATCAATACTAGCGTGACACTCTTAAAAGTAAAGAAGAATTGTAAAGATGAAGAAGAAAGTGATGCGTATGAAATAACTTGTAGTCGAATGTTTATAGGCCAAAAGAGAACAAATACAAACGTAAAACACACACACACTCTCACACCTTTACAAGACTAAGAGGCACACAAAATGAGTGTGAGAGTGTGGTATTTATAGGAAAGGTTGGAGCCTTTGTTGCCCTAAAAGGCTCTTGGGTGGGCTTGTGTTGGACTTGGGCTTTTAGTGTCTTTCTTGTACATTTAATAATAGAGTCCAACACAAGCCTTTTCTAGCTAAACTAATCCATACGACACACTATATAAAATACATATAAATGACCATCACTTTCTAAAATATAATTGCTAACAAGTACTCTTAACTTTTACATATTACTGTGAGTTCTTAGCCCCACTTTCAATTACTTAATTGTTTTACAAACTCTTTGGGGGAGATACATGCTCAACTACTTTTAATTTCAATCACAATTATTTGCAACTATATGTTTATCTGAACTGAATGTTTATTTGTGCTAAATGACATTATTGCAATATTTAAAGTCTCTTTATCATAGACCATTAAGCACTATGCGTAGTGAGCACGAATACTATGGTTAGATCTATTGGAATTAATGTAACCATTAAGTTGACCCAGGTAGGGCAAACGAACATACCATCCCTTGTGTTGACCCGGGTAGGGCAAACAAGCGTATCATCCATTAAGTTGACTCAGTTAGAGCAAACAAACGCAACAAACATTTGAGAACACTAGGTACAACAACAGATTACCTACTAGGCTATGATTGCAACAACTATTCCAATTTCTATTAGTACGAGATTTACATTTTGGTTTTCATAATGATAGTTCAAAAACAACGATTTTCAACGCTTTGGGTGTATAACAACGTAACCCATACACAGAACTCATTGCGGAGCCAAGTAGCAATATGCATGGGCAGCCGTTATTGCGGACCCATGTAGCAATATGCTTGGGTAGCAATTACAATTCAAACAGGACTTGGTCCAATAAACGATTTCATGTACTTGGTACAAACTATGTGATCTAATGGGCTTGGTGTAATCTCGAAACTAATAGAATTGGTATAATAACAAACCAACAGACTTGGTACAAATTGTGAACCAGTCAGAAACAGAAACTTAAGGTTTCGATGTCAAGAATTAAGAGTAACAGAAACACTACCTACATGTGATATTGTATTTAGTACAATAGTCATACACTTGGAATCCTAGAAAGCTACATTTAGTATTTATTCATACTAGTAACGATGATTTTTACAAGGTTTTCACACTATTTCTATAAACTCTATGAACTCACTCAACCTTTGTGTTGACACTTTAGCATGTTTATCTCAGGTCCATAATGATCGAGGCTGGCACGGAGGGGCACAGATACTCAAGAAGGCTATAAATTTTATTATCATTCGAAAACTTATTTATGTAAACCGTGAAACTATTGGGACCTCATTTTGTAAACTCTGATATTTATATAATTCGAATGATAAATCTTTTAAAACGACTCCATTAGAGTTCGTTTTCTATTATTATGACTGTTGTGCTGTCGAGTAACACCCAGTTTGAATTCCGCTGCGTTCATGAAATTGGGGGTGTTACATTTAAAACCATATGTACCGTCAACTTGTTGTCATATAAATTGTATGAAACTTTGTGTGTTTTATTAGTTTATATAATATGCAGGAACGGAGCCAGGAATTTGTGTTAAGGGGGGCTCAAATTTTTTTCCGGCAGTAACATACAATTCCTTGATGTAGAAGCTGGATTGAAGTTTGAATCATTCGACATACAAGCTCAATGATATTTTTTCAGTAGTAACATACAGTTACTTGATTAATTGAGAAATGAACAAAATGGGCAAACATTGGCGTAAATGGTAGTGAAGATAGGGTATTAGATATTGGCCATGGGCGAGGGTTGGATTGAAAATAGGACGAAAAAAACCTGCTTCTACGACGACAGATCCATAATTTTTATCAAGGCTTGCACAGAATAATGTGTGGCTTTCTTTTTTAAGTAAGGAACAATCTAATTAGTCTCAAAAACCAAGAAACCTTGTGTAAATTTTTTTACAAGTTAAAAATATTAGTAGAATATACAAAAGACATATTAACTTATTTATCGAGCCTTTTAGGAAGGGGGAAAAAAAAATAAATAAAAAAAAAAAAAATAAATAAAAAACTATAACATTCTAAAATTAAATGAGACAGTACAAATATTTATTTTTAAACATAAAATAAGTCAACATAAACTAAAAATCAATATTTATGTAAGATGAGAAGAAAATTGGTAAAAAGAACAAAAGAAATACCACTCATGTTATTTCAAAATATGCCAGTCCCCATTCTCTTTAACTACCCACCCAACCCCACGTCCCCACG
Organism: Artemisia tridentata subsp. tridentata; assembly: GCA_021014915.2. Lineage (NCBI taxonomy): Eukaryota > Viridiplantae > Streptophyta > Magnoliopsida > Asterales > Asteraceae > Artemisia > Artemisia tridentata. The sequence continues at coordinate 23,652,149 of CP139503.1, read as the reverse complement.
TGACTAAAGCAAAAATCTCATCATTTACCCATTTTATATTAATATAAAATATACACTTCTTCATTTTCCCCTCTTCAACAATCTTCCTCATTTTTTCATTTCGCAGCCTGCTATCGTGCAACGCTTCAAAAACCTTATTAACATCCTATCCAAATGCTTTCTAAAACTGATTTTAAATTTCAGACCATAGAAGTTCAGGGGGGGGGGGGGGGCAATAAATTATAAAGTACTAGTTACATACCCGCGCATAGCGCCGGCAATAAATATAGTTATATTATAAATATAGTAAATGAATTGTTAGCCCAAATCTCCCCGCAATTCCTTACACGCTTAGTAAATGTATGTGTTTGCTTAGGTTTCCCGTAGCTTTCCCGTGATATCATTATTCCAGCGTATAGAAAGACCCTTGGAATCTCTTACCCGTCAAACACTCCCCCAAAAAGTATATGATTTTGACGAATCAAGATTGTATATTGTCACTTTATGATTTGAGCTTTTTATCTTAATTTTTTTTTGTGCAGAAATACAAAATATTATTCCCAATAAATTTTATACGAGTAGTTAAATTGGCTTCGAGGCGCGACAGCAAAATTACTTTATGTAATCATCATCTTCATTCTCAATCTCTTCTGTATCCAAACATCAACTACTCTTATTCTACCTTGACTTTATTTCGAAATCAGTCTATTAATCAAGGGTCATTTTTTCATACTAACTTTGGGTTCATCACATTTTGGTCCGTTTCGAAACCATGGAAGTCTTTCATTGACAGATCTCAGTTCATTGCTGGTTACCGCGCCCGCAAAACGCAGCCGCGTACTTTGCTTTTAAGGTAAAATATGTATCTGTTAATAATGACATTTTTAAGGTACAACAAGACTTTGGTCCAAATGTTTCTGCCCTTATGAAACAACTTAATAATACATTGGTGATTGGTTCCTCTCGTGGTTTGTTGTGTTTGTATACTTCTGATAGAATGGGGATGCTTGTTTTGTGGAACCCGTCAATCAGAAGATCTGTTGGTATTCTTACGTCGGGTCGGGATTACCTTCGTGTTTTTGGTTTTGCGGTTTGTCCCGTCACTAATGAACCTACCATTGTCAAGATCTTACTTCCTTGGAAAGTTCAAATTTTTACTTTGAGCTCCAAGAAATGGACCGAGATTCAGTGTCGCAAGCCTTGTGAATCTCTCTTTTCACTTCACTCCAGGCAGGTTGTTATAGGTAGCTGTATTTATCGGGTTGCGTATAAGTCAATTATTTATCCAGAAACCAAACGATATATGATCGTGTCATTTGATTTGATTGCTAAAGAATTCAGAGCCATCGACTTACCCGAGAAGATAACAACCATGTTGACCTCGCCAGAACGTTCCATCATATCTAAGCTAAATGGGTCTCTTGTTGTGGTTATACCGTGTAGAGAGGTCAAAGTTTGGGTGATGGACCCTGATTGTTCTTTTACACAGCTACTTACTATTAACACCTATGATTCATATATAAATAATATATTGGGATTTAGGAAGAATGATGAACTTGTATTGGAAACTCGAGAGGACTCCAAACAGTTTGGGATTTATAATTGTGGAGTAAAACTTTACAAACCGCAGTCAGGAAACATCATTAAACTTGCGATTTATGGACAACGTGGTTCATTCTTCATTAGTCCTTACAAGGAAACGCTACTTCTACTAGATGACTTGGATTCTTGTGTATATCCTGACAGTGATTGATCACGTAGATGATGGCCACATTGCAAGGTGTGGATTTACGAAGTGATATGTTGTCTCATCATGGAGTTGCTCCTTTGTAGTTAAGGTGTGGAAAAATTACCATTTATTTTTCATAACTGTTTTATTTAGAAAGTACTGTTATGCTTGGTATCATCTTGATTGTGTAGATTCATCAATATTTCAAACTCATCGATCATTATCTTGGTTTATGTTTTTCTAGTTAGTATGGGTACTAAAAAAAGAATCCTTTCAATTTAAATTTCATTTCTTTCTTTTTATTATAGCCGAGGACGCGAACGTACTGCCGGTTGTGTATAGTTTTGACAAAATCTGGTTGTGTCGATGTGTGGGCGTGTATTTTTTTTATTGTTTGTTTTGAGTATTTGTGTTGTGTGTGTGTGGTTTAATATAATACAGGTTGCGGTTGAAAATACGTACTTTCTCTTAGGATTTGTATGTGATTACCGCAAATAAAAACCATAATAAACATGCATACAATGGGAAATCATTGATTGTAATTGTTGAAAAATATATTCATTAAAGATTGGCAATAATTATTGCATTGAAAACAAATTAATTTTAATTGTTTCAAAAATTTGATTATAATTATGCAATGATAAATTTATAATGTTAAAGTTTTCAAAAATATTATATTATAATTAAATGTTAAAATGAGTAAAGGCATTTTTGTAAACCAACATTACTCATTTTGTAAGTTTCAAGGAATGTGTATTCTCTTTATATGTAGTAGAGAAGAGATAGAGATAGAGATAGAGATTAGTAAGTCAGAATTGATGATGATGATAATTAGTGTTGCTTCTGATCATTCTCTATGATGTGTTTTTCGAGATGGAGGATGCATTACATGCTTGCCTTATTTGCTTGAATAATCAATAATGACATGCTTTTAGTTATTTATCACATGTGATGATATGTAGATTCAAGGGTTTCGGTTACGAGTTTAGGTCCACGATCTTTTTGTCGTACATGTGGACATGATATCTAGCATCACCTATAGAGAATGGGTAAATTGGTAAAAAGGTGTGATGTGGCATCAAACAATATACATTCAGATGTATGAGCCCTTTAGAGATGAATGATTTATTGGGTGGCAATTCCCTGCTGGTAACTCACATTATATATGCGGTTTTACGCCACAATTCCTGAGTGGAACCGAGTAAATCTTTAGAAGTAGGATAGGATCTGTTTTTGTTTTTTTGTGTATTCTATCATTAGAATGATAGTAGTAGATATAGCTGAAGCTATTAAAGAGATAGAGAAAGAAGTGTGGGATCAGGGTGTGCCTTAGACTCATCAGATCATCCCCTTTTATAGGGAAATAGACATGCTCCTTCTATGTATCAAGTTGATTTTAAGCGATAAGAGTTTTGCAAGTGGATAACCAACTTGTGTGTTGCTTGTAAATATTTAAGAATCGTACTACTCTTCTATGTGTGGATTTGAACACATAATATCTTAAGATGTGATTCAATAGGATATGGAATGATAGCAAATCTTAGAGTAGATCTATTGTGCATGCATAATGAACTATGTATTAGTTAATGGTACTTAGGGTGATGCATTCATGTGTTTGTGCATTTTATGTATTCCAACTTGAGTACCTTAGTGTATGTATTGCAACTAGCAATGTATTCAAGCCTCATTATTTTCTTCCATTATTCTTATCTAGGCTTTACCTCATTAACATGTATAAATCATGATAGGAGTAGCATTTATGACTTAGTTACAATCATGTTAATTTCTCCTCTCATTGGGGCTATATTGGTTAATCTGTAAATACAAACACGATTTACATTCTCCTCTCATTGGCGCTATATTACTATTCGAAGGTAATTGTTGTCTGTCATTATTGATTGAGAATGGACCCATATATAGGGATTACAAAGAGACACATCCCATAAATCAAGGGATATAGGGACCACATGGATTTACAGTTAACACTAATCACCTATTAATGTACAACTAATTACACTAATTGACAGCTATGGACTTATCTCAATACATGATTTGATCTTATCATAATACTCGGTTAAGACTCCCCCGCAGTCGCAGCGGGAGGACACCGGACGCTGAGACTGGAGCGAAATTCTTCAAACAGTGCAGACGGTAAGCCTTTTGTGAAAATATCTGCATATTGGTAACGTGAGGGAACATGAAGAACCCGAACCTGACCAGTGGCAACCAAATCACGAACAAAATGAATATCAATCTCTATGTGCTTCGTTCGCTGATGCTGAACCGGATTACATGACAAGTAGACTGCACTAACATTGTCACAGTAGACTAGCGTAGCAGAAGATAAAGGTGTGTGCAGCTCACGAAGTAAATTCCGTAACCAACAAGTTTCAGCAACAGCATTTGCCACCCCACGGTATTCTGCTTCGGCACTAGAACGAGATAGAGTTGGTTGTCTCTTAGATGACCAAGATAAAAGGTTGTTGCCAAGGAAAACACAGTAGCCGGAAGTGGATCTCCTAGTAGTGGGGCAACCAGCCCAATCCGCATCAGAATATGCTACCAAGGATGAAGTAGAAGAAGCAAACAACTGTAATCCATAGTGTAATGTACCCCGGATGTACCGCAAAATCCGTTTAAGAGCTGATAGATGAGGCTCTCGAGGATCATGCATATGAAGGCAAACCTGCTGAACTGCATATGATATATCTGGGCGAGTGAATGTGAGATATTGAAGAGAACCTGCAAGACTCCGATATAATGTAGGATCAGAGACTGGATCACCATCATCCCCCAGTTTGGACTCAGTGTCAACAGGAGTCCGACTGGGATTACAATTAACCATATGAGCTTTCTCCAAAACCTCAAGTGCATATTGCTTCTGAGATAAAAACAACCCTGTAGAATCACGAGAAACAGAGATACCTAAAAAGTGATTAAGTGGACCCAGATCAGTCATAGCAAACTCCTGGTGTAAGGAACTAATAATCCGCTGTAACAAACTATCAGAAGAAGCTGTGAGAACAATATCATCCACATATAATAATAGATAGGCAGTATCCGTCCCGTGTCTGTATATAAATAATGAAGAGTCACAGCGACTATGTAAAAATCCAACCCGAGTGATATAAGATGCAAATCGCTGAAACCATGCTCTAGGGGCCTGCTTGAGCCCATACAGAGACCGCTTCAATAAACACACATAATCAGGGTGCACAGAGTCTCGAAATCCCGGAGGCTGATGCATATAAACAGTCTCATTCAAATCTCCATGTAAGAAAGCATTCTTGACATCAAGCTGGTGAATCGGCCAATGTCGAGAAGTAGCTAAACTTAGTACAGTTCGAATAGTGCCCGGTTTAACCACTGGACTAAACGTCTCATCCACATCAACCCCCTCCAACTGATTACTACCGTTGGCCACAAGACGAGCCTTGTAGCGACTAAGAGTGCCATCAGCCAAATACTTGTGGCGAAAAAGCCACATAGAGCGAAGAATGTTGGTGTCCGTGGGTCTAGGCACAAGAATCCAAGTTCCATTTTTAATAAGTGCGGTGTATTCATCACGCATAGCATTTTGCCAATTAGGATCAGTAAACGCATCACGATAGGTTTTTGGTAATGGTGAGACCGAAGACACATGCATATTGAGACGCTCAGTAGGACGATTAGTCCCTACACGAAATCGTGTGACCATGGGATGAATTGATACAGGGTTTGGGTTACTAGGAGGATTTGGGATAATATGTTGGAGTTGTTGTGCGGGTGGTGATGTATTTGGTGTCTGTTGTTGGGCGGCGGGTGGTGATGGGGATGGTAATGGGTCGTGATGTTGGGATGTATTGGTGGGAATTGGTGTTGTTGGCTCGTTTGTGGGTTGAGGCACAATGGGTTGCACAACGGGGGCGGATGGAATAAGTGGAGGATTTATATCCGGTGAGTCATCCAAGAAATTATATTTGGGTGCCGATGTTGGTTTAGGGGTGCCATATGGAAAAACAGTTTCATCAAAAGTTACATGACGAGAAATGATTATTTTATTGGTGTTTAAGTCGAGGCAACGATACCCACGATGATTTGAAGCTTGTCCCAAGTAGATAGAGGGTGTGGCGCGTGGTTCAAGTTTGTGATTAGGATATAAGTGAGGGTAACATAAGCAGCCAAATGTGCGTATAAGGCTATAATCCGGGTTTTGGCCAAACAGTCGGGTATATGGGATTTCGTTGGAAATAGTTGTGGAAGGTAAGAAGTTGATTAAATGGACAGCCATGTTTAAAGCTTCAACCCAAAAGGTTGGTGGAAGGTTGGCCTGGAAAAGTAGGGTTCGAATGAGGTTGTTGATGGTGCGAATCATCCGTTCTGATTTCCCATTTTGTTGAGATGTCTTGGGGCATGAGAAACGAAACTGGATGCCATTGTCGGCAAAAAGTTTATGAAGGGTGCGGTTATCAAATTCACCGCCATGGTCACACTGAAACGATTTGATTTCACACTTAAATTGAGTGTGAACGTACTTGCGAAATAGAACAAATTTTGATAATACATCAGATTTGTTTATCAACGGGTAGACCCAAACAAAATGAGAATAGTGATCCAAAAACAAAACATAATATTTAAAACCCGAGAGGCTCGAAATTGGTGAAGTCCAAACATCAGAATGAATAACATCAAAACATGCATTAACAATAGTATCGGAACTGAAAAATGGAAGTCGAACGTGTTTGCCAAGCTGGCAAGCATGACAAAGCACAGGCGGCTTCTCCTTATTACAAGATATAAAATTATTTGAGACGAGACGACGTAGCACTTCGCTCCCTGGATGTCCAAGGCGCTGATGCCACGTATGTTGACTTACAAGTAGAGCTTGAGGAATAGGACACGGGGCCGTGACAGGGTATAGGTCACCAGTGCTGTCACATCGGAGAAGCACCCGACGTGTCATGAAATCCTTGACGGAAAACCTAAAAGGATCAAATTCAACAGTGCAATTATTGTCACAGACGAATTGACGGACATATATAAGATTTTTGATAATATGAGGGGTAATAAGGACGTTATTTAAGTAAAGGGGTCGAGAAGGAGTAGGTAAAATGCTACGACCCGTATTGGTGACCGGAATGTTATGCCCGTCACCAACCGATACAGATGGATACATGCAAGTATTAAAAATGTTACTAAGACTATTAACAGATGCATTAAGGTGTGAGCTCGCACCTGTGTCCATATTCCAGGCACCAGTTGTGGGGTCATGAAGAGTCCCGGCGGTGAAAGCATGAGGGATAGTAGTCTCGTATCCCGTAGGTTGAGATGATGGGCCTGCTGGTGCGTTTGGTTGCTGATGAACAGTAGCCGGTGACTGTTGGGCTGTTGGGCCTGTGTGAGATGATTGGGCCGGGTGAACAGTAGCCGGGTGAGGGTGTTGGGTTGTGTATGGTGCGGTTGGGTAAGATGAGGGTGATGGGCTGTATGTAGTTGGGCTGTAGGCTGTTGGGTGGTGTGTAGTGTGTAAGTTGGACACATAAGGGGTATCGGTATTACCCGTAATTCCCAGCTTTCCCAAGAGTTTTAAAATAATTTCTTCAGTGGTACTATTGTCCCTATTTTCAATAGGCATTGTTAATTTCTTCAGTGGGATGTGTGTGAGTATGGAACAGTACGTGAAGTGGGATATGAATAAAAGAGAAAACTTTGGATGCAATAAGACTTGTGACCTTTGCACAAGTAACAATAATATATGTGCGGATTGTGACCTAGCACGAATCACCAACACACTAACAACGATTATTAATAATTTGAATCTGTGAGTTTGAGATGTTTTGGGGTTGAATGCTTGTACATGTGAGAGAGGAGCGGGGTGGGTTGATTAGAGAACTGGCTTTGATACCATATTCGAAGGTAATTGTTGTCTGTGATTATTGATTGAGAATGGACCCATATATAGGGATTACAAAGAGACACATCCCATAAATCAAGGGATATAGGGACCACATTGATTTACAGTTAACACTAATCACCTATTAATGTACAACTAATTACACTAATTGACAGCTATGGACTTATCTCAATACATGATTTGATCTTATCATAATACTCGGTTAAGAATTACTGCACCAGCATTACACTTCCCACCAGTGGATTATAGTACCATTTAAAACAGTTAACGTGACTTACAAATCCTCTGGTGATATTGTGAATAAGCCTTGCATGTGTGGCACCTTTTTTACTTCTTAGGAAATGATATGCGAATTTTGGGTATGTTACGGAACTTGGTTTGTGATTATTTTTTCCATGTTTATAATATATATATATATAGCTAAGCATGCTTGTATGAGGAAATGAGTTCTGTGATGTGGTATATGGTTAAAATAGGTGATTTGTGTAACGGGTCAAAACGGGTATTTTGATACACACTAGAAAAACACATTAGGTTGGGTCAAGTAGACCTGCTATATAACTATCTAAAACGAATAATTCAGTTTTATAGTATGCAAAATAGCTTTGTTTTTTGATTCTATGCATGTAAATGTTTGTTTGGCTTTCTTAGCAAAGGTATTTAGATTTACCTGAGGGGAGATATACAGATTTTATATTTTTAGGATCCTAAATGGTTGGTTTTAGTAACAAAAGAGTGTGTTTTGGATTTTCATTTTAAACTGGGTAATTAAAGCTTTTCAGGTTCTTAAAATTATTAGTAGTTTGGTAACTTTACCTGCATCTCAATAACCAGTTTTCTTAGAGCAGCTTTCTTTTGTTTTAGTTTCGCTAAGCCCGTTGTTGGCACCTTGATCCCCTTTATGGTGTTTAAACCTAGAGGGGTAAATTACATGACAACTCACAAGCTATCCGAGATCGTTAAATTGACCCAAAAACTACTCGAAATCAACTCGAGTTAAATGAGCCGAGCTTGAGCTCGAGCAGACTTTCAAGTTAGTGGAAGCTCGGGCAGCTCTAGGAGCTTATGTTCATTATACGTTTATCCTTATATATACATATATTTACTTAATTAAAATACTATATAAAGTAATACTTTGAATGAAACGATTCGAGCCAACATGATATGAATACTATTTATAGCGCATACTTAAAATATAGGTTTGGTCGAGCTCGGGCATGAAACTTAAATCTTGATCGAGCACAAGTCAAGTTTCGGGCCTTATTTTTTGTAGTCATGTTGAGCATGATCTTCAGAGTACTTGGCTCGGGTCAATTACGTCTCTATCTATAAAAGCTAGTCAACAGTCCATGATGATCATATGTCAATTTTCTATTGCCTCTGGATTCTAACTCATGTGTATAACTTATAACTCTATGATATGCTAGGGAAAGGGAAAGGGCATTCTCATTGCATTGATGCCTGGATACTCCATAGTGAATACCATTATCTTGACGTTACTTTGGTTAATAGTTGATTTGTCTCTTTGTCTAGTGCATTTTTTTAACCACCTAAAACTTTTTTTTATCCACAATACATGATACATTTACCAAATTGTTTTCAAACTAGGTACTAATGAAATATCAAGGTTAATAGTAATAGAAATTCGTAACTTTGTTTTAAGTAGCAAAACCACAGTACGTTAGTAGCAAAAGTACGTCTTGCATACCAAACTTACATTAAGCTAAAACAACTCTTAATAAACCAAACCAACAATAAGCTAATTTTCAAACCAAGAGTCTTACAAACAAACAAACCAACAATAAACTAACTTAAATTAGAGAAGTCTTTCATACCCAAAACAAAAACTTACTCAAAGACATGATGCATAAATACTAGTTTAAAAGTATGTGCAACTTTCCTTTTCTAGCATTTGAAATTTATGTTAGCCCGCTATTGCTAACTTTCTTGTTTTAGCCTTTGAATATTATTTGCAAACACTTTATGACACACTCTTTGAAATCTCATTCAACAGCTAGCCAAACAAAACATATCTTATACCATTCGTGATCATACCCAGCCAAAAACGATGTTGGTTTTAAAAAAAAGATACCACACAGCCAACATTCGCATATAAAAATACAGACACATATTCACGAACTCCTTGTCACTTTGACTGCGATAATAGGGGTTGGTAAGTCGAGCTAATCTCGTGCTTAACCATCTTGCCATTTTGTGCAGCCCGAAAAAAGCAAAACTTGAAACATCATCACATGACACAGCTTCAAGGAACTCTTGTAACCATATATCAGACTCTAAAGGATGGCACAAACCATTTATAACCACAAATTATACAAAATCGTGAAAAACCAACACTTGCGAGTACACATTAGATGTATGCCACAAACCATCTATTGTTTGAAAATTTAGTGCACTTGAGGGATGAGTTCACACCTGGTAATGGGTTTGGAGGTACGGAGTGTACACCCATTAGGCCCCTGAACCACCTGACTCTAATAGTGGTTATGCAGAATTCTGCTGCTAGTGTTGAGATTCTACTGCTAGTGGATTCTACTGCTAGTGTTGTGATTCTGCTGCTAGTGTTAAGACTACCAGTATTCTACTGCTAGTGTTAACATTACCAGTTCCTACTGCTAGTATAAGCTTGTTCCTGCTCGTAGGTTTGTTCCTGCTGCTAGGCTTATACTTTGTACTGATCTTATAACCACTGAATCCTACTATTATGGAAACTATTATGGTATAATTAATGGGCCGTTAATTATACATAATTCCATGGGCTAGGGTTTGAGTATTCTCTATAAATAGAGGTCATAACACATCTGCATGGATACGATACAACACAAACCCTAAACACTTGAATACGATTTGGTTCTTGATTTGTGCCTAAAACAAGAACATCACTTGGTCTTATCCCATAGAGATATTCGTGTAACCCAGGCATAGGGTCGAATAGTTTCTATTGGAAAGTGATAACACGATTTCAAGTGAATATCCGGTACCATTGATTATCTACACCCTGATCTGGGAAACCCTAAAATAACCAACAATCAATAGAAACTATTTAGTGATAATCAATGGCTGCTGCTATGAGGCATATGGCTGCTAACTTTTCCAAACTGGAAAAGTTTGAAGGTGTTGATTTCAGAAGATGGCAAAAGAAGATGCACTTCTTATTGTCAAGCATGAATGTGGTCTATGTTTTGACTACACCTATTCCTGAAGATCATAGGGACGATGCTACTATGGAACAGATGAGGTCAAGAAGCAAATGGGAGAATGATGATTATGTTTGCAGAGGTTTAATCCTCAATGGTATGTCTGATTTTCTCTTTGATATTTACCAGAATGTTGAATCTTCTCAAGAACTATGGGATTCCTTGGAAGCCAAATATATGGCTGAGGATGCATCAAGTAAGAAGTTCCTTGTAAGTAATTTTAACAATTACAAAATGGTCGATTCTAGACCTGTCATGGAACAATACAATGAACTTCTTAGTATACTTGGTCGATTCACACAACAGATGAACATGGATGAGGCTATTTCAGTCTCTTGTATCATTGACAAATTACCTCCTTCTTGGAAAGATTTCAAGCATATGCTGAAACATAAGAAGGAGGAATTAACTCTTGTTGAGTTGAGCAGTCATTTGCGCATTGAGGAATCACTCAAAGCACAAGACATTGACAAGCCAAAAAGTAGCAATGCTACTGTTCCATCAGTTGTCAATATGGTGGAGCATAACAACTCCTCCAGGTACAATGACAACAAGGGCAAACGTAAGCATCAGGATAACACCAAATCTAATCTTAACAAGAAACCAAAAGTGACATGTTGGAAGTGTGGTAAAACTGGACACTTCAGGAAGGATTGTAAAGGTGTTAAGATTGGTAATAAAACCAATGGATCAGGCACAAGTGGATCAGGGAATGTTAATTCTCTGAAAGGTCAGAATATATTTAATAAGTCTTTTGAGATTTATTATGTTACATATATATCTGAAGTTTACTTTGTGCAGGATGATGATGTTGCGTGGTGGGTTGACTCTGGAGCAACAATTCATGTGTGTAAAGATAGAAGCTGGTTCAAGACCTATGAGTCACTGAATGATGGTTCTATTCTTCATATGGGAAATGAGTCAACAGCCCTGGTGCATGGAAGAGGATGTGTGGATTTAAAATTTAGTTCTGGAAAGATTGTTTCTTT
>CP139503.1:23422859-23640244 GCA_021014915.2 Artemisia tridentata subsp. tridentata | reverse complement strand
TCAAGTGGAAACAGGATGGCCCCCTAAAATGTTTGAATCCACTATTTTTTTTCAAAACTAGAGTTTATTATAAGAACATTTATAATAACTGATTTGAATCTTTGGACGACTTTCAACATGTTTAACCCATTTGACCTGTTCCACTTTCGACAAGAAGTTTTACTTAACCTTAAGATAAACAAGCGGAACGGCCACCTCTATAAGACACACATTCCACCTGTTTCTAGGGCAAAATTTGTGATCAACTCCTGGGATGCCATGTATATCGTATTCTTTCCTACTCATTAAGCAAAACTCCAAGTTAACGCAACCTATTGTTCCCCATCATCTTCTAAAGAAACTATGGTAGTTCTTTTATTTTCATACTTAAGTTTTCAAATAATTCGTATGTTACTTTTATCGCATACAAACGATATTCCTGCAAAACCACCACTAAATTCTGGAAAAAACAAAAACAAAAACAAAAACAAAAAAAACAAAACAAAAAAAAAAAAAAAAAAAAAAAAAAAAAAAAAAAAAAAAACAAAAAAAAAGAGAGAAAAATAAATAAAATCATGTTGGCACTATTTGTCCCAAAAAAAAAACAAAAACAAAAAAAAGAGAGAAAAATAAATAAAATCATGTTGGCACTATTTGTCCAAAAAGGCAAAAACAGTCGCTCCTTCACATGGTTGTGTTTATATTTGGAGATTTTACATGAACGATCCCCTTATAACATTATTTGCAGGTGTTTTAGATTTATTAATAAGTGAATACTTTCATTAGAACACAGAAGTTGTTAGATGCTGCACTGTGAGAGACAGGGGAGTCATCGAACACGTCGTACATGTGAAAACTAAACAATCCGAGTTCCGACCATAGAGAAGTAACCTTGCTAGTGTTTATTACCAAATGTTGATATAATATTCTATTAAAGGTGGCAATTTCCACCCATTTACTTGTGAATGGGCTAATTCAAGTGATGTTTTGTCTCTATCAGGGCAAATGGATAACTCAATCATGGGGGTGCATGTGTTAAATTATATATCGGGCTTGAGTTTATGTAGATTTAGAAAGACTCATAAGCCCACTTTTGGGGGCTTATGAGCTTATCAAGTTTAAGCTTATGAACACAGATAGTTAAATAGTTCATAAGCTGAAAAAAGTGGGCTTATGAGCTCTAGGAAGATCGCCCAGCAAATAAGCTAACACAACCTCTACATTCCATGCACCCATAACGTGTAAAAGGGGGCATGTGTCTTGAAGAGAGTAGCAAAAGTATGATCATCGGTGGGGTGAATTGGGTAGAGCCGCTATAACATAACAAGTACTTAACAATTCACAACCTATTTAAAAATTTATGGTCCAAATTCACCGAAAAAGATGAAATTACAATTGTATGCAAAGGGATTTTAAATAAATTTACCTTTAATAGCATCTTGTATGTCTGTAATAAGCGATTTGCAGCTGGTCCAAAGCCATGCAATTGTGGTACCTCCATCATATGTGTCCACGGACGTATCTCCTACAAAATGAAAAATCTTTCCCGCTGAGAATACACACAACATTTTATGTCTAGTTTGAGATTGCTAGTTCAACCAATTTACTAATTCAATGGGTTGATATGGGCTGTGTTTTAGTTCAGTTGGGCCAAATTAAAGAAAATTAGATCAGCGAATGGGTCAAACGGGTAGAAAGTCGGCCAAAATGTTTATACTACATACAACCTCCTAAATCAATTTATTCAAAATCTACAATTATTCTTGTAACTTGTAAAACTCAAGTTTTTGTAATTGTACTTGATGCCATTCCAACTAGAAAATGCATTAGTTGTTCATAAAGGATATTCAAACATGAAAACAAAATAAATAAATAAAAAGTGTTTGTGAGTTAACTGATCTGGCCAGCCTGTTTGGATCCATACTAAAAGAAGACATGTTTCTACCCAAAACAATTTGATCTGTTACACAACCCGCCCGACCAGGCCATATGACCACCCCTAAGCCAAATATACAATCTAAATATCTTACGTGCTTATTTATAAAAATTCTGACACCTGGTAAGGGTATTAAAAAGAAGGGTAACTGAATAGCTATATAAAAGATAATAAAATAAAGGAAAAACGATAACCTTGGTGTAAATTGTATTGAAGGATCTTGCTGTTTCTAAGAAAGATTCAAGATGTGCACGCAGCTTCATGTCTACCTCGGCATAATCCTCATCGGGATTATATGAATGCTTGATTTGACAATCACACAAAGAGCATGAAAAGTCAATAAGAGTGCATTATCAATAGAGAGGCTAGATATCATGAAGCTTAATGAGCATGGAGTAAGGAGCTGGAAATAACCTTCGATGCTAAATCGTCAACCATCTCTTGCAGACTTGACAGTCTACTAGATTGACTAGCAAGTTGTTTCTCCAAATCTGATATGTCTGGCCTGCAAAATGAATTTTTCATATTAAAACAATACAATTTACTATCTTTGTTAAACTGTATACATATACAATTGCACGGTTAAAAGGTCAACTTCGTTAGAAAAAGAAAGTGAATTAATGATACCAAGTAGTAGTACTATAAAGAGAGAGTTAATGAATATGAAACAATGGGTTGATCTTGTTGATCAAAAAAGTGGACTAAGTGACCACCTACAGGTTGCGCCCAATCTGCTTCTATATCCACCATATTAAGCCTTATGAATGATTAAGTTGCCACAATCAAAATATTCTGGTGACATTATAGAATAGGACTCCTAGAACCAAGAACAATCCAACTCCTACATGTTTAGATAGACCTTAAAATTTCTGTCCATAATTAAATGTCTCCTTACAAAAAGAACATGATACCAGGCAAGACTGTTCAAGCAATTAAGCATATATGATGCTGAAATCACTTTCAATCTCCCCATGAATTTTACAAATATCAGGCTAACTTGACACATTTCTCACAACTCCCTATGTCCTTTAACAATAGCAATGTTTGACAGGCCATATAGAAAAAATTAAATTTTGATTGTAGTCAAACGCCTTAAATGCCCCTTTAGTTTTTACACATTTGGAAGAATCTTATGGACCAAAATAATTTCACTAATATAATGGAGTGGTGATGATATAAAAATTGAAGGAACTTTAGCTGGCCATTTAGCCAAAACTGATCATGTCACTTTATCTGTTACCCCTGAAAATGGAGATTGTTGTTATTACTCTGGGACTGAAGTTTTATGTAAAATAAAAGCTTACTTTGTAAAAGCATGTGCGTAGGACTCTGAGAAACCATTTTTGGAAGTTAAATGAACGTGATGGTGGACATAAGGCAGACGTTAAAGGACTGAACAAGCAATGGGTGTGCTAGATACAATCAAAATACAATACAACATAAAAGGAGAGGAAAAACAAATAATAATAAATAAATAAATAATCATACTGTATTTATGAACAATAAAGTTTTAACAGAGAGCACTATAGACTTCAGTTGTCTTTTGGTATCACGGACGGAGCTACTTGAGAGGTGGGTGGGCCATGGTTGAACTAGTTACCAGTGGCTTTTTTTTTTTTTTTGGAAAGGCTGAATGTATTTGCACATTATTTACTCCTCTTTATTGTTTTTGGCCCATCCAAAATTGATAAAAGTAGCTTATCCAAATTAACATTAGGGATTAAAAATGGCGTCATATTGAAAATAACTCACGGGAGATTGATAGGTGATGTATTAAACAATATTACCAGGCAACATAATCATATCATGTTGCTCAGTGATATACATGCATCCTCCAATTATTTAGTTGCTATTTCTTATTTGGTTTTAGCTATGCAAGATTGTTTTTTTTTTATTGTTATTAGTATAGTTTTAATGAGTATTATAATTTATGGTTAGTTAGTAGTTAAGGTTTAGTACTTTTTCGTATTTGTTTTGGCCCACCCGACCAAAAAATCCTGGCTCCGTCACTGTTTGGTATTCCAAACTATGAACCACGGATATCTAGTACACACTATGAACTTCTAGCGAAGAATTTAGTATATTTTACAGTATATTCGTAAGTGATAGTGTGATACAACCAATTCCACAATTTTTTACTTAAGACAAAAGATGCATCCTTAGAACCCTCGTACTTTGAATTCAAAAAATGTATTTGAGGATGAGGTATAAAAGTATGTTTTTACTAGTAGTCCCGAGAAGGATGCAAAACTGAGTCTCATGAGACGTCACACATCAAACAGCTCAAAACCAGAAGGTAATGAAGAGCAAACGTATTAAGACTCCAAAATACATATAAAACAATGCTTCACCAAATATCTGTCATCCTTCCTATACTATTGTTCTGTAACTCCAAATGGTAGGTCTTTATCTTCTGACAATTTATGCATATGTAATTTTATTTAGAGCCATATCTTAATTCTTGGAGCTCCCTGGTAGACTTTAGGATGCCCGAGCTGTATTAAGACTGATTATACTTCTACTAAGTACTAACAATATAATTATTTGAAGAATAATATAACATATAACATGAAATCTATTCTCGCTTATTTTAGTGACTTAAGCTATGCACTCTCTACCACTCTACCATGATCTGATAACATTATGAGGATGTTAGTTACTGATAGTGCCTCTCACATGATACTTCAGCTAGCTTTGCTTACTTTGGAAAGCATTAGAGACGTATAAATACCGATGGTCACAAGAATGAAGAGTCAAAAGAATCTTACAATGGATATATGGACTGAATTTGCACATCAGCAGGGAACAATTTGCATTCCTCAGAGAAAATTTGAGCTTGTCTTTCAGCAATAGAATCTATTAGTTGTATATCCTTTGCTACCTGTTCATCGACGCTACCAGGAGAGATAGCTATATCACTAACAGGGTATAGATTTTATATAACTCGTAAAGAAAAGGTCATGTAAAGAAGAGCATCAATAAAATTGATATAAACCTCCACTCTGGATTATCAGCATAAATGCTTGCTTCCACAAGATCTACAATAAGGCGGAGCATCTCTGTCCTTTCTTCATAACTTCCTCTTCCCTGCAACAAATTATGTATCAGCTTAAGCAGAATTTAAGAAAGATACCTATATCCTGATTACCTAAAAAGGATACAAAACAGGCCAGACTGTCGTAAGTGAAGGCCGGAGCTAAAAATAGTGAATCTACAAAAAATATATAGAAAATAGAACTACTAGGATTTTTCTGTCTTCAATATTCCAGAAGATGATTCTTGTAACTGTGTTTTGTAAATCTATCAAATAACCAAAACTTAAGAAATTAACCCTAAAGTTATGCAAGTCACTGTAAAGACAAAAAGCGCTCAGCCTCACTCCTATACCATATGTCACTCTCGCTTTGCCTGCCACGTGGTTTTGGAGATGTCAATTGTAAATTATGAAAGTTAACCATGTTACGCGTTTGAATAGGTTTATTTGACCGCTGCCACGGGGGATTACTTACAGATTATGTGAGTGTCTTAATATGTTTTGGTTATGAGATGGCAGTGCAGCCACTATCAGAAAGCGAATTACACAAGATTAAGTGATCCCAAGGGCTACATTGGATCCAACTGATGTTACATACACAGATACACAGCTACAGTGGAAGAGATAACGAATGACTAAGACAACTCCCCTGAACAACTAGCAAATGAGACTGATGTTTAAAGGCACTTGTACAGCTTGCAAGTTAAATGTGCACATGAAACTGAAAACCCCTTGAAGCTGCAAATGCTCGTTGAAAATTCCAAATCAAACATGGAGTTATAAGCTACCAATAAAAGATGAGCCACTGATTCTCCCAGGTAGAACATGCAGCCCAAACCCAAAGACACGAAGTCCAGTAAATGACTAAAAAACCGACGACCATCAATGTAGTTATCTCGGTCAAAAATCAAATATCGTTCAAGGACCGAGATTTGAAATATCGGTTATCGCGGTGAGATATCGGTTTTTATATTATCTATAATATTTTATATATATATCTACTTTATATCGGTTATCTAACTCATAATAAAACAAGACAAAACCCACTTGGCCACTTGTGTTCTTATCTCTTTATTATGTTAAAGTGTTAAACCAGTGACACACACTCACATACGAACCAAACCTAGTAACCCACACAAAAATTAACACAAGCAATCAAACACAAATACAATATCTAATTGTGATTTCAAAAATCAAAGATGGGTTACAATTAAAATAACAACATAGCTTCGTATCTGCAATTATGTATGTTTTAATTGTTATTGTTGTGTTTTTATCATGATGAATTGATTAAACGAGGTTCCAGATGCGTATGTGGTTATAACTTGCAAAATCTCGTAAATATCGCCGATTTCAAAATATCGGCAAAATCTCGGACAATCTCGCCGAGAATATCGGATCCGAGATTTGGGGCCGAGATTTTGAACCGAGATTATTTCTAAAGCCGAGATCCGAGATATCGACGAGATATCGGCGAGATTAACTACATAGACGACCATCTAACCAAACATTAAGCAACAAAATCGTGGGAATTCACTGTCAGGAAGACCCATGAGGTTTTATACGTGTATGCTATATTAGGACTCTTTGTGACACTGATTTCCAGGTTTCATCTGACACCCGTCAAACACAGTTCATTCAAGCAAATAGTTCACAAAAAATAGCCACTAGATGACATAAGTCAAAATACTCAAGCAGGTCTGCCAAATAATATTTAAAATGTGCATCATGATCATAAACTGTATGGACAAGTCACAACCACTATATCTTACTCGTGTTATCTCATGTGATTCTTCTCAGTATTCTATGTATATTGCACAAATACTCATATCAGTTTTCTTACTTAGTGGTATTTCAATTCCAAAGTACCAAAATCATCTAACCAATAATATAATAGTACAAACTATTATAAAAATTAAACTCACTTGTATAGCTTCCGTATCTACACTGGTCGTTATGCCAAGAAACTTCGCGATCTCTGCCAAATCTGTACCCAAACAAAAAGCTACAACTTATTATGCGGTTTAACTAAAAAGGAAATATCAGCATTTTCATTGTATGTTAATTCTGACATGTATGCAATCATCCCACATATAACCATGGCCATTACTAAACTAGCTTATTGATAATAACTGTATCTTCATCCACGCTAAACAAATACATGTTCTCTATCATGCTTGACATATCATATATCGACTCCAAATAATATTCCCAAACGATGCACAAAAAAACAAAACAGTTACTTACTACAAAGTAGACATGTTAATGACTTCTAAGGTTATTATACTTTGTCAAAATGTTCACTTTTGTCGTTGTACTATACTTTTGTTCATTTAGGTCATTACACCTTATTATGATGATTATGATCTTAAAGCAGGACACAGAAGCGAATTTGATAAACCCCTAATCCAAGGGAACGAGGATAAAAACCTCACAGGAGTATAAAAACCCTAAAAACGCAATGTAATTAATTAACCAAAAGTTCATTACAATGTTCCCAAGTCTTTTATTTATGGGGAAGTAATCTTGGGGGAAAAATCCTCCTAATCAAAGTAAAAAACGACCCTAAACAACCCTTAAACTTTCCTAAATAACAAACACGAAAAAATAGAAAATCCCCCAGAAGTAGCCCAGATGCGGCGCAGCATATAAGTGTGGTCTGTGGTGTAAATCATCTAGCACTCAAAAAAATCAAAACATCTCTGATGTGACGCACCACATAGCATCCGTGCAATTTACATTTTCTTGCGTCCCATTTGCTTCGTATGTTTCGTTGCTTCTGGTGGTCTTCCGCTGTATCCTTGTCCTCATCAGATGTATTCAAGTAAACATTTTTAAATTTCTAACCTACTCATCAGCCTAACTTAGAAACCCGGTTTCTATGAAAACGAGAACTCGTGACCTAAATGAACAAAAACTCACTTACAGAAGTGAACATCCTCGCAAAGTACAATGAGATCATTAACTAATATCCAAACACGCTAAAACTAATTAAATCCCGAAACCAAGGTTTTTCAACAACTTAGGGGGTGTTTGTTTCAGCTTATATAGCGGGCTTATGGCTTATGTGGTTTTCGGATGATGTTTCATAAGCTCATTTTTTTTGGCTTATTTTGAAACTTGTGAAATTATATAAACTTATTATGACATGATAAGCTTATATAAGCCAGAAAATCTCAAAATAAGCCACAAAAAGTGAGCTTATGAAACATAAGCCGAAAACAAAATAAGCCATAAGCCCGCTATATAAACCCAAACAAACACCCCATAACTTATCAGCATTACATAATGCCCAACGTCATAATCCCTAAATTCAGTCTAAAAGAAACAGTTGACCTAATACTTATCTAACAACACAAATCAAAATCGCCACACACGTAAATTAATCGAACTTACATTGTATTCGAGACGTTTCTTCGTCCCGATCCATACCATCACCTTGCAAATTCTGCTGACTAAAAGGCGACTTATCACCTAACAACCTTCAAACAAACAAACAAATAAATCAAATCATCAATTAAACAGAATTTTATATAAACATTAGAGTTAAATTTATAAAAAAAAAAAAAAAAAAAAAAAAAAAGTGTGAATTACTTGAAGAAGAGTCATTCGAGAAGCGAATAACGCTCCATGCCGGCGAAAAGGAGGGATTAAGAAGGGGCGTTTGATCTAGGGTATGATAGTAGTGTTAGTTTTCTTTGTATTTCTTCCATTTGCTTTGATGCCATTGCTTTTGATTTGGGGGTTTGATTTTGAATGTGTTGTTGTGATGAGAGTGATTGGGGTTTTTCTTTCAGTTTTAGGTGGTTGAAGAAATGTTTGTCCAGGTTTACGAATTTGCCCCTCAATTTACACTTCGGCAATTTTGCTAAACTCAAAACAATTAAGGGTACAACATCAATATATATCTCATATTTGTCATATATCAAAATAACCATCTTAGCCATTCATTTGTTATTTTGATTAATAAAAAACAATTCTTCACCTTTTTTATTAAAACAACATATCTTGTAAACGATAAATCTTCAAGCTACAAAAAATACACCATTGCGACGAGAATTAAATTATCTATCTATAGATATGCATTTCTCTATACTTTCGACGAACTTTTTTTTATTTAAATTTTAGCCCAGAAAAATCACATGTGATTTGTAAAAATCACATGTGATTCGTAAAAATCAAATCACATGTGATTTTTACAAATCACGTGTGATTTTTCTGAGCCGAAATTTAGAAAAAAAATGGTCGAAATTACATAATAATGCATATCTATAGAAAGATAATTTAATTCTTGTCGCGATTGTATGATTTTTTTTTAGTAACGATTAACGGTTTGCGAGATATTTAATTTTTGAAAAAAATGGTGAAAGTTTATTTTTTTGTTTTGATAAAAAAATGAATGGTTAAGATTGTTTCATTGGATCTATAACAAATATGAGATCTATTGAACTTTTGCCTAAGGGTATGTTTGGCGAAATGGGCTGGGGCTGGGGCTAGGACTTATATTATAAGCCGAAATTAAAATTTGTATTTTTATAAACTTATTTGGCAAAAGGGTTGTGGCTGGGGTTGTGGCTTATTATTGCAAAATTACTAAAAATGACATAATTAAATGAGTTTTTGTATATGTTAGATATTTTTGTGGGTAAATAAGTAATTTATTCTTCAAAAGCCCCAGGCTAAAGTTTTTAGCCCCTTTTATAGGACTAAAGTTTTTAGCCGACTTATTTTATAAGCCCTTCCATAAGCGCCATGACAAACGAGACTTATTTTATTAGCCGGCTTATTTTAAAAGCCCAAGTCCAAATAAGCCCCCATTTAAGCCCTCGCCATACATAGCCTAAATATTCGAGTTTTAGTTTAGTTTTGGTTTTGGTTTTAGCAAAATGAAACTAATAACGGTGTGCTTGGTTCAAACTCGGGAAAGGGAAAGGCAATGATAATGGTGTGGAAAGAGAAAGAGAAAGAAAAGCATTCCCCGGGTAATGGCCCATTACCCACTATTAGGTAATGGGTCATTGCATTATACTCTATCAAGCACCTTTTATCATTATCTTTCTCATTCTTCACCAACCATAATCCCATACCAAGCATGCCAATCGGACTGAAAACGGAACCTTTATAAATGGAAGGATTTAAGGGTTGTTTAGTTTGTAGACGGGTTTAGAATTAGGATTTAGATTTGTATTAGAATTTAGGATGCGTTTGGTATGAGGGGTTGAGCCTTAAAACTTGGGAATGGGTTCAACTTAAGGGTCTATTTGTTTGTAGATGGATTTAGCCGTTTATTTAGATTTATAGATTTAGGGCCCGTTTGGTTTGTAGATGGGTTTATGATTAAGATTAGGATTTGGATTTGGATTTAGATTAGAATTAGGATTTGATTTTAAGGTGAGTATAAAATTAATGATGTAAGAGAAAATAATATATTATATAAATATAACAATATTTTAACAATTAATAAAAGTGTTGGGTCGATCAAATTAAAAGATTAAAAAAGATAGAAAAATTTTTGTCTACTAGATAGTAATCCTGGTCCCAAAAATTATTTATCCCAGTGTAGTCTCATGGGTTTTACAAAAGCCACAATATTTAGCATTGATGCCCAAATTTTAAACTCAAGATTTAAAGGGATAATACCAAAATTATCCTAGTTGACCAAGGCTTAGGTTTTTCTGGACGGAATCTTTTGCTTTTGCTTTTCTAGATCTGTTGCCCTGGGCAACTTGAATTAGCCAACCATGTGTCGCCACTTGTCCGACATGAAGTACACCTGTTGCCCAAAAAGTACACCAGTTGCCCAAAAAGTACGCAAGTTGCCCTACCTTGTAATCCGTAAAGTCACACTTGTCACTTGCAGCTTTTAGTTCCCCAAAAAGTATTGGTTGCTCTGTTCTAGAAAAGAAAAACAAAAGATTCCGTCTAGAAAAGCCCAAGCCTTGGGCAACTGGGGTAATTTTGGTATTATCCCAGATTTAAAACAAACATTCGTTTATTTTTAATCCCAAAACCCAAGCCCAACCCCCGAAAGCAAACGCACCCTTAAGTTTGGATTAGGATTTAGATTTGAATTTAATGTAAGAAAGAGAGAATATATTAATTTATATAGAGAGAGAGAGAGATAAAATAAATTTGTATATTAATTATTTTTAAATGAATATAATCAATCATATTATAACAAAAGAAAAAAAATAATATCTAACAGATGGATGTTAGAGATGTGCCTACTTTAAGAGATACCATTTATAAAAGTAGGGAAGTCACTGAGAATTTGCAAATAGAACATTTTCGGTAGTCACTCTCAATCTTGGGACCCACAGTTTCATACCAAACAATCAAAGATGGGTATCATCCAAAATCCAACACCCAAAGGCATCAAACAGACGCACCCTAAATGTTTGGTATAAGGAGTTGAGCCTTAGAACTTAGGGATGGATTCAACTTAAATGTTTGGTTTGAGGGGATTACTTTTACTGGACCACCATAACCCAATATATGGGTATTTTCAAAAGTTGGTTAAGGGGTAGGGATTAGAAAATAAATCTCTAACATTGCAACATGTATTAATAATAGCCTCTTCTCTTTTGATGATTTTGCATGAAAACAGTCTTTTTACTTTTTATTAGCAATTTAAATTATTTTATAATATATTTTCTCTCTTATCACTAATCCAAACCCAAACCCAAACCCAAACCCAAATCCAAATTTAAATCCTAATCCTAAACACATCTACAAACCAAACGGACCTTTATATTTGGAGTTGAATTTGAAATTGATGTAGGAAAGAGCAAATATATTATGAAAAGATAAATCGTTAATTATTATGAATAATTAAATGTGTGTCTATCCATATATCTTAACCTCCATAAATTCTTATCTTATCACTTGGTGACTAGGATGATTAGTAGGAGATAAATATGATTAGTAGGAGATTCATTCTTATCTTGATTATCACTTTGATTGTAAGAACCCTATAAATAGATGTTCATTTGTAGTTTGTAATTATCAATGAAAATGCATTCCACAATCTCTCTATCCTTCTAGCTCATACTTCTTGTCGATTATCATTATTTCGTAATACGTTATCAGCACGATAGTCTCAAAGTGCGATCCTTGATTTGACCGGTATGTGTATCACATTTATTTTTTTAATACGGTATGCATTTATGTGTGGTTCTACATGTCGTGTTGCTCTCTGTTAAGGGATTTTAATAATAAGATTGAAATAGTTGATTGCTTCTTAGTGGTTACTTACATGTGATTGCAAAACAATTTTATTCTTTAGAAAAAGAATGCCATGATAAATATAAATTATGAAACTTTTTGTTAACTATCATATTTATAATAAATAAATAAAACTAAATTGTTAAGGTTTAGATAAAAGGTGATAACTGATACGTAGATAAAAGGATGTGTCGCTGATTCATGGCTATGTGAATTTGTATGTGGTAGAAATGTTTTCCTTGTGCCTATGATACTTATCTAACATTACTTAATAGACCTATAAGTAATTATCATCATAATTATGTGCTCGTATATGTCTAACTGTTTGATATTGCGATGACTATACATTGCTTTTACAACCATTATTGCTTTTGATTGTTTCTCTCCTCCTATAATCTGTATAATTATTTGTTGTCTCAATCTAATATATTAGCTTCTATCGTATATTTGACAAATGTTTGTATTACAATATGTTTAATTTTGCAATATTATCTAATTGCTTTATACATCTATGTGTTGCATTTACATTAGTGTAAAGTGAAATGAACGTAAGATCCATTTAAACTTAGGTATGTATTAGCTGTGTTTCTTATAACGATATACTTGTCGTAAATCAAAATGTAACTTTATATGTGATGTCGATTAATTGTATAATTAGTTTTAATGTTATGTGTTGTGTGTATGTTTTTTTTATATGCTTACTGATTCCTTATATTTCAAACTGAGTAAATGTTAACTTGCATATATTTGATTATATAGCTAGTCATGTCGAATCTTGCAAAACTTGAATTTTTGGATTTGGACATAAGTGGACAAAACTATTTGTCTTGGGTTCTGGATTCCGAGATATACCTTGCTACTAATGGTCTTGGTGATACAATCCAAGCGGGAAAGACAAAAACTGTTGAGCAAAAGGCTAAGGCAATGATATTCTTACGACGTCACCTCAATGAGAATTTAAAATATGAATATCTCACTGTTAGGATTCGACACACGGTTAAGGTGGTTAAACCTTTTGTACTTTGTGTGTATGATATATTGAGTTAATATGATTAAGAATGTGGAATCTACTTAATCACACTTATAAGGTTATTTGTGTTATGGAAATGGAACAGTTTTGTTTGTTATATGTCAATGAACAATGAAAGATTAACACCAAACGATTCAATATTATTAAGATAATAATACGAGTGATCTTGAGTTATCACTAGGGTTACAACCTTGAATATTAAGTTTTTCTTACTTGTGATATTTTTGTGTTTGTTCTTGTTCTAACAGATATGAAAGTTCTAAGTATTTTTAAACAACCAACTTTTTAATATCTAGTCTAAGATCTTCTTTTATAGTCCAAGAAGATCTTTACAATATTGCTTAAAGTCTTAATCAACTACTTGCTAACTTATCTTGAGTGTGTCAGTACATAAGATACAACATGTATCTGTGTACACAACTTGTTAACTAAGCACATGGGGTAAGATATTTTCTACCGTATATTGTTGACCAAAATATACATAATATCTTTTCATACTTATCCACTTAGCAGCAGAATGTACATTAGCAGAAGCAATGTTAATGCTAGCAGCAGAATCCTTCAGCAGCAGAATGTTAAGCCTAGCAGCAGAATCATTTATCGCTAGCAGCAGAATCAAATGTTCTAGCAGCAGGAACAAACATTACCAGCAGGAACCAAATGCTCTAGCAGCAGAATCACACTTAGAGTATTTCTTTGAATAGAACCCGATATTAAACTTCTTGAATATTTAATTCCCAACAATCCTCCCCTAAACATGTGAATCCATTTCAACATGTTTCTGAATTAAATTATGGATTGTGAAGATCTTTCAAACACTTCTGTTCTTCAAGATTGAATATCTTTCTCAGTAACTCATCTGCTTTGTTATTTGACTTTAACAATATCAACACACATCTTAAACACTGACCTAAAGATGGTGCAACTTCCTTGGATGGAGGAATTATAAGAGGCAATGATGCTGTGTATCTTGGATGCTTGTTTCAACAAGTGAAATCATCTATCAGCATGCCTTTGCAAGTGATGAACAAACGTGGTAAACTGAAATTGAAACTTTTCTTCATTTGACCTAGATAAAACTTTCTCCTTTAGAATGTTCTTGTCATTTTCAACCTCCATGTCATCATCTTGTATGCTCTTGTATTTTCCTCCCTTTCATTGGTTAAACTTCCAAATTTATTTCCTCCCCTGAAGCAAATAACATTTTATCCTCCCCTATTTGGAAGATCTCTCACCATCATCCCATCATTATCTTATCTACCAATGTGAACTTGTTTTCAGACAATGTTGTACATGAAGCCATCAATTCCTTAAGAGTTTAAGTTGCTGCCCTCATCACTTCTAGGTGTGTTAACTCCTATGAGAGGTGATTCATGGGGCATTTGACTCATGGTCCATCAATGGATGGTTTTTGTGAGTCCCTTTGAAAATCATTTTAAGAAACTTTTGCCTTAGCAGTATGTAATTGATTTTATTATGAAAAACCATACTGTTTTCAACCATTTTGAAGGGATTAAGTGTATAACAGACACTTAATCAAAATTTCGGTTTAAAGCAACCTCTGGTTGTGTGAGAACCAATGTTTTCAATTATAAATAACTGCCTGTGTAAAGATAAACCTATTCAAAAGGCTTTCTTGACAGGGTTTCCAGCTCATAGTAATTGTTACCTCTAACACAAGTGTTAGATTCACTTTTACTTGCTGTTCTTTCTATCAGATATCCCGAGATTAACACATTATACTTGAAAGTATAAAATGATAGAAAGTGAGTTGAGTCAGTTACTATCTGACCAACTAAGTCATCAATTCAATGTGAAATTTCATACTTATGTTTCAAGAAAGAAGTTTTAAGGAGTTTTAAATTCCCAAACTCAGTCCATCATAAACCTAATATGTCAGCAACTGACATTATCATTCTGCTGCTTCCATTTCACTTGAAACATCCTTTTGTGTTCACATGATCATATCTGAAATTGTTAGTCTAAAACCAAAAGAACAATGTACAAAGTACTTGTCTTATATTAGAATAATCATAGGACTAACTGTATGAATAACACAAATTAAAATTTGTACTAGTAGCACAATCTTTTGTAATAGCAGTAGTATCTTTTAAAGCTAGCAGCACAAACAAAAATTTATTTACAAAAACACAAAGTTTAAAATCATTGAGGATTAAGCATTACAATACTTGCTACCAAGTACTGAAACCTTCCAACATCAAAAGCTTTGGTTAGCAGATCTGCAAAATTGAATTCTGAAGCAATTTTAAGAACTTGAATTAATCTTTTCTCATTGCAGTCTCTTATAAAGTGATGTCTAATTTCAATGTGTTTTGTTTTAGAATGTTGCACTGGATTTTTAATAATACAAATTGTACTACTATTATCAATATGAATAACAGTGTTTAAGAAATTGTACCCATAGTCAAGAAGTTGGTTTTGAAGCCATAGAACTTGACCACAGCAACTTGCAGCAGCTACATATTCAGCTTCAGTTGTTGAATTAGCCACAATTGTTTGCTTCTTACACTGCCATGAGACAAGTCTACACCCAAGGAATTGACATCCTCCAGTTGTTGACTTTCTGTCCAAGCTAGCACCAGCATAATCACTATCCGAAAATGCTACCAAATCAAAAGGTGATTATCTAGAATACCATAGACCCAACCTAGGTTGACCTTTGAGATATCTAAAAATCCTCTTGACTGCTGTTAAATGAGAAACCTTTGGAGTTACTTGAAATCTTGCACAAGCACAAACAGAGAACATGATGTCAGGTCTAGATGATGTAAGATACATCAAGGAGCCTATCATAGATCTGTATGTGTGTACATCTACATTTTCTCCATCTAAGTCTTTAAGAAGATGTTTCTCAGAATCCATTGGTGTGCTTGCTACTTTTGAATCAGCAAATTGAAATTTTCTAAGTATCTCTGCTACATACTTGTCCTGAGAGATAAAGATTCCCTCATTTGATTGCTTAATTTGCAGACCCAAAAAGAATGTGAGTTCTCCCATAGAACTCATCTGAAACTTATCATGCATAAGCTTCTCAAACTCTAAACACATCTCCTTCTTAGTAGATCCAAAGATAATGTCATCCACATACACCTGCACTAACAGAAGATCCTTCGTGTGTTGTTTGATGAAAAGTGTCTGATCAATCTTTCCTCTTTGAAATCCATTTTCTAATAAGTAGGAAGCTAGTGTTGCATACCAAGATCTTGGTGCCTGATGAAGGCCATTGAGAGCTTTAACTACTCTGTACACTTTGTCTGGATGTTGTGGGTCAATGAAGCCTAGAGGTTGTGAAACATACACCTCTTCTTCAATTGTTCCATATAAAAATGCACTCTTGACATCCATTTGATAAACCGTGAAGCCTAAAAATGAAGCATAAGCTAGGAAAAGCCTAATTGCCTCAATCCTTGCTACTGGAGCATAAACCTCACCATAGTCTATTCCTTCTTGTTGTGTGTACCCTTGGGCTACTAATCTAGCCTTATTCCTAATCACTATACCCCTTTCATCCCTTTTATTCTTGAAAACCCATCTAGTGCCAATTACCTTTGAATTCTTAGGTAAATCAACTAGCACCCAAACTTTCTGAATCTTGAACTGAAGAAGCTCCTCTTGCATAACTTCTACCCAGCTTGAATTATCTAAGGCTTTCAGAATGTTCTTTGGTTCATCTTGTGAGTGAAAACATACAAACAAGCAAGAGTTTGAAAACTCATGCTGCTTTGAAGCATAAAGAGCATCAAGAAGCCCTTGTTGGTCTGAAGACATCAGTTGTTGTCTTGTCTTCACACCTGATTGTACATCTCCAATCACATTATCTAGGGAGTGGACTTTGTGAATTCTTGTTTGTGGAGTAGAAGGAACTTGATAATTTGATGGAAGATTGTTGAAATCCACCTCATTATCTGAGAATTCTACTTCTTTCGTTTTTGAAGGGCCAGCAGCAGAATCACCAGCAGAAACAATTTGTTGTTCTTGAGTTCCATCTTCTTTCTTTTCAGCTTCAACACCTTCTTTAGCTTTGCCAGAAGAAGATTCATCAGTTGTTGAAGTTGATTCCACACTTGTACTTGACCATATTGGCATCCAAACATGATCTTGGTTTGACTCCTTGTTTAACCCTGCCTCATTTGTTGTTTCAACAAACTTTGAACCTGAAAATTCATTAGATTCAACAACAACAGGCACATAATTCATAGAATGGGTTAGTGCTTCAAGATCAAATAGTCATTTTGGTCCTTGACCTTCTACATTGGATTTATCTTCTAAAAACTCCACATGTAGATTTTCCTCTACAATCATAGTTCTTGTGTTGTATACTCTAAATGCTTTACTATTAAGAGAATATCCAACAAAGAAACCTTCATCTGCTTTACCATCGAATTTTCCTAAATGGTCTAAGGTATTGAGAATTGTCACATGACATCCAAAAGGTCTAAGAAATCCTATTGCAGGAGTTCTACCTCTAAAAAGTTCATATGATGTCTTATTGTGAGGCTGTACAACTAAAACTCTATTTTGAACATAGCAAGCAGTGCTAACTGCTTCAGCCCAAAAAGTTATAGGTAGCTTAGAATCAGCTAACATAGTTCTAGCAGCTTCAATTAGTGTTCTATTCTTCCTCTCAACAACACCATTCTGTTGTGGTGTTCTAGCAACACTAAATTCTCTCCTAATACCTTTTTGTTTGCAGAAATCATCCATAACTCTATTCTTAAACTCTGTCCCATTATCACATCTAATGACTTTCACTTTCTTGTCTACTTGGTTTTCTATCTAAGTAATGAATGTCTTAAGGATGCTTGTAGTCTCATCCTTAGTAGATAGAAAGAAAACCCATGTAAATCTAGTATAGTCATCAATTATAACAAGACAATATCTCTTATGCATTATACTACTTACTGAAACAGGTCCAAATAAGTCCATATGAAGCATAAACAATGATTGATTGATAGAGTTAAAAATCTTGGGCTTACAAGTGGCTTTGTGTTGTTTGCCTTTAAGACAAGTAATGCATGTTTGATCATTTTCAAATCTTTTGTGAGGTAAACCTCTTACCAAACCATTCTTAACAATTTTATTTATGGTTTTGAAATTAATATGACCAAGCCTTCTATGCCATTTCATTGATTCATCCAATGTGGCCTTTGCAACAAGACAAGTTAAATCCTTTTTAGGAACAATGTTCTTCATGTCTACATTGTACATATTGCCCTTTCTAGGAATTTTAAGAAGTACTTGACTTTCATCAGGCATTTTAAAATCAGGAGAAAGTACAAGACATTCAGTCTCACAGAAAAGAACATTGTTCTTTTTGTCACACATTTGTGAGACACTAAAAAGATTATAATTTAGCTCTTTTACATAGAACACATCTTCAAAATCTAAATTTCCAGTTTTAATGGTACCTTTACCGGAAATTTTGCCACCAACACCTCCTCCAAAGGTAACATAGCCACCATCTAATGTTTGAAAATCAGAAATATAGGACTTGTTACCTGTCTAAGGCAGAGCATCTCTGTCCTTTCTTCATAAATTCCTCTTCCCTGCAACAAATTATGTATCAGCTTAAGCAGAATTTAAGAAAGATACCTATATCCTGATTACCTAAAAAGGATACAAAACAGGCCAGACTGTCGTAAGTGAAGGCCGGAGCTAAAAATAGTGAATCTACAAAAAATATATAGAAAATAGAACTACTAGGATTTTTCTGTCTTCAATATTCCAGAAGATGATTCTTGTAACTGTGTTTTGTAAATCTATCAAATAACCAAAACTTAAGAAATTAACCCTAAAGTTATGCAAGTCACTGTAAAGACAAAAAGCGCTCAGCCTCACTCCTATACCATATGTCACTCTCGCTTTGCCTGCCACGTGGTTTTGGAGATGTCAATTGTAAATTATGAAAGTTAACCATGTTACGCGTTTGAATAGGTTTATTTGACCGCTGCCACGGGGGATTACTTACAGATTATGTGAGTGTCTTAATATGTTTTGGTTATGAGATGGCAGTGCAGCCACTATCAGAAAGCGAATTACACAAGATTAAGTGATCCCAAGGGCTACATTGGATCCAACTGATGTTACATACACAGTGTTAATACAAATAGCGTCCCAAAAACGTTATTTATATTCTTTGATCTTTCATTAGTTTTGTTAATGACAAATATAAGGAATATCTTTTAGCAAATAATAAATACTAGCTTAGTCTCTTAAGTACACACTTTACACTTCACATATTAACTAAGAACTACAAGTTTAGTAACTTGTTTCCTTAAAAGGAAACTTTAATTCATAAACCATTCCATGACATCATTGTATGCATCACATACAATATCTTTGATATATCTTGGTTAGATATGCAAGCAACATAGTTGACATTTGAAGATCTTGGAAGATATGGTAAGATACAACTAAGATATGGTAAGAGACAACTATTACATAGCTGTCACATCCCACGGATCCAAGTCTTATAAAGGACGGATCCCTTTTGAGGGATCCGCCGGATCCGTGAGCTGAAGATCAGCTTGCCTATAAATAGGAAGCTGATCATTTGGCTCTCTCATCACTCATATAGCTTAAACACATATATTCATTCAGTACATATCTTACTAACATCATTCATAGTTGCATTTCACTTTGATCATCCATTTTGTAGAAAGGAGATCAAGCATTCAAGGATCTACAGAACCGTAATCCTTTAGTTGCATTACTGTGTGATCTTGTAGTTTGTTTCAACACATCATATCTATCATTTGTAATCAGTGAGTGTGGTTAGTACTTTAGTCCTTAAAGTACAAAGAGTGTAGGGAGTGGTTGTACCCTTGTAAAGAACTCGACATCTAGCTTAGTGTCGGTAAAGTAAGTAGGCGACGTCAGGTTGGTTCTACCTTGTGAAAAGAACCCGGTGTTTAGCTTAGTACCGGAAAAGGAAGTAAGCGACGTGTAAAGGTTTTCTCCACCTTGAAGGGAGTTTGTTTCTTAGTGAAAGATAAACTCTCGAGTAGGAAACTCGGGGAGTGGAGTAGGGCAAGGAATAGAGTTCTTGTAGCCGAACCACTATAAACAACTGTGTCGTGTGGTTTGATCTTTCCTCTCTTTATCTTTTGTTTACATTGTGTGATTATTTATTTGTGATTGTTTCCTTTGAATTAACATATAGTAACAAAGCAAATAAAACTTTAAAACGGTAAAAACTATTCAACCCCCCTTCTAGTTTTCCACAATTGGCATCAAGAGCTACGTTACTTAAGATCTTTAAAATATATTGTATTTTAAAACTTAAAACGATCCATGGATTTTGAAAACTTTAAAGAAGGGCAATCTATGCAGAGACCACCTCTATTTGAACCAAATTGTTTTATTTATTGGAAAAATCGCTTTGAGACTTATGTAAAGTCAAAGGATATAGATCTATGGTATATTATAGTTGATGGTGATTATAAGCCTATTAGTAATAATATTTCGGGTGGTCGGGATGAAGGAGCTTCTCTTACTCGTCACAGTGATGAGCAAAAGAAACTAATTGCCAAAAATAACGAAGCCAAAATGATGCTTTATAATGCCTTACCTAAGAAAGAATATGAAAGAGTTTTTATGTGTAAAACGGCTAAGGATATTTGGCAATCTCTTATTATCACACATCAAGGAAACTCACAAGTAAAAGATAACAAAATTGATCTTCTTGTCCAACAATACGAACAATTTGTTATCTCTGAAGATGAGACCATTGATAGTGCGTTTGCTAAGTTCAATACTATTATTACATCACTTAAAGCACTTGACGAATCTTTTTCTAGCAAGAATTTTGTCAGGAAATTTCTAAGAGCACTCCATCCGAAATGGAGAGCAAAGGTGACAGCTATTGAAGAATCTAAGGATCTCTCAAGCATGACACTGGATGAGCTCATAGGAAACCTAAAAGTTCACGAAATGATTATGGAAAAAGACTCGGAAATTGTCAAAGGCAAAAAGGAGAAGATTAAGTCTATTGCCTTGAAAGCCAAAGTTGAGTCAAGTGATGATGAGTCTTGTTCAAACAGTGATGATGAAGAATATGCCATGGCCGTGAGGGATTTCAAGAAATTTGTCACACCCTGAATTTACCTGTTAATGGCAGCGGAATTGAATACCTTGGTGTGACTTTCATGGCGTCTCATACAATGGATATATTGAACGACCTAAAGTGTCGTTTTGAAAATACACGTTTGATCATAAATAAAATCAGAGTTTACAAAACATAGGTCCCAAATGATGTTGCAAGTTTAAAAACAAAACCATAGTAGATCAAACGGTTACATAAGTGCATGAAAATAAGTGATGCAAGTCGACCCCGCGACTCCAAGATGGTCCAATGCATGCCCACATGATAGCTAATAACCTGAAAATACATTGCTAAAAACGGTCAACATAAAGTTGGTGAGAGTTCATAGGTTTAATAAAATGAAGTTATACGATAGCCACAAGTATAAAGTGTATGACATAAGTCACATAAAAATGATTGTACAATAGCCTTAAGCTCATGACCCCGACGCCATGACTGAATTCTTTGGAGCCCCTGGGAGTGTTTTGCCAGACACTCAAATGAAAAGACATGAAGTGCATCCGCTATCGGTTGTTGGTCAAAGCCAACACGGATGGAGGCGTCACCCTCGATAGATCTATCCACTCACTCTCGCTTAAACATAATTAACGGTTCATGATTATATGGGGACTTTCAATTGGCAACAAGGTAACTTAATCTATGTACAGGAAGTCTGGTACTTTGGCTCGTATGGAAAACAGTTGCAATGTATTCTCCCCGTGGGATTTGAAAACAATAATAAAATGTATACGGGGCTATGAAAACTCACCTGAAGTGATGATACAACAATGCTATGAAATCGGAATACTTGGAATAATTGAAATACTGGAACACTTGGAATACTTGGCAATAACAAGGCGCGAACACTAGCCGCTACCTAAAATGAATGCATGAATACTACTTGAGATCATGAAGCAATGTAGTGCATGTACATGTATATGTAACCTATACCACTCGTCATTTGAAAATACTAGTTATCGTTGATATGTAGAGTTTTTCCAAAACTTGGTATAAATATGTTAACTTGTTAACGTAAAACTAGTCGTGTCATAATGTGTATAAAACGTTAGTGTTGGTCTTGGCGTTTTGAAAACATTGAAATGTGATATGGTAGTCGCGTTAATAAACCTTTGATTGTACGTGTTCCAATGGATAAGAATTACGGTTCACCATAGTCGTTTTGTGAAAAATATAGTTTCTAGTACGTAAACATTTTCTACTTAAAAAGCTGTCAAAATAAAATGTATATAGTCGATGTTTAAACGCGTGTATCTCGTTCGTTATTAGCTTGTTTTTGACGTTCTTTATATCCGTGGTTTCGTATAAACATGTACTAATATATTTTCAGTAGCTCGGGTCATCTAGGTCGCGTTAAACGCCTCAGCGGGTCCGTCGAAAGTCGTGTAACAGCTTGCTATTTTCCGGAAAATTAGTTTTCGTCGTTAAACTTGTAAAAATCATATCTCTTTCGTTATTAACTCGTTTTTATCCCCGTTTTCGGCCACGGCTTCGTCTCGGAAGGTATTTTCTAAATATTTGGCCAAAAATTACCTCACACCTACTGAGTTTCCCACGTTCCACTTTTAATGACAGTAGGTTATGTATATTTGTTAAAACTTGATTTTCTAGTTATTATCTTGTCCAAAAATGTCACAAACAACTACCAATCATTCTAAAACTTACCATATACTTTCTTAAGGTGTCAAGGGTCCTAAACATCATCATCCATGATAATCTAACAAGGATCTAATTATATGACAAAACTAGGGCTTATAACTTTATAAAAAGTTTAATAAGAGTGGTATAACTAACATATACTTGTAAATCTTCTACAAAAATTATATGAACATGATATTAACTTGGAAAAATTATGAAAATAGGTGTTGATAACTTACTTGAAGGATTAGTGAGAAAAAGAGGATGAAAACCTAATTACACCTTGAGTTTTTATTTCAAAACCCTAAAAGGAGTACTAGATGGACTTGATTATGTATTGATCTTGAAAAATTGATGAATCTTGCTTGTGTTTTGATCCTTGGCCGAGCACAAAGAAGAGAGAAAGGAAGAAGAGAAACTTTTCTAGTTCTTGAACTTGTATGTGTAGATTATGTGTAAAAAAAATGAGATATAATCCTTAAGTAGTAGACAATATCTAGGTAAGCAATAAATGAAGGATGGGAAGTTGCATATTTTGGGGGATAGGGGAGGGGGGCTGGCGTGAAACAAGGGGAGGGGGGGGGGCCATGTTGGGTGATTTGATTGGAAATGATTTATATGTATAATGTGTAGTTTTTATTAGTTTTAGGTGTAACCGGGTACCGTGTTAACTAGAAATAAATTTTGACGGAGTTAACCGGGATATAATAAACTCATGAAAATTGTAAAAATATGTTGGGTACAAGTCTTGAGTGTTTGGACAATTATTGTTTAGTTTTTACGAAAACCGTCGTAATTATATAAAACGTACGATATAAATTAAATAAATTCTCAAAATACCGGGTAATTAAATTTTATAATTTTCTTGATGTTAAAATGAGTATAAAAATATGTCGGGACCATCGTGGGGATTGTCGGACGTGTTAGTCATGTTTATTGGTCGCGCGTTAACGTTTTAATTAAAAGTAATTATACGTAATACGTCGAATGTAACAAAAATATTAATTTGATAAACCTACGAGTGGTATAGTATGAAAATGGAAATCTGATGATATGCAGACTATTCCTAGTCCGTATGCAGTGTTCCTACTGATGATGCATGAATTTCGCAGTTAAACCAAACCGGTTACGCGAATATGAATACCCGTAAACTACGTTTACGCTGAAATGAATAATGAACATGAATAGTAAAATTCCTGAACGCTTCTCGAAGTCTCAAACTGACTCCAAAAACGATGAATAGTAGAATGATGAATAGTGATCGGTGAATAGTAAATGATGAATAGTAACTGATGAATAGTGAATTGTCGAGGTTAGGAAAGTGACCTGAAATTACGGGTTGTGACAGTCGCCCCTCCAAAAGGGAATTCAGTCCCTGAATTCAATTGTCGTTGGTTTCAGAAGCAGGCTCGGGAAAAAAGATGTGGATACTTGCGTCGCATTTGGTCTTCTCGTTCCCAAGTAAACTCGGGTCCTCTTCGAGAATTCCAGCGAACTTCCACGATAGGAATTCGACTCTTCTTCAATTGTTTGACCTCACGGTCCATGATTTCAACAGGTTCTTCCACAAAATTAAGCTTGTCATCTAGTTGAATTTCTTCGAGTGGAATAACGGACGACTCGTCGGAAAGACACTTCTTGAGGTTCGAAACATGAAATGTGTTATGAACGTTGCTGAGTTCCGACGGAAACTTAGGTGTGTATGCCAACTGACCGGCTCTAACTAGAATCCGAAATGGTCCGATACCGAGAGCTCAGTCTATCGGGTTATCAAAAATTGTATCATGCCTTTCCAAGGCAAGGCTTTCAATCATAGTTCGTGCTTCTACTTGAATCTAGGAGGTTCGTTGTTCAAGGGTATCAATTCCGTATGATGTGCATCATGCATCGACCTAACTTCCATTGTTTTCTCATTTCTTGTAACTGATTCTTGACTTGTGAAATTTCCTTTGTTGTCCCCCGGTTTAGTTCTAGGTCCGTGAATTTAACTTTCCAAATTCGATATATAAATATGTATATGGTCACTTCGGCCATAGGGTGTCTTAAATGGTGCCTTTATATATTCCCGTGATGGTTATTTTTGCTGATGATGAAATTCGTCAATACTCGAAAGATTATCCTAATCCCTTCAAGGTTGGTTATGTGGTGTTGAATAAATCCTATAGTGTTCAGGTAGTTCTCTTAAGGATTCGTTGGGCTAACTATGGTAGAGCGTGTATATCCAATTAGGAAAGGAATATCTTAAAGGAATTGCTAGAAATCTGAGGGGTATCGTCTATCCTTTCGCCGTTTCTATGTCATAAAATATCTTTCATAATGTAGAGTCTCTCTTAGAGAAGTCAATGGTGCAAATTCAACTTAATGGCTGAGTGAGTGATGAGCGATGTAAGTATCCGGTGGGAGTTTGTTAAAAGGGGTGTTCATGAAAAATTCCATTTGTTTACAAAGCTTTTGAATGAAGATTGTTATTAATAATTTCTGAAAATGTGACTATTTTCTTCACGGCATAATTCCTCCTGAATTATACATAGGTGATCAGGCTATGTATAATTGAGGACCAACGATGCGATGCTTGGTTAAATCGAAACGGTATTACTTTTTCCCAAAAGTTTTAGATGGTGTTCAGCGTGTTGTTTTGATAAATGGTTTTCTAGATATTTCCTTTGAAAGTAACATGAAAATTGTCTCGCGTAGCGGTAGTAAATACTTGATAAAATGACAGGAAATCCATTTATAGGGTGGTACCAAATGGTTTATTTTGAAAGTTCTGAAAAATAGTTCTCCCGTAGGGTAGTAAAATAACTTGCATTAAATTTGTTGAAGGTTTCATTGGATACATGGATGAATCTTATGAAATGGTATTAGTCTACTAATCCGTCAAGAATGAAATCGGCCTAATCCCTAGTAAGATAAAGGTATATTTTTGCGAAACTATAGAGAATTGAGCAATTGGAATAGGAATGGAATAAACAATGGTTATGATTATCGCGAAGATAACAAAAGATAGGTATTACATTGGATAGGAAAGTGCTTAATACAACTAGGTTACACCAACGTACCTATGGAAAGTACAAAAGAAAGATACAACCCTAGAGGGCTCAACTATGGTTTATTAAAACATGAACTCCTTCTGGTTAAGCATTGTTGTTGTCTTTGATGTTGCTAATGTCCTGACGGTCTCTCTCCCAAGCACGCACGCTATTCCTCGAGTTAATTCCTCTTGGTCCCCATGTCCTGA
This sequence comes from Artemisia tridentata subsp. tridentata, assembly GCA_021014915.2. Classification (NCBI taxonomy): domain Eukaryota; kingdom Viridiplantae; phylum Streptophyta; class Magnoliopsida; order Asterales; family Asteraceae; genus Artemisia; species Artemisia tridentata. The sequence goes on along the minus strand of CP139503.1, from coordinate 23,614,043 downwards.
TTTCCTTTCGGGCAATTGTTCCTAAAGTGTCCAACTTCTCCACAACCATAACATGTTGGCGGTGGATTCTGATTATTTCCCCCAGGAGCAGCCCTGCATCCCTTAGCCAGATGACCGATCTTCCCACAATTGAAACAAGGTTTAGGGCAATCCCCCGGGTTATGATGTGTTTGGCATTTGTTACACTTTGGTAGAGTACCGGCGTAACCTTTCTTTTCAGTCGGACCCGCAACATAGGCCCGTGCAGTTTCTTGTCTTTTGGGTGGTGGTTGGTTGGCGTTGTTACCTTGGTTGTCATCCCATTTCCTTTTGTTGTTGTTGTTCTGGTAATTGTTGGTGTTATTGTTGTAGTTACGGTTTCGGTTGAAGTTATTGTTGTTGTTGTTGGCGGGTGTCACTTTCTTCAGAACTTGAGCTATGAGCTTTTAAGACATCCTGATTGCCTCATCAAGAGTTTGCGGATCAAAAGAAATCACATCACCACGGATGCTTTCGGGCAATCCACCAATGAAATTCTCTACCAATTTTTCATCATCAGGCACCATAGATGGGCATAGAGCAGCTAACTCTTGGTACCTCCGAATGTAAGTCTCAATATCATTACCCACAGTTACCAGATCATAGAACTCCACCTCTAACTTCTTCACTTCGGTTCATGGGCAAAACTTCTTAGTTACCAACTTTTTGAACTCGTCCCATGTGACCTTGTAAGCATTCTCCATCCCTATGGGCTTTGCATAGGAGTTCCACCACGATAAGGCTTGATCACGAAGCGTACTCACGGCAAACTTAACCTTGGAATCATCCGGACAGTTGCATAAGATAAACACGGATTCAGTATGTTCGAACCATCGAACCATGGCAGTAGCCCCTTCAGTACCCTTATACAAAGTAGGATCTCCACTCTTGAAATCCTTGTAAGTACATTTCTTCCCATTGGTTCCGTTGCTAGCTTCTCCCGATGTCCCTATCCGAGAAGCATCTTCGGCAGCTCTTGCGGCAACAGCGGCTCTTTCAATCTCTAGAGCTTCGGCTACACTATCCCTAACAAGCTTCCGGATAGCAGCCTGAGTCATTTCTGGGGAAATCGTTGCAGCAGCCTTGGCTTTAGCTTTCCTAGGTGCCATAATTCTGGTAGATCACAACAGAATACATCAACAACAACCATACTAGAAATGATTATCGTACAAAATATATACAACCACAACATGTATATATATATCCACCACAAGTGTAAATACAACCACGATATGTACAACCACAACATGTACAACCTCAGCGTGTATAAATACAACCATGAGTACTCGTAATAGCAACGATCATTGTTCACTAGGCATACCACCACAACCATGCGTATATCCTCATAACACATGAATACAACACTTAAAAATTTTGGTCTACATTGACCGGTGTCATAGATAGCACAACCATACCCATATAGTAAAGTCAATACTTGGGGATCTCGTTGTACAACAATCAAAATACCACAAGCTTCTTCGAACTACGCCACCCTTCCCGTGGCTAGGATGATAGTAAAAGCGAGTAAAGGTAAAAGATAGGATGATGTCCTGAAGTGAGGTCCGGGGTTGTGCATCGATTCATGTCTGAGATAATGTAGATTCCAATCCATTCCTGAGGAATCTATTAATGTTCCTGTCGAGTCCGTGATCTTGGTGTTATCCACAAGATGTTATTTAATTCATGTCAAGTGAGAATGGGAAAAGGGAAATGACAATGGTCGTGCTGAAAGGCAAGGTTAGGCTCCCGAATCTCGAAGGTCTCGGTGTCATATCTGATTGGTGGGGTGTTGTTACGATGACCAATGATGAAATCCAACTCCTCGGCTTAGAATGTGATGTAATCAAACTTGGTAATGATGAGGGTGTTGTGAAGAGTTCTCTTGTGGTGGTGTAATATTGCTCAAAGCATCTTGTTGGTTCATTATGTCATGAAAGTATGAGTCGATTATACCTGAGATAGTATAGAGTATTTGCGAGGAATGCCACTCTTTGGCGATTTGTTGTTGCTGTTGTTTGGTTTGTGGGGCATCCAAACCCTCACGTGTAGTCTCAATTAGTTAGAGATCATCATCTAACGATGAAGAGTAGTAGGTTGTCTAACAGTAAGGGCTCTCGAACTCTCATCAACCTTAATCTATAAGGTGGTGTAGTGTCCTTAGTGGTAGATGGTAATGGTGTATCAAACCATGTACGCTTCTCAAGCGGTAAGTTAAGTATGTGAGTAGAGTCCCTGAGATGTGATGGTATAAATGGGGTTCCATATGATGATGATGAAGTTGATGGTGATAATACTGAAGGAATCACTACTCTCTTTTACGCTATCTTGCGACGTCTAAGCGGTAAAACTGGAGTATGCACTATGGGACGGCCAATAGTGGTATGAGTAGCTGATACTGGTGGTAATACATGAGTAGTGAGTGTTCTAATAGTGAGGGAATGAAGATATACTATCTTTCTTGCAATAAACATTCTAATAGGTCCATAAGGACTAAGCATGTACGTCTTATCAAATGGTATACTCTGTATGGGCTGAAGTAATAGGGACATCCCGATCGTCTTGCGACGTCGGAACATAAGAGTTGGATTCTGCGGAAACCGGAATAGTATGGGATGATGAATCTGTAGGTGCACGAGTAACCAAAGGTGGTGCAATAAGTGAAATCTGAGGAGTAGGTGCAACAATGGGAGTAGTAGAAGACATAGCGTCCTCGATGTAAACATCAGAAGATATAACAATAGTGCGGGAATTGGAAGACATATCTCTGTGGCAACAATGCAAAATGAAATGAATAACCCATGTAATGAATCCTCGCAAATAATAACGTGCACTTATGATGTAATGATGAGACGCTACCGTTGGGGTAGTTATAGTCTAGGGTATGAGGATAACCTAGTTCGCTATAACCATTGCTCTGGTACCAATCTGTCACACCCTGAATTTACCTGTTAATGGCAGCGGAATTGAATACCTTGGTGTGACTTTCATGGCGTCTCATACAATGGATATATTGAACGACCTAAAGTGTCGTTTTGAAAATACACGTTTGATCATAAATAAAATCAGAGTTTACAAAACATAGGTCCCAAATGATGTTGCAAGTTTAAAAACAAAACCATAGTAGATCAAACGGTTACATAAGTGCATGAAAATAAGTGATGCAAGTCGACCCCGCGACTCCAAGATGGTCCAATGCATGCCCACATGATAGCTAATAACCTGAAAATACATTGCTAAAAACGGTCAACATAAAGTTGGTGAGAGTTCATAGGTTTAATAAAATGAAGTTATACGATAGCCACAAGTATAAAGTGTATGACATAAGTCACATAAAAATGATTGTACAATAGCCTTAAGCTCATGACCCCGACGCCATGACTGAATTCTTTGGAGCCCCTGGGAGTGTTTTGCCAGACACTCAAATGAAAAGACATGAAGTGCATCCGCTATCGGTTGTTGGTCAAAGCCAACACGGATGGAGGCGTCACCCTCGATAGATCTATCCACTCACTCTCGCTTAAACATAATTAACGGTTCATGATTATATGGGGACTTTCAATTGGCAACAAGGTAACTTAATCTATGTACAGGAAGTCTGGTACTTTGGCTCGTATGGAAAACAGTTGCAATGTATTCTCCCCCGTGGGATTTGAAAACAATAATAAAATGTATACGGGGCTATGAAAACTCACCTGAAGTGATGATACAACAATGCTATGAAATCGGAATACTTGGAATAATTGAAATACTGGAACACTTGGAATACTTGGCAATAACAAGGCGCGAACACTAGCCGCTACCTAAAATGAATGCATGAATACTACTTGAGATCATGAAGCAATGTAGTGCATGTACATGTATATGTAACCTATACCACTCGTCATTTGAAAATACTAGTTATCGTTGATATGTAGAGTTTTTCCAAAACTTGGTATAAATATGTTAACTTGTTAACGTAAAACTAGTCGTGTCATAATGTGTATAAAACGTTAGTGTTGGTCTTGGCGTTTTGAAAACATTGAAATGTGATATGGTAGTCGCGTTAATAAACCTTTGATTGTACGTGTTCCAATGGATAAGAATTACGGTTCACCATAGTCGTTTCGTGAAAAATATAGTTTCTAGTACGTAAACATTTTCTACTTAAAAAGCTGTCAAAATAAAATGTATATAGTCGATGTTTAAACGCGTGTATCTCGTTCGTTATTAGCTTGTTTTTGACGTTCTTTATATCCGTGGTTTCGTATAAACATGTACTAATATATTTTCAGTAGCTCGGGTCATCTAGGTCGCGTTAAACGCCTCAGCGGGTCCGTCAAAAGTCGTGTAACAGCTTGCTATTTTCCGGAAAATTAGTTTTCGTCGTTAAACTTGTAAAAATCATATCTCTTTCGTTATTAACTCGTTTTTATCCCCGTTTTCGGCCACGGCTTCGTCTCGGAAGGTATTTTCTAAATATTTGGCCAAAAATTACCTCACACCTACTGAGTTTCCCACGTTCCACTTTTAATGACAGTAGGTTATGTATATTTGTTAAAACTTGATTTTCTAGTTATTATCTTGTCCAAAAATGTCACAAACAACTACCAATCATTCTAAAACTTACCATATACTTTCTTAAGGTGTCAAGGGTCCTAAACATCATCATCCATGATAATCTAACAAGGATCTAATTATATGACAAAACTAGGGCTTATAACTTTATAAAAAGTTTAATAAGAGTGGTATAACTAACATATACTTGTAAATCTTCTACAAAAATTATATGAACATGATATTAACTTGGAAAAATTATGAAAATAGGTGTTGATAACTTACTTGAAGGATTAGTGAGAAAAAGAGGATGAAAACCTAATTACACCTTGAGTTTTTATTTCAAAACCCTAAAAGGAGTACTAGATGGACTTGATTATGTATTGATCTTGAAAAATTGATGAATCTTGCTTGTGTTTTGATCCTTGGCCGAGCACAAAGAAGAGAGAAAGGAAGAAGAGAAACTTTTCTAGTTCTTGAACTTGTATGTGTAGATTATGTGTAAAAAAAATGAGATATAATCCTTAAGTAGTAGACAATATCTAGGTAAGCAATAAATGAAGGATGGGAAGTTGCATATTTTGGGGGATAGGGGAGGGGGCTGGCGTGAAACAAGGGGAGGGGGGGGGCCATGTTGGGTGATTTGATTGGAAATGATTTATATGTATAATGTGTAGTTTTTATTAGTTTTAGGTGTAACCGGGTACCGTGTTAACTAGAAATAAATTTTGACGGAGTTAACCGGGATATAATAAACTCATGAAAATTGTAAAAATATGTTGGGTACAAGTCTTGAGTGTTTGGACAATTATTGTTTAGTTTTTACGAAAACCGTCGTAATTATATAAAACGTACGATATAAATTAAATAAATTCTCAAAATACCGGGTAATTAAATTTTATAATTTTCTTGATGTTAAAATGAGTATAAAAATATGTCGGGACCATCGTGGGGATTGTCGGACGTGTTAGTCATGTTTATTGGTCGCGCGTTAACGTTTTAATTAAAAGTAATTATACGTAATACGTCGAATGTAACAAAAATATTAATTTGATAAACCTACGAGTGGTATAGTATGAAAATGGAAATCTGATGATATGCAGACTATTCCTAGTCCGTATGCAGTGTTCCTACTGATGATGCATGAATTTCGCAGTTAAACCAAACCGGTTACGCGAATATGAATACCCGTAAACTACGTTTACGCTGAAATGAATAATGAACATGAATAGTAAAATTCCTGAACGCTTCTCGAAGTCTCAAACTGACTCCAAAAATGATGAATAGTAGAATGATGAATAGTGATTGGTGAATAGTAAATGATGAATAGTAACTGATGAATAGTGAATTGTCGAGGTTAGGAAAGTGACCTGAAATTACGGGTTGTGACAAAATTCTTCAGGAGACGAGGAAAGTTCGTAAAACCACCTCGTGATGAAAAGAAATCCTCTCGGAAAGATCGTGACGATAAGAAAGGTAAGGATGATAGGAAATGCTATAGGTGTGGTGACTCCAGTCACTTAATAGGAGAATGTCCAAAGCCTCCAAAGACCAAGTCTCAAAGAGCCTTCGTTAGTGGAGCTTGGAGCGATAGTGAAGGAGATGATGATGATGAGCCTAAGAACAACGAAATTGCACTTATGGCTAATGACACAGAAGAGGTACATTCTGATTCATACTCCTTTATAGATGATGAAACCTTAGAAGTAGAATATAACAAACTGTGTGATGTCACTTTAAAAATCATAAACAAAAACAAATTTTTGAAAATAAAGACAACACTTTTAGAGAATGAAATATATTGGCTTAAAGAAAAAGCAATACGAATTGAAAAAGGTAAAGTTAGTAAAGAAACATGTGTGTCTTGTCAAGAACTAAAACTTGAACTAGAAACCTTAAGAACCACACAGGAAGATTTAATCAGACAAAATTCAAAGTTTAAAAGGTTTGATAAAAACATAAGTTGTGCAGATGAAATAATGAAAATGCAAAAGCTACCTCATGATAAAACAGGTCTAGGCTTTATGAAACTAGGAACCTTAAGTGATTATAAGGAACAGACTGTGATTAAAACTGATTCAACAGAGTTAGACACTCACGGATCCGACGGATCCAAAAATTTGGATCCGCCAGGTATATCCAAAGGATCCGCGGGTACAGAAGTTGAACAGAAGGTTCACAAAGTCGACCGTTCCGAGTTTGTTAAAGTTACTAAGAAACCTAACAGTAGCATAACCAATAATAAACACAAACCAGCAGTATCTTTAGGAAGAGGTCAAGCTAGAAATGAATATAGAATTAAAACGGATCAACAAAGACCTCAGATGAGTTTTCCCAAACACCCCTTTCCAAAGAGTATAGCAAATTCACAACACACTTATCAAAATAATTGGAACCAAAACATGTCTAGAAACTTTCATGGTCCTAATTATATGCCGTGGAACAATTGTCCACCTTTTCAGTACATAAACCACGATAATGTCATGTTTAACCCAAACGGACCCATGAGATATTGGGGACCAAATGCTTGAGTCTTTTATGAACTTAGGTATGCTTGAAAGTTGATCTTGAACCTGATGAGTGGATCAAAGATAGTGGGTGCTCAAGACACATGACGGGAAACAAAAATCTTTTCTCAACCTACCAAGTGTATGACGGAGGTAATGTCACATTCGGTAGCAAGCTTAAAAGTAAAATCATCGGAAAAGGTACAATCTCTCATGACTCTCTATCTATTGATGATGTTGCTCATGTAGATAATTTAGGATTTAATCTACTTAGTATAAGTCAATTATGCCGCAAAAAGTATAACGTCCTTTTCAGTGAAAATGGAAGTAAAATACTTAAAGATGGCATAACCGTAGGAAAAGGTGTTTTAAAGAATAATGTCTATGTTATGAAATTAGATAAAACACCTAAAGATAAATTATGTCTTACCTCCTTGGACGAAAACTCAACTCTATGGCATCGACGCTTAGGTCATGCTAATATGAGGCTTATTCAATCCTTGTCTTCCAAAGAACTCGTTAGGAACCTACCCAAGTTGAAATATGACCAACACTTTTGTGATGCTTGCAAAATTGGGAAACAAGTACATAATAGCCATAAGGCTAAAAACATGGTATCTACATCTAGATGCCTAGAATTATTACATATGGATTTGTTTGGCCCGTCGGCTATACAAAGTTATGGAGGAAATTTTTACACTTTAGTCATAGTAGATGATTACTCTAGATATACATGGACAAAGTTTTTGAAAACTAAAAATGAGGCATTTGATAAATTTGAAATTCTAAGCAAGAAAATTCAAAATCAAATAGGAAGTAATATAGTATCTATTAGAACTGACCATGGTCGAGAATTTGACAATGAAATTCAATTTGGAAATTTTTGTGATAATAATGGAATAACTCATAATTTCTCGGCTCCTCGTACACCTCAATCTAATGGTGTAGTAGAACGTAAAAATAGAACAATTCAAGAAATGAGTAGAACTATGTTAAATGAACAAAACATACCACAAAAGTTTGGTGTCACGCTGTAGATACTTCTACATATATCCTTAATAGAGTTTTAATTAGACAATTTTTAAATAAAACTCCTTATGAAATTTATCGAGGCAAAAAGCCTACATTAGGATATTTTAGAGTTTTTGGAAGCAAGTGCTTCATTTTAAACACAAAGGACTATCTCACTAAGTTCGACCCAAAGTCGTATGAAGGTGTATTCCTTGGGTACTCGCAAAACAGTAAAGCATACATTGTATTAAACAAGGAAACATCAAGAGTCGAGGAATCGTTGAACGTAACATTCAACAAAAGTCCGCCTCCCTCTAAGACATCACCTTTGGTAGATGATGACTTAGTTGAAAGTCAAATGGTTAATGATATAGAAAACATTGAAAATGGCAATGAACCCATAAAAGGAGAAATTATTAATATTAAAGAAACTAAAAGTCATCCATTAGAAAACGTCATAGGATAACTTAATGAAAGAACATTAAGATCCAAAGCTCAAAATGAAAGTAATTATTTTTGTTTTATTTCAACGGTTGAACCCAAAAACATAGACGAGGCAATAAAAGATGAATCTTGGGTAATTGCTCTGCAAGAAGAACTTAATCAATTTATTAGAAATGATGTTTGGACGTTGGTCCCTCCACCTAAAAACCAAACCATAATCGGCACTAAATGGGTCTTTAGAAATAAAATGGATGAAAATGGTATTGTATCTAGAAATAAAGCTAGGCTAGTAGCTCAAGGCTACAATCAACAAGAAGGTATAGATTACGATGAAACTTTTGCACCCGTAGCTAGACTTGAGTCTATTAGGATATTACTTGCATATGCATGTGCACATGATTTTAAGTTATTTCAAATGGATGTCAAAAGTGCTTTCTTAAATGGGTTTATAAATGAAGAAGTATATGTTGCACAACCTCCCGGCTTTGCCGACTTTGAAAAACCAAATTATGTATTCAAACTTAAGAAAGCTTTATACGGACTTAAGCAAGCACCAAAAGCTTGGTATGATCGACTTAAGACTTTCCTAGTTGACCATAAGTATACCATGGGCCTAGTAGACAATACTCTCTTCACCAAGAAAAAGGGATCACATATTATCATAGTCCAGATATATGTGGATGACATTATATTCGGTTCAACTTGTCAAGAGTTATGCGACGATTTCTCAAAAATCATGCATGACGAGTTTGAAATGAGTATGATGGGGGAACTAAACTTTTTCTTAGGTCTCCAAATTAAACAATTAGAAGATGGGATATTCTTCAACCAATCAAAGTATATCAAAGATATGCTTAAGAAGTTTGGTCTTGAAGACTCAAAACCCATGAGAACACCCATGTCCTCCGACACCAAACTCACTAGGGATGAAGAAAATGAATCCGTAGATAGCACTAAATATAGAGGAATGATTGGTAGTTTACTCTATCTCACGGCTAGTAGGCCTGACATTATGTTTAGTGTTTGTCTATGTGCACGTTTTCAAGAAGATCCAAAAACGTCCCATCTTGAAGCCGTTAAAAGAATATTTAAGTACATCAAAGGTACTACACACTTAGGATTATGGTATCCCAAAGGAACGGGTGTAGAAACCATAGTGTATACCGACTCAGATCATGCAGGTGACTATGTTGATAGGAAAAGTACTAGTGGTATTTGTACTTTTGTAGGATATTGTCTCACATCATGGTTCGCTAAGAAACAAACTGCCCTCGCAATCTCAACAACAGAAGCAGAGTATGTGTCTGCAGGAAAGGCGTGTCAACAAGCACTGTGGATGAAACAAGCTCTCATCGACTATGGAATTGAACTCAACAACATTCCCATTCTTTGCGACAACAAAGGTGCTATCGATTTAAGCAAAAATCCAGTCCAACACGCTAGAACCAAACATATTGAAATACGCCATCACTTCCTTCGCGACAATGTACAGAAGGGAATCATCTCAATTGAGAAAGTTTCCTCAGAGGACAACATTGCCGATATCCTCACTAAACCACTTAAACGTGAACCTTTCAACTATCTTAGACTTGGATTAGGATTAATGGAACCTAGTGATTAGGAGAAACATTAGTATAAACATTAGTTTAGCCACACACGACACTAAACTAAAACATGTGTTCTGAATCCGCGGATCCAATCGACAACAAAGACGGATCCTTTGTTTGGGATCCGCCGGATCCGCCGCATGCTAAGTCCAGTTTATTATTTAATAAACAAGAACAAGTACTATTCACTCCTCACTCCAAAACATATCACCTTACTATACTCGACACACACTTAATCTCCATCACATTTTAGACCATTTTCTTCCACAAATTTGTGCTTCTAACATCACTGTAAGTATTCTTATCATATTTATACTCCTGATCTGCGTCTAGGATTTCCATTTCATGCACAAAACCAAAACTTGGGGTATATGCATAATTCTTGAAAAATCATGAAGCATATTTATTTCATTATACTTAAAAACATGTTTTTCTTAGTTAGGAATTGCATCTCATAGCACATTGTCTTAATCTAACAAAAACCCCATGAAAATTTTTCACTAAAATCTTCTAACGACTAGGTAAATTTTTTTTTCTTACATTGTTCATACAAATGCAAAAACGTTATCTTTTAGACTTCACTTGCATAATGTCTCTTGAATGCTAAAGGGAATACATAACTAATATGTATTTTCGGGTACATTCAACCGTAGCTACATTGAAATAGGAGTGTTTGGGTTATCTCTCGTTTTGTAAACAAAACTTGCATAAACTAATTTTTCTTGCATCAAAAGGAGTCGAGATAACCGCACCTCCACATCGTCCCCATGTAGGCACACACTAGGAATCTTACACTTCCTTTAATTATTTTAACTAAAATTATGTAACTTTTTGTAATTAGGAAAATCATGCCTCCCGCAACCAACTACGATCACAAGAAAACCGTTAACTACTTACCCAAAGTCCACAAAACCAAGGGTCTAACCGATGCCCAAATCGAAATTTTCAAAGTCTTAGAGAAAAAGTATGTTCATGAGGGTAGAGCCGTAGATGCATCATTTTATGAAGGCACTCAACTTAGGGAACAATTAGCCGCAATTCAATTTGATTCTCTTTTAGACATAGATGAGCCAATCATTCCTAGGTTCATACTTGAGTTCTATGCTAGTGTAGGTCTTAGCTCGAGTGATGAAGGTTACTTAAGTCTTCATTTTACTCTAAATGGAAATCTTGTCAACATCCCTCTTGATCAATTTGGTGAGGTCTTAGGAATTCCAAGTCAAGGTACATGTATTTACTCGGACAAATGGTCCTTAACAATCTTAGACTCCAATTTCGATAGGACGGCACCATATGCCACTCCTCTCCAATCAAAAGAAGTGATTAGGGAACATCTCTTCATTCCTAAGAACAACCCCACAAGAATGTATCGTGGTCGTGAAGTTGCTAGAGATCCATTTGCGATGGAACTTAATGAACTAAGACACGAATTCAAGAAGATGGAGGATGTATTAAGGGCAAATGTGATGTGCACCATAGGAAACCGTGATCATATCAATGCTTGTTTATGCCACATGATGTACAACATCTCTACTCGTCAACCCTTCAATCTTGCTTATTATGTTGCCAAACGAATGTGTGACATTCCGGTTCAAAGCAAGATTGCAATGCCTTATGGTATGCTCTTAACCCGACTTTATAGAGCTTTTGCACCCGCTCGTCCAAACCATCTAGGCTTTGTTCCGGATTACAATGAAATTGAACACACCTTCATTCCTTTGAGTGATTTTAGGGTTAGTGTTGATAAGGGAAAACGTCCTCGTGTTCCAACATCATCCTCATCATCTTCCATGAGTGAAGATGATGGTATGCCAAATTCTAGGATTCCTCCACCCGAATACTTGAGCCATCTTCCTCCAATTCCACATGAATCCGCTGAGTATCGAAACATCAAAGGAATGGTGAAGAATCTGGGGCGTTGGATGATGAAATTACACAAGGGGATGAAGAAGTTGAAGAAGAAGCTGAGTTAATGGAGTGTTTGGTTTTAAACAATGTTGGATATTGTGTTGTTAAATTTCTATGTGTCTTGAATTTATCTGATAATACTTATTGTGTATGTGTAATAACTAACACTTGCAGGTAGATAACCATCACGGTTATCAATTTTCCGGGTTATTGCCTATGTTTGGCATAACACCTAAAACGATAAGTTTCTAAGTATGGATTAAACTATGTGCAATCATGTGTTAATATTATCATATTTAGTTGTTTTGCTATACATATTAGATGTTAAGTAAGGTCTAGATGAATTTTCGGGTTTTCGTCAAAAAACGCGAAATATGACATATGTTCTGTTTACTTTCTTAGTTTTAGGCCTACGGATCCCGCGGATCCCAAAATAAGGATCCGCCAAGGCTTATCGTTGGATCCGCCAACCGCCATCCTGCGGATTTGGCGGATTGCAAAATAAGGTTCCGCATTTGCAACCACTTGGATCCGCAGGATTCCCAGCAAAAATATAAAACTTTTTCGACTTATCCCGATTCTTAAATCTTAGTGTTTAGTATCATTTAGGATCTATTCACTGATCATAATTCATCTTAGAATCATTTAGGAACTCTTAGAAACTTAGGAACAAAATCTCCCACCAAAATTTAAATTTTTGAATTTTAGGTGTAAGTTACCAAACTGATACAAAGAAGGAACCCTTTTTAGGGATCCGTCAAATCCGTGGAAATATCAAATCATCAGATTTTCCACTATCCTCTTGTATTAACTGCATATCCAAAACATATTACTCAACCAAAGCTCAATGGCTTGACTTCCTTGATATGACCTGCACAAATTTTTGTTCCAAATCATTAGTAACCAACATTCTCTATTGGATTTACATCAAATCCAAACACACAGACTCACAAACCTCCTGTCTATAAATTAGCACCTTAGGATCATCTCTTCACACAACAAACACTTCCTCTCCTGTACACTTTAGATATCATACTTCACCATGACCAAGTCACACAACTCTTCCACATCTAGAACTTCAAGAAGAACAGCCCGCATTAGTGTTAAACCATGTTGTTTTATCAACTTAGCAAACTCTTCATCTGAGGAAAATTCTCCTCTCAATATATCATCACCCATTGCTAGTGAAAATTTCCTTACACTCTCCACCCCAACACCATCACATGTTGTTATACAAACACCACCACCAACCCTTACTCCAATAGCCACTACTCCACCACCGGCTCCATCACAGACTGTTAGATCACCATCACCACCAAAATCACCTAAACTCCAACCCTTGGAATTATTTAGGACTCCTCCTACATCACCACATCTTGATGACTTAGAAGAACTTTCACCAAAACTACCCAATCTTCCACCCATGACCTTTGAAGGTCAACAACCCATGCTTTTTCACCCGATTTACCCGGACATCCATGGTCCTTTATACCATGATGCACAATCATCCCAACCTCAACCAAAACCTCTATCACCCACATCCACTCTAGTCGCCATTGACGAGGCAATGTGGATGAATATGCCTCAAACCCAAGAAGAGATTAGTGAAGAGCTCAATCGTCTCTACACTCTCTCAGGTATGGTAGACCATCGCCTTCATGAAGCAATGGACATCCAAAACATTCTTATGAACTCCCTCCAAACACCACAACAACCATCCAACAACAACAACACTCAACCACCATCACCACCACCACCACACAACTTGGACCCTAGTCTTCCGCCCGGTTTCTCAACTCATGATTGCGCACATTGTGAGAGAACGGCTCACTTGGCCCAAAGGACCAACATCTTGGTCCATGAGCTTCAAAACGAGATGAGGTTCATCTTGAACCATGTTCTTGAACGTTTAAACGCAATCTCTCATCCTTCTCAATAGGAGCTCTTTAGATTAGTTGTTTGGATTTTTATTTTTTTAGTTGTTTGTTTAGGACCTTTTTATTTTTTTTTGATGTCTTCTAATTTGTAACATCATTTCACTATTGTGACTTTTGTCACAAAATTTTCAATCTATATGAATGTGATGTTTTTATGCTTATGAGTGATCAACATATTGCATATTATCATTATCATTATGAACTAACATTCCTATATTGCATACATTATATCTTGCATATGATTGCTTTAGGTACAAATTAACATCAGACACTTAGTTTGACTTTTTAAAGTCAAACATATTGAAAGGCTTGTTTGGAAGAACACTTAACAAGCATTCTACTTCTTCATTGAAGTCATTTCATAACTAACACTTCATTTGCAGCATATCATACCCTTCAATAGTATACGTTGGTACTCGAGAAGTGAGGAGTATACATCGAGGGGGAGCATCTAATAAGCATCTCATATACTAACCGTTTGTTTTGTAGATTCATGCATCATTTACTTGATTACTCCATTTAGGGGGAGTATAAAACAAGGGGGAGCTCTTAAAGTTCTCAAAATCGCATTCCGCTTCGCTACTCTTTTTGTTTCGACAAAAAGGGGGAGAAAGGACTAAGTTTGCATCAACTGTGAATTATCACAGTACATACATTTTTTACAAAACTTTTCTTTAATAAACAAACTTAATATATATTTTTAAGAACTCATGCTATATTTATTCTCTTGCTCAAAAATATACTTTATGTTTTGTCATCAACAAAAAAGGGGAGATTGTTAATACAAATAGCGTCCCAAAAACGTTATTTATATTCTTTGATCTTTCATTAGTTTTGTTAATGACAAATATAAGGAATATCTTTTAGCAAATAATAAATACTAGCTTAGTCTCTTAAGTACACACTTTACACTTCACATATTAACTAAGAACTACAAGTTTAGTAACTTGTTTCCTTAAAAGGAAACTTTAATTCATAAACCATTCCATGACATCATTGTATGCATCACATACAATATCTTTGATATATCTTGGTTAGATATGCAAGCAACATAGTTGACATTTGAAGATCTTGGAAGATATGGTAAGATACAACTAAGATATGGTAAGAGACAACTATTACATAGCTGTCACATCCCACGGATCCAAGTCTTATAAAGGACGGATCCCTTTTGAGGGATCCGCCGGATCCGTGAGCTGAAGATCAGCTTGCCTATAAATAGGAAGCTGATCATTTGGCTCTCTCATCACTCATATAGCTTAAACACATATATTCATTCAGTACATATCTTACTAACATCATTCATAGTTGCATTTCACTTTGATCATCCATTTTGTAGAAAGGAGATCAAGCATTCAAGGATCTACAGAACCGTAATCCTTTAGTTGCATTACTGTGTGATCTTGTAGTTTGTTTCACACATCATATCTATCATTTGTAATCAGTGAGTGTGGTTAGTACTTTAGTCCTTAAAGTACAAAGAGTGTAGGGAGTGGTTGTACCCTTGTAAAGAACTCGACATCTAGCTTAGTGTCGGTAAAGTAAGTAGGCGACGTCAGGTTGGTTCTACCTTGTGAAAAGAACCCGGTGTTTAGCTTAGTACCGGAAAAGGAAGTAAGCGACGTGTAAAGGTTTTCTCCACCTTGAAGGGAGTTTGTTTCTTAGTGAAAGATAAACTCTCGAGTGGGAAACTCAGGGAGTGGAGTAGGGCAAGGAATAGAGTTCTTGTAGCCGAACCACTATAAACAACTGTGTCGTGTGGTTTGATCTTTCCTCTCTTTATCTTTTGTTTACATTGTGTGATTATTTATTTGTGATTGTTTCCTTTGAATTAACATATAGTAACAAAGCAAATAAAACTTTAAAACGGTAAAAACTATTCAACCCCCCTTCTAGTTTTCCACACACAGATACACAGCTACAGTGGAAGAGATAACGAATGACTAAGACAACTCCCCTGAACAACTAGCAAATGAGACTGATGTTTAAAGGCACTTGTACAGCTTGCAAGTTAAATGTGCACATGAAACTGAAAACCCCTTGAAGCTGCAAATGCTCGTTGAAAATTCCAAATCAAACATGGAGTTATAAGCTACCAATAAAAGATGAGCCACTGATTCTCCCAGGTAGAACATGCAGCCCAAACCCAAAGACACGAAGTCCAGTAAATGACTAAAAAACCGACGACCATCAATGTAGTTATCTCGGTCAAAAATCAAATATCGTTCAAGGACCGAGATTTGAAATATCGGTTATCGCGGTGAGATATCGGTTTTTATATTATCTATAATATTTTATATATATATATCTACTTTATATCGGTTATCTAACTCATAATAAAACAAGACAAAACCCACTTGGCCACTTGTGTTCTTATCTCTTTATTATGTTAAAGTGTTAAACCAGTGACACACACTCACATACGAACCAAACCTAGTAACCCACACAAAAATTAACACAAGCAATCAAACACAAATACAATATCTAATTGTGATTTCGAAAATCAAAGATGGGTTACAATTAAAATAACAACATAGCTTCGTATCTGCAATTATGTATGTTTTAATTGTGATTGTTGTGTTTTTATCATGATGAATTGATTAAACGAGGTTCCAGATGCGTATGTGGTTATAACTTGCAAAATCTCGTAAATATCGCCGATTTCAAAATATCGGAAAAATCTCGGACAATCTCGCCGAGAATATCGGATCCGAGATTTGGGGCCGAGATTTTGAACCGAGATTATTTCTAAAGCCGAGATCCGAGATATCGACGAGATATCGGCGAGATTAACTACATAGACGACCATCTAACCAAACATTAAGCAACAAAATCGTGGGAATTCACTGTCAGGAAGACCCATGAGGTTTTATACGTGTATGCTATATTAGGACTCTTTGTGACACTGATTTCCAGGTTTCATCTGACACCCGTCAAACACAGTTCATTCAAGCAAATAGTTCACAAAAAATAGCCACTAGATGACATAAGTCAAAATACTCAAGCAGGTCTGCCAAATAATATTTAAAATGTGCATCATGATCATAAACTGTATGGACAAGTCACAACCACTATATCTTACTCGTGTTATCTCATGTGATTCTTCTCAGTATTCTATGTATATTGCACAAATACTCATATCAGTTTTCTTACTTAGTGGTATTTTAATTCCAAAGTACCAAAATCATCTAACCAATAATATAATAGTACAAACTATTATAAAAATTAAACTCACTTGTATAGCTTCCGTATCTACACTGGTCGTTATGCCAAGAAACTTCGCGATCTCTGCCAAATCTGTACCCAAACAAAAAGCTACAACTTATTATGCGGTTTAACTAAAAAGGAAATATCAGCATTTTCATTGTATGTTAATTCTGACATGTATGCAATCATCCCACATATAACCATGGCCATTACTAAACTAGCTTATTGATAATAACTGTATCTTCATCCACGCTAAACAAATACATGTTCTCTATCATGCTTGACATATCATATATCGACTCCAAATAATATTCCCAAACGATGCACAAAAAAACAAAACAGTTACTTACTACAAAGTAGACATGTTAATGACTTCTAAGGTTATTATACTTTGTCAAAATGTTCACTTTTGTCGTTGTACTATACTTTTGTTCATTTAGGTCATTACACCTTATTATGATGATTATGATCTTAAAGCAGGACACAGAAGCGAATTTGATAAACCCCTAATCCAAGGGAACGAGGATAAAAACCTCACAGGAGTATAAAAACCCTAAAAACGCAATGTAATTAATTAACCAAAAGTTCATTACAATGTTCCCAAGTCTTTTATTTATGGGGAAGTAATCTTGGGGGGAAAATCCTCCTAATCAAAGTAAAAAATGACCCTAAACAACCCTTAAACTTTCCTAAATAACAAACACGAAAAAATAGAAAATCCCCCAGAAGTAGCCCAGATGCGGCGCAGCATATAAGTGTGGTCTGTGGTGTAAATCATCTAGCACTCAAAAGATCAAAACATCTCTGATGTGACGCACCACATAGCATCCGTGCAATTTACATTTTCTTGCGTCCCATTTGCTTCGTATGTTTCGTTGCTTCTGGTGGTCTTCCGCTGTATCCTTGTCCTCATCAGATGTATTCAAGTAAACATTTTTAAATTTCTAACCTACTCATCAGCCTAACTTAGAAACCCGGTTTCTATGAAAACGAGAACTCGTGACCTAAATGAACAAAAACTCACTTACAGAAGTGAACATCCTCGCAAAGTACAATGAGATCATTAACTAATATCCAAACACGCTAAAACTAATTAAATCCCGAAACCAAGGTTTTTCAATAACTTAGGGGGTGTTTGTTTCAGCTTATATAGCGGGCTTATGGCTTATGTGGTTTTCGGATGATGTTTCATAAGCTCATTTTTTTTGGCTTATTTTGAAACTTGTGAAATTATATAAACTTATTATGACATGATAAGCTTATATAAGCCAGAAAATCTCAAAATAAGCCACAAAAAGTGAGCTTATGAAACATAAGCCGAAAACAAAATAAGCCATAAGCCCGCTATATAAACCCAAACAAACACCCCATAACTTATCAGCATTACATAATGCCCAACGTCATAATCCCTAAATTCAGTCTAAAAGAAACAGTTGACCTAATACTTATCTAACAACACAAATCAAAATCGCCACACACGTAAATTAATCGAACTTACATTGTATTCGAGACGTTTCTTCGTCCCGATCCATACCATCACCTTGCAAATTCTGCTGACTAAAAGGCGACTTATCACCTAACAACCTTCAAACAAACAAACAAATAAATCAAATCATCAATTAAACAGAATTTTATATAAACATTAGAGTTAAATTTATAAAAAAAAAAAAAAAAAAAAAAAAAGAAAAAAAAGTGTGAATTACTTGAAGAAGAGCCATTCGAGAAGCGAATAACGCTCCATGCCGGCGAAAAGGAGGGATTGAGAAGGGGCGTTTGATCTAGGGTATGATAGTAGTGTTAGTTTTCTTTGTATTTCTTCCATTTGCTTTGATGCCATTGCTTTTGATTTGGGGGTTTGATTTTGAATGTGTTGTTGTGATGAGAGTGATTGGGGTTTTTCTTTCAGTTTTAGGTGGTTGAAGAAATGTTTGTCCAGGTTTACGAATTTGCCCCTCAATTTACACTTCGGCAATTTTGCTAAACTCAAAACAATTAAGGGTACAACATCAATATATATCTCATATTTGTCATATATCAAAATAACCATCTTAGCCATTCATTTGTTATTTTGATTAATAAAAAACAATTCTTCACCTTTTTTATTAAAACAACATATCTTGTAAACGATAAATCTTCAAGCTACAAAAAATACACCATCGCGACGAGAATTAAATTATCTATCTATAGATATGCATTTCTCTATACTTTCGACGAACTTTTTTTTATTTAAATTTTAGCCCAGAAAAATCACATGTGATTTGTAAAAATCACATGTGATTCGTAAAAATCAAATCACATGTGATTTTTACAAATCACGTGTGATTTTTCTGAGCCGAAATTTAAAAAAAAAATGGTCAAAATTACATAATAATGCATATCTATAGAAAGATAATTTAATTCTTGTCGCGATTGTATGATTTTTTTTTTAGTAACGATTAACGGTTTGCGAGATATTTAATTTTTGAAAAAAATGGTGAAAGTTTATTTTTTTGTTTTGATAAAAAAATGAATGGTTAAGATTGTTTCATTGGATCTATAACAAATATGAGATCTATTGAACTTTTGCCTAAGGGTATGTTTGGCGAAATGGGTTGGGGCTGGGGCTAGGACTTATATTATAAGCCGAAATTAAAATTTGTATTTTTATAAACTTATTTGGCAAAAGGGTTGTGGCTGGGGTTGTGGCTTATTATTGCAAAATTACTAAAAATGACATAATTAAATGAGTTTTTGTATATGTTAGATATTTTTGTGGGTAAATAAGTAATTTATTCTTCAAAAGCCCCAGGCTAAAGTTTTTAGCCCCTTTTATAGGACTAAAGTTTTTAGCCGACTTATTTTATAAGCCCTTCCATAAGCGCCATGACAAACGAGACTTATTTTATTAGCCGGCTTATTTTAAAAGCCCAAGTCCAAATAAGCCCCCATTTAAGCCCTCGCCAGACATAGCCTAAATATTCGAGTTTTAGTTTAGTTTTGGTTTTGGTTTTAGCAAAATGAAACTAATAACGGTGTGCTTGGTTCAAACTCGGGAAAGGGAAAGGCAATGATAATGGTGTGGAAAGAGAAAGGGAAAGAAAAGCATTCCCCGGGTAATGGTCCATTACCCACTATTAGGTAATGGGTCATTGCATTATACTCTATCAAGCACCTTTTATCATTATCTTTCTCATTCTTCACCAACCATAATCCCATACCAAGCATGCCAATCGGACTGAAAACGGAACCTTTATAAATGGAAGGATTTAAGGGTTGTTTAGTTTGTAGACGGGTTTAGAATTAGGATTTAGATTTGTATTAGAATTTAGGATGCGTTTGGTATGAGGGGTTGAGCCTTAAAACTTGGGAATGGGTTCAACTTAAGGGTCTATTTGTTTGTAGATGGATTTAGCCGTTTATTTAGATTTATAGATTTAGGGCCCGTTTGGTTTGTAGATGGGTTTATGATTAAGATTAGGATTTGGATTTGGATTTAGATTAGAATTAGGATTTGATTTTAAGGTGAGTATAAAATTAATGATGTAAGAGAAAATAATATATTATATAAATATAACAATATTTTAACAATTAATAAAAGTGTTGGGTCGATCAAATTAAAAGATTAAAAAAGATAGAAAAATTTTTGTCTACTAGATAGTAATCCTGGTCCCAAAAATTATTTATCCCAGTGTAGTCTCATGGGTTTTACAAAAGCCACAATATTTAGCATTGATGCCCAAATTTTAAACTCAAGATTTAAAGGGATAATACCAAAATTATCCTAGTTGACCAAGGCTTAGGTTTTTCTGGACGGAATCTTTTGCTTTTGCTTTTCTAGATCTGTTGCCCTGGGCAACTTGAATTAGCCAACCATGTGTCGCCACTTGTCCGACATGAAGTACACCTGTTGCCCAAAAAGTACACCAGTTGCCCAAAAAGTACGCAAGTTGCCCTACCTTGTAATCCGTAAAGTCACACTTGTCACTTGCAGCTTTTAGTTCCCCAAAAAGTATTGGTTGCTCTGTTCTAGAAAAGAAAAACAAAAGATTCCGTCTAGAAAAGCCCAAGCCTTGGGCAACTGGGGTAATTTTGGTATTATCCCAGATTTAAAACAAACATTCGTTTATTTTTAATCCCAAAACCCAAGCCCAACCCCCGAAAGCAAACGCACCCTTAAGTTTGGATTAGGATTTAGATTTGAATTTAATGTAAGAAAGAGAAAATATATTAATTTATAGAGAGAGAGAGAGAGAGAGAGAGAGATAAAATAAATTTGTATATTAATTATTTTTAAATGAATATAATCAATCATATTATAACAAAAGAAAAAAAATAATATCTAACAGATGGATGTTAGAGATGTGCCTACTTTAAGAGATACCATTTATAAAAGTAGGGAAGTCACTGAGAATTTGCAAATAGAACATTTTCGGTAGTCACTCTCAATCTTGGGACCCACAGTTTCATACCAAACAATCAAAGATGGGTATCATCCAAAATCCAACACCCAAAGGCATCAAACAGACGCACCCTAAATGTTTGGTATAAGGAGTTGAGCCTTAGAACTTAGGGATGGATTCAACTTAAATGTTTGGTTTGAGGGGATTACTTTTACTGGACCACCATAACCCAATATATGGGTATTTTCAAAAGTTGGTTAAGGGGTAGGGATTAGAAAATAAATCTCTAACATTGCAACGTGTATTAATAATAGCCTCTTCTCTTTTGATGATTTTGCATGAAAACAGTCTTTTTACTTTTTATTAGCAATTTAAATTATTTTATAATATATTTTCTCTCTTATCACTAATCCAAACCCAAAACCCAAACCAAACCCAAATCCAAATTTAAATCCTAATCCTAAACACATCTACAAACCAAACGGACCTTTATATTTGGAGTTGAATTTGAAATTGATGTAGGAAAGAGCAAATATATTATGAAAAGATAAATTGTTAATTATTATGAATAATTAAATGTGTGTCTATCCATATATCTTAACCTCCATAAATTCTTATCTTATCACTTGGTGACTAGGATGATTAGTAGGAGATAAATATGATTAGTAGGAGATTCATTCTTATCTTGATTATCACTTTGATTGTAAGAACCCTATAAATAGATGTTCATTTGTAGTTTGTAATTATCAATGAAAATGCATTCCATAATCTCTCTATCCTTCTAGCTCATACTTCTTGTCGATTATCATTATTTCGTAATACGTTATCAGCACGATAGTCTCAAAGTGCGATCCTTGATTTGACCGGTATGTGTATCACATTTATTTTTTTAATACGGTATGCATTTATGTGTGGTTCTACATGTCGTGTTGCTCTCTGTTAAGGGATTTTAATAATAAGATTGAAATAGTTGATTGCTTCTTAGTGGTTACTTACATGTGATTGCAAAACAATTTTATTCTTTAGAAAAAGAATGCCATGATAAATATAAATTATGAAACATTTTGTTAACTATCATATTTATAATAAATAAATAAAACTAAATTGTTAAGGTTTAGATAAAAGGTGATAACTGATACGTAGATAAAAGGATGTGTCACTGATTCATGGCTATGTGAATTTGTATGTGGTAGAAATGTTTTCCTTGTGCCTATGATACTTATCTAACATTACTTAATAGACCTATAAGTAATTATCATCATAATTATGTGCTCGTATATGTCTAACTGTTTGATATTGCGATGACTATACATTGCTTTTACAACCATTATTGCTTTTGATTGTTTCTCTCCTCCTATAATCTGTATAATTATTTGTTGTCTCAATCTAATATATTAGCTTCTATCGTATATTTGACAAATGTTTGTATTACAGTATGTTTAATTTTGCAATATTATCTAATTGCTTTATACATCTATGTGTTGCATTTACATTAGTGTAAAGTGAAATGAACGTAAGATCCATTTAAACTTAGGTATGTATTAGCTGTGTTTCTTATAACGATATACTTGTCGTAAATCAAAATGTAACTTTATATGTGATGTCGATTAATTGTATAATTAGTTTTAATGTTATGTGTTGTGTGTATGTTTTTTTTATATGCTTACTGATTCCTTATATTTCAAACTGAGTAAATGTTAACTTGCATATATTTGATTATATAGCTAGTCATGTCGAATCTTGCAAAACTTGAATTTTTGGATTTGGACATAAGTGGACAAAACTATTTGTCTTGGGTTCTGGATTCCGAGATATACCTTGCTACTAATGGTCTTGGTGATACAATCCAAGCGGGAAAGACAACAACTGTTGAGCAAAAGGCTAAGGCAATGATATTCTTACGACGTCACCTCCATGATAATTTAAAATATGAATATCTCACTGTTAGGATTCGACACACGGTTAAGGTGGTTAAACCTTTTGTACTTTGTGTGTATGATATATTGAGTTAATATGATTAAGAATGCGGAATCTACTTAATCACACTTAGAAGGTTATTTGTGTTATGGAAATGGAACAGTTTTGTTTGTTATATGTCAATGAACAATGAAAGATTAACACCAAACGATTCAATATTATTAAGATAATAATACGAGTGATCTTGAGTTATCACTAGGGTTACAACCTTGAATATTAAGTTTTTCTTACTTGTGATATTTTTGTGTTTGTTCTTGTTCTAACAGATATGAAAGTTCTAAGTATTTTTAAACAACCAACTTTTTAATATCTAGTCTAAGATCTTCTTTTATAGTCCAAGAAGATCTTTACAATATTGCTTAAAGTCTTAATCAACTACTTGCTAACTTATCTTGAGTGTGTCAGTACATAAGATACAACATGTATCTGTGTACACAACTTGTTAACTAAGCACATGGGGTAAGATATTTTCTACCGTATATTGTTGACCAAAATATACATAATATCTTTTCATACTTATCCACTTAGCAGCAGAATGTACATTAGCAGAAGCAATGTTAATGCTAGCAGCAGAATCCTTCAGCAGCAGAATGTTAAGCCTAGCAGCAGAATCATTTATCGCTAGCAGCATAATCAAATGTTCTAGCAGCAGGAACAAACATTACCAGCAGGAACCAAATGCTCTAGCAGCAGAATCACACTTAGAGTATTTCTTTGAATAGAACCCGATATTAAACTTCTTGAATATTTAATTCCCAACAATCCTCCCCTAAACATGTGAATCCATTTCAACATGTTTCTGAATTAAATTATGGATTGTGAAGATCTTTCAAACACTTCTGTTCTTCAAGATTGAATATCTTTCTCAGTAACTCATCTGCTTTGTTATTTGACTTTAACAATATCAACACACATCTTAAACACTGACCTAAAGATGGTGCAACTTCCTTGGATGGAGGAATTATAAGAGGCAATGATGCTGTGTATCTTGGATGCTTGTTTCAACAAGTGAAATCATCTATCAGCATGCCTTTGCAAGTGATGAACAAACGTGGTAAACTGAAATTGAAACTTTTCTTCATTTGACCTAGATAAAACTTTCTCCTTTAGAATGTTCTTGTCATTTTCAACCTCCATGTCATCATCTTGTATGCTCTTGTATTTTCCTCCCTTTCATTGGTTAAACTTCCAAATTTATTTCCTCCCCTGAAGCAAATAACATTTTATCCTCCCCTATTTGGAAGATCTCTCACCATCATCCCATCATTATCTGATCTACCAATGTGAACTTGTTTTCAGACAATGTTGTACATGAAGCCATCAATTCCTTAAGAGTTTAAGTTGCTGCCCTCATCACTTCTAGGTGTGTTAACTCCTATGAGAGGTGATTCATGGGGCATTTGACTCATGGTCCATCAATGGATGGTTTTTGTGAGTCCCTTTGAAAATCATTTTAAGAAACTTTTGCCTTAGCAGTATGTAATTGATTTTATTATGAAAAACCATACTGTTTTCAACCATTTTGAAGGGATTAAGTGTATAACAGACACTTAATCAAAATTTTGGTTTAAAGCAACCTCTGGTTGTGTGATAACCAATGTTTTCAATTATAAATAACTGCCTGTGTAAAGATAAACCTATTCAAAAGGCTTTCTTGACAGGGTTTCCAGCTCATAGTAATTGTTACCTCTAACACAAGTGTTAGATTCACTTTTACTTGCTGTTCTTTCTATCAGATATCCCGAGATTAACACATTATACTTGAAAGTATAAAATGATAGAAAGTGAGTTGAGTCAGTTACTATCTGACCAACTAAGTCATCAATTCAATGTGAAATTTCATACTTATGTTTCAAGAAAGAAGTTTTAAGGAGTTTTAAATTCCCAAACTCAGTCCATCATAAACCTAATATGTCAGCAACTGACATTATCATTCTGCTGCTTCCATTTCACTTGAAACATTCTTTTGTGTTCACATGATCATATCTGAAATTGTTAGTCTAAAACCAAAAGAACAATGTACAAAGTACTTGTCTTATATTAGAATAATCATAGGACTAACTGTATGAATAACACAAATTAAAATTTGTACTAGTAGCACAATCTTTTGTAATAGCAGTAGTATCTTTTAAAGCTAGCAGCACAAACAAAAATTTATTTACAAAAACACAAAGTTTAAAATCATTGAGGATTAAGCATTACAATACTTGCTACCAAGTACTGAAACCTTCCAACATCAAAAGCTTTGGTTAGCAGATCTGCAAAATTGAATTCTGAAGCAATTTTAAGAACTTGAATTAATCTTTTCTCATTGCAGTCTCTTATAAAGTGATGTCTAATTTCAATGTGTTTTGTTTTAGAATGTTGCACTGGATTTTTAATAATACAAATTGTACTACTATTATCAATATGAATAACAGTGTTTAAGAAATTGTACCTATAGTCAAGAAGTTGGTTTTGAAGCCATAGAACTTGACCACAGCAACTTGCAGCAGCTACATATTCAGCTTCAGTTGTTGAATTAGCCACAATTGTTTGCTTCTTACACTGCCATGAGACAAGTCTACACCCAAGGAATTGACATCCTCCAGTTGTTGACTTTCTGTCCAAGCTAGCACCAGCATAATCACTATCCGAAAATGCTACCAAATCAAAAGGTGATTCTCTAGAATACCATAGACCCAACCTAGGTTGACCTTTGAGATATCTAAAAATCCTCTTGACTGCTGTTAAATGAGAAACCTTTGGAGTTACTTGAAATCTTGTACAAGCACAAACAGAGAACATGATGTCAGGTCTAGATGATGTAAGATACATCAAGGAGCCTATCATAGATCTGTATGTGTGTACATCTACATTTTCTCCATCTAAGTCTTTAAGAAGATGTTTCTCAGAATCCATTGGTGTGCTTGCTACTTTTGAATCAGCAAATTGAAATTTTCTAAGTATCTCTGCTACATACTTGTCCTGAGAGATAAAGATTCCCTCATTTGATTGCTTAATTTGCAGACCCAAAAAGAATGTGAGTTCTCCCATAGAACTCATCTGAAACTTATCATGCATAAGCTTCTCAAACTCTAAACACATCTCCTTCTTAGTAGATCCAAAGATAATGTCATCCACATACACCTGCACTAACAGAAGATCCTTCGTGTGTTGTTTGATGAAAAGTGTCTGATCAATCTTTCCTCTTTGAAATCCATTTTCTAATAAGTAGGAAGCTAGTGTTGCATACCAAGATCTTGGTGCCTGATGAAGGCCATTGAGAGCTTTAACTACTCTGTACACTTTGTCTGGATGTTGTGGGTCAATGAAGCCTAGAGGTTGTGAAACATACACCTCTTCTTCAATTGTTCCATATAAAAATGCACTCTTGACATCCATTTGATAAACTGTGAAGCCTAAAAATGAAGCATAAGCTAAGAAAAGCCTAATTGCCTCAATCCTTGCTACTGGAGCATAAACCTCACCATAGTCTATTCCTTCTTGTTGTGTGTACCCTTGGGCTACTAATCTAGCCTTATTCCTAATCACTATACCCCTTTCATCCCTTTTATTCTTGAAAACCCATCTAGTGCCAATTACCTTTGAATTCTTAGGTAAATCAACTAGCACCCAAACTTTCTGAATCTTGAACTGAAGAAGCTCCTCTTGCATAACTTCTACCCAGCTTGAATTATCTAAGGCTTTCAGAATGTTCTTTGGTTCATCTTGTGAGTGAAAACATACAAACAAGCAAGAGTTTGAAAACTCATGCTGCTTTGAAGCATAAAGAGCATCAAGAAGCCCTTGTTGGTCTGAAGACATCAGTTGTTGTCTTGTCTTCACACCTGATTGTACATCTCCAATCACATTATCTAGGGAGTGGACTTTGTGAATTCTTGTTTGTGGAGTAGAAGGAACTTGATAATTTGATGGAAGATTGTTGAAATCCACCTCATTATCTGAGAATTCTACTTCTTTCATTTTTGAAGGGCCAGCAGCAGAATCATTTGGCCTAGCAGCAGAATCACCAGCAGAAACAATTTGTTGTTCCTGAGTTCCATCTTCTTTCTTTTCAGCTTCAACACCTTCTTTAGCTTTGCCAGAAGAAGATTCATCAGTTGTTGAAGTTGATTCCACACTTGTACTTGACCATATTGGCATCCAAACATGATCTTGGTTTGACTCCTTGTTTAACCCTGCCTCATTTGTTGTTTCAACAAACTTTGAACCTGAAAATTTATTAGATTCAACAACAACAGGCACATAATTCAT
Organism: Artemisia tridentata subsp. tridentata; assembly: GCA_021014915.2. NCBI lineage: Eukaryota > Viridiplantae > Streptophyta > Magnoliopsida > Asterales > Asteraceae > Artemisia > Artemisia tridentata. The sequence continues at coordinate 23,586,258 of CP139503.1, read as the reverse complement.
AGAATGGGTTAGTGCTTCAAGATCAAATAGTCATTTTGGTCCTTGACCTTCTACATTGGATTTATCTTCTAAAAACTCCACATGTAGATTTTCCTCTACAATCATAGTTCTTGTGTTGTATACTCTAAATGCTTTACTATTAAGAGAATATCCAACAAAGAAACCTTCATCTGCTTTACCATCAAATTTTCCTAAATGGTCTAAGGTATTGAGAATTGTCACATGACATCCAAAAGGTCTAAGAAATCCTATTGCAGGAGTTCTACCTCTAAAAAGTTCATATGATGTCTTATTGTGAGGCTGTACAACTAAAACTCTATTTTGAACATAGCAAGCAGTGCTAACTGCTTCAGCCCAAAAAGTTATAGGTAGCTTAGAATCAGCTAACATAGTTCTAGCAGCTTCAATTAGTGTTCTATTCTTCCTCTCAACAACACCATTCTGTTGTGGTGTTCTAGCAACACTAAATTCTCTCCTAATACCTTTTTGTTTGCAGAAATCATCCATAACTCTATTCTTAAACTCTGTCCCATTATCACATCTAATGACTTTCACTTTCTTGTCTACTTGGTTTTCTATCTAAGTAATGAATGTCTTAAGGATGCTTGTAGTCTCATCCTTAGTAGATAGAAAGAAAACCCATGTAAATCTAGTATAGTCATCAATTATAACAAGACAATATCTCTTATGCATTATACTACTTACTGAAACAGGTCCAAATAAGTCCATATGAAGCATAAACAATGATTGATTGATAGAGTTAAAAATCTTGGGCTTACAAGTGGCTTTGTGTTGTTTGCCTTTAAGACAAGTAATGCATGTTTGATCATTTTCAAATCTTTTGTGAGGTAAACCTCTTACCAAACCATTCTTAACAATTTTATTTATGGTTTTGAAATTAATATGACCAAGCCTTCTATGCCATTTCATTGATTCATCCAATGTGGCCTTTGCAACAAGACAAGTTAAATCCTTTTTAGGAACAATGTTCTTCATGTCTACATTGTACATATTGCCCTTTCTAGGAATTTTAAGAAGTACTTGACTTTCATCAGGCATTTTAAAATCAGGAGAAAGTACAAGACATTCAGTCTCACAGAAAAGAACATTGTTCTTTTTGTCACACATTTGTGAGACACTAAAAAGATTATAATTTAGCTCTTTTACATAGAACACATCTTCAAAATCTAAATTTCCAGTTTTAATGGTACCTTTACCGGAAATTTTGCCACCAACACCTCCTCCAAAGGTAACATAGCCACCATCTAATGTTTGAAAATCAGAAATATAGGACTTGTTACCTGTCATGTGCCTAGAACATCTACTATCTGAGTATCCTTGATCCTTTTGTTGATCAATTGAATGTTCCTGCACATAAATGAGAAGTATTAGTTTCTTTTGGGGACCCAAGCCATTACTGACTTGGATCTGCCTCTTGCATCAATGTAATTTAATCTTTTAAGGACAGTTGATGCAACATTGGATTTAAGAATCCAACATGCTGAGGCCTTAACAGCATTTGCCCTATTTCCCTTAGCAGCAGAATGAACTGATTGCTTACCAGCAGGAACTGCTATCTTTTCAGTTCTACCTTTTGGTTTCCAAACTTGTTTTTGAACCACTGCTTTTGTTTGAATGGGCCTTAGAACAGTCTTTGGTGCCTGTTTGAAAAATATTTTTGAACCCTTAGCTGTTGATTTTGGGTTAACAGTCATAAAAGGTCGAGCAGCAGGAACAATTAGTCTAGCAGCAGGATCTGTGTTTGAGACTGTTCTGGGTTTTGTTCTATTAACACTAGAACTAGAGTGAAAATGAGATTTAGGTGTTTGCCTTTTGTGGTTCACTCTATTGTTTTCATACCCAGTTACCCAATGGTTGCAGAAAGCTGCAAGATGGTCAAAACTATCACATGTGTAACAAGCTTTGTTATAAAAAGCAAAGTCATCACCTAATTGGTTAGACTTGAGGTTGTTCCAATTCCTTTGGTTACCTCTGGGATTGTTGGTGGTTCTATATTGCTCACAATATCTAATTGGTTGCCTAACATGCTTAATGTTTGATTTAGGCTTAGCAGTATTGTGTTTGACTATCTTAGGAACACTTGTTCCTTCTTTCTTAACCACTTCAGGTTTAGACATAACCTGATCTTCTTCATCATTATCAGTTGTGCAATCCTCAACAACTATAGCATCTCCTTTCTTAACAAAGGACACCTTGTCCTGATAAAGTAAAGTTTTATCTAAACTTTCATTTACTTTTTCTATCTTAGGACCCTCAGTGGACTTAGAACCATATTCCATTATTGGTTCTTGAAACTTAGCAAAACCTGTGTGTGCTAGGTCAACACCTGGAGGTGAAGGAACACCTCTATATGGTGGAGGAACAGATTTGTATCCTAAGCCAGACTTAGCTTTATCAATTACTTGAGCTTCCCAAATCTTATTTATTCCCTCTGAGGCATGAGCTAAAGCATCTACAGTTATCTTAACATTTTTAGTTTTATTATTGGCTTCAGCTAATTGTTTACTTTGACTAGTAAGTAATTCATCTCTAAATGCTATGCCTCTTTTTAGAGCATTTAAGTCATCAGTAAACCTAGATTCATTACCTTGAAAGTGTGCAATTTGTTTTTCAAGCACACCTATAGCTCTTTTATGATTACTTAAATTAGCTAAGGCAATAATTAGTTCTTCTCGCCTATTATCAGCTTTTCTTTTAAGTTCTTCATTTTCTTTAAGAGCAGAACATGATTCAGAACATTTGGTTATGGAATTTACCTCTGAATCAGAGAAGGCCATTAGAGCAGTCTCAGTGGCCACAAGATCAGCATTTGTTGGTGCTTCCTCTTCATCAGCCATGAAGCTCTAGTCATAGTTAACCCCATCTATGGCTAGCATAGCCATTGGTTCTTCAACTGTGACTTCCTTCTTCTTTTCTTACCTATACCATGTGCTTCTATTATCCTGCTTCCTTGGGTTTCTACATTCTTTAGCAAAGTGTCCTAACCTATGACAGTTGAAACACTCCACTTTCTTCTTATCAAACCCAGCAGTTTCATTACCATCAATGGTAATCTGCTTACCAGTTCTCTGCCAGAACTTCTTAGCCCTCATGCTAAGCAAAGCAACCTGCCATTTGATGTCCATCTCTTCCAAATCATTATCATCCAACTGATCAAGATCTTCATGAGTTAGAGAAGAACCACTAGTTTGACTAGACATGAATACATAAAATGATGGATCTCCAAGTCCAGCAACATTCTTCTGTGAACTAGTAGAAGGACCACCATAAATAGCAGTAGAAACACTTCCATCTTCATCTACCTCTTCTGATTTACTAATACTAGGAGATGACAAGAGTGCCACATTCCCAGAGCTAGTACTATAGATTCCAGACTTCTTTAGACTTTGTTCAACAATTTTGAAGTTATTGAACAAATCATTGAGTTTCATGGTTTCAATATCTGGCTTGTTCATCCAGACAACCACATGAGTATGGAACTCATCAGGTAGACTTCTCAAAAACTTCATGTTGAGATCTTCCTTTGCTATCTCAACACTCAATACACTTAGCTGACTGACAAGCTTGTGTAATCTAGAAAACAAATTATCAAGAGATTCATTGCTATTTGAACTGAAATTTTCATATTGTTGTTTCAGCAATGTCTTTTGTGTTTTCTTGGTAGTTTCATTACCACCAAACCATGCACAAATCTCTTCAAAAAGAGTTTTTGCATCTGGATACTTGCTAAAGGATAGCATCTGTTCGCCAGGAATGGTCATAAGAAACAAGTTTCTTGCTTTTTGATCATTTCTCTTCTGTATCCTTTCTTCATTTGAAACTGGTCCAGTATTTCTTTGTCTTACTGTTTTGCCTTCAATGATAGCATCTGAATAGCCTAGTGAAAAAGAATCACCATACATAATGATATCCCAAAGAGCATAATCTTGAACCATAAAATATTGCTCAATTCTCAACCTCCATAACTCAAACTCATTTTGTTTGATCATGTGCAACTTTGCAGCAACATTTGTAGCAATATCCTGAACATCCATTTCTTAAGCTTCTTCTTCTAAATCAATAATATCAGCCTTGCTCTGATACCACTTGTTAGGATTCGACACATGGTTAAGGTGGTTAAACCTTTTGTACTTTGTGTGTATGATATATTGAGTTAATATGATTAAGAATGCGGAATCTACTTAATCACACTTAGAAGGTTATTTGTGTTATGGAAATGGAACAGTTGTGTTTTTTATATGTCAATGAACAATGAAAGATTAACACCAAATGATTCAATATTATTAAGATAATAATACGAGTGATCTTGAGTTATCACTATGGTTACAACCTTGAATCTTAAGTTTTTCTTACTTGTGATATTTTTGTGTTTGTTCTTGTTCTAACAGATATGAAAGTTCTAAGTATTTTTAAACAACAACCAACTTTTTAATATCTAGTCTAAGATCTTCTTTTATAGTCCAAGAAGATCTTTACAATATTGCTTAAAGTCTTAATAAACTACTTGCTAACTTATCTTGAGTGTATCAGTACATAAGATACAACATGTATCTGTGTACACAACTTGTTAACTAAGCACATGGGGTAAGATATTTTCTACCGTATATTGTTGACCAAAATATAATAATATCTTTTCATACTTATCCACTTAGTAGCAGAATGTACATTAGCAGCAGCATTGTTAACGCTAGCAGCAGAATCCTTCAGCAGAAGAATCATTTATCGCTAGCAGCAGGAACAAACATTACCAGCAGGAACCAAATGCTCTAGCAGCAGAATCACACTTAGAGTATTTCTTTAAATAGAACCCAATATTAAATTTCTTGAATATTTAATTCCCAACACTCACTGTTAAGGACCCACTTGTCCTTTAGAATCATTTGAAGGACATATATGAACATCAAAAAACAGTGATTTTACCAAGAGCCCGCTATGACTGGGTTCATTTAAGGTTCCATGATTTTAAAACAGTGAGTGAATATAATTCTGCTATGTTTAAAATTACCTCACAATTAACTTTGTGTGGAGAAAAGATCACTGATGAAGAAATGCTTGAAAAAATATTCTCTACATTTTATGCCTCTAATTTACTATTGCAACAACAATACCGCGAAAGAGGCTTTAAAAAGTATTGTGATTTGATCTCGTGTTTACTTGTCGCGGAACAAAACAATGAATTATTGATGACCAACCATGAGTCACGTCCAACTGGATCTGACCGTGGATGAGGACGTGGCCGTGGTCGTGGACGTGGCCAAGGGCGTGGTTTTGGTCGAGGTAATTATCATGGTTTTCAGTTCGAAAATACAAGTGGTCACAAAAAGTGGCAAGATAGAGGTAAGATGATAAAAAATGATGGAGGTGAAAAAACAAAAGGTGCGATAGAAAGTGTATATTATCGTTGTGGCGGTACTAATCATTTGGGCCCGTGCATGTCGCACACCCAGACATTTGGTGGAACTCTACCAATGATCCCAAAAGAACAAAGGAAAAGGGTTCGAAGTTAACTTTGCATATGATGAAGGGAAAATTGATAATCTTGATATCGATAGCCTCGGTATTGACAACCTTGGTGTTCCAGAAGACCCAAATGATAACACTCATTTGGATGTCAGTGATTTCCTCATAAATGAGTGATCCATAAAGAAAATAATAAGAGTGTCAATAAAGCCAAGAATAAAACATCTTCACGTTGATGATTATCTTGTTTTTGTTTTGTTTATTTTCTTTCAAGTTTACCTATGTTGTCCTATGAGACGTACTTTATCTATGATTGTTCACTTGGCTTAATAAAACATGTTATTTCCTTTTAATTAATATGTTAAACATTCTACTTATAATATGTGTTTTATTTTGAAGAATATGGATCGTGTAGCACAACTTATTATTGATGATGAAGACATATGTCTAGTGGATAGTGCAACCACACACACGATACTCAAAAAGGAGAAATATTTCTCACACTTAAAACATACAAGAATCAAATGTAAGTACTATCTCGGGTATTGCAAAGCTAATAAAAGGTTATGGAAAAAACACATATATTATTACCCGAAGGTACAATGTTTAAAATTGACAATGCACTATTTTCCCCCAAGTCTCAAAGGAATTTATTAAGTTTTAAAGATATTCGTCGAAAAGGATATCATATTGAGACTACAAATGAAGGACATGATGAGTACCTTCATATTACGAATGTGATTTTGGGTAAAAAAAAAAGTGTTAGAAAAATTACCCGCATTTTCATCCGGGTTGTATTACACTAAGATTAATATTGTTGAAACAAATGTGGTCATAAATAAAAAAAACTTATTGACCGAGAAAAATTTATCGTTTGGCATGATCAACTAGGACATCCCGGATCATTAATGATGCGAAAGATAATAGAAAACTCAAAAGGACACCCATTAAAGGACCATAAGATTCTTGAAACAAAAGATATTACATGTGTTGCCTGCTCAAAAGTAAAATTAATCACACGCCCATCACCAGCTAAGGTAGGGAATGAATCCCTTAATTTTCTGGAAAGAATCCAAGGGGATATATGTGGGCCCATACATCCACCTTGTGGACCATTTAGATACTTTATGATTTTAATCGATGCATCGACTCGATGGTCACATGTGTGCTTATTGTCAAGTCGCAATATGGCGTTTGCAAGATTACTTGCTCAATTATAAGACTGAGAACACATTTTTCATATTATCCTATAAAGACAATACGTTTGGACAATGCTAGTGAGTTTACATCCCAAACATTTAATGACTATTGTATGTCTATTGGGATAAGTGTAGAACATTCAGTAGCTCATGTTCATACACAAACTGGGCTTGCTGAGTCTTTTATCAAGCGGATTCAGATGATCGCAAGGCCCATGATTATGAAAGCAAAACTACCAGTTTCTGCTTGGGGCCACGCTGTTCTACACGCAACAACACTAATTTGTATCAGGCCAACGAGTCACCATACTTACTCCCCATTACAGTTGGTTTTTGGTCAGGAACCAAATATTTCCCGTCTAAGAATTTTCGGTTGTGCAGTATATGTCCCAATTGCTCCACCACAACGCACAAAGATGGGACCTCAATGGAGAATGGGAATATATGTTGGGTATGATTCACCATCTATAACTAGATATTTAGAGCCATCAAAGGGGGATTTGTTTACGGCTCGATTTGTTGATTGTCATTTCGATGAGTCTGTATTCCCAACATTAGGGGGAGAAAAGAAACAGCTAGGAAGTGAAATAAGTTGGAAAGAATTATCATTATCTCATCTTGATCCTCGAACAAAAGAATGTGAACAAGAAGTTCAAAAGATAATTCATTTACAAGGGTTAGCAAATCAATTACCAAAGGCGTTTACTGACCTTAAAAGAATGACCAAGTCATATATACCAGCTGTTAATGCTCCTGTTAAAATTGATGTTCCTAAAGAACATTCAGAAATTGCTAATGAGTCTAAGGCACGCCTAAAGCGTGGTAGACCAGTCGGTTCCAAAGATAAAAATCCTCGAAAGAAAAAGGGAGCATATAATCAAGATGTTCAAGTCGAGGTTAAAGAAATACCAGAAGGGTCCTCTATAAGGACATTAGACATGACGGTTCAAGATGAACCTCGGGTACCCGAAAATGAAGAGATCTCAATAAATTATATCATGTCTAAAAAGGTATGGAACCGAAATGAAATCGATATCGATGATGTTTTTGCATATAATGCAGCGCTAGAAGTTATGGAAAATGATGAGGATCAAGAACCAAAGTCAGTTCTGGAATGCAAAAATAGAAATGATTGGCCAAAATGGAAAGACGCAATTGAGGCAGAATTAAAATCTCTTGAAAAACGAGAAGTTTATGGACCGGTAGTCCGTACACCTGAAGGTGTAAAACCCGTTGGGTATAAATGGGTCTTTGTGCGAAAACGAAATGAAAGAAATGAAATTAAGCGTTACAAAGCACGCTTGGTGGCTCAAGGATTTTCACAAAGACCGGGTATAGATTATGAAGAAACATATTCTCTTGTGGTGGATGCAACTACTTTTCGTTATCTAATTAGTCTGGTAATACAAAAAGGACTCGATTTGCGTCTAATGGATGTTGTGACAACCTATTTATATGGCTCACTTGATAGAGAAATCTTCATGAAGCTTCCAGATGGGTTTAAGCTGCCTGAATCAGGTAAAACAAGTTCTCGAGAACAATATGCAGTCAAACTAAATAAATCTTTGTATGGGTTGAAGCAGTCTGGGCGAATGTGGTACAATCGCCTTAGTGAATATTTATTGAAGGAATGATATAAAAATGATTCTATTTGCCCATGTATTTTTATAAAAAGGTTTGGATCTGAATATGTTATAATTGCTGTATATGTTGATGATCTGAATATCATTGGAACTCCAAGGGAGCTTCCAAAGGCAGTGGAATACCTCAAGAAAGAATTTGAAATGAAAGATCTCGAAAAAACAAAGTTTAGTCTTGGATTACAAATTGAACATCTAAAGAATGGAATCTTTGTCCACCAAAATGCATACACAGAGAAGTTACTAAAAAGATTTTATATGGAAAAATCCCATCCATTGGGCACCCCAATGGTTGTAAGGACCTTAGATGTTGAAAAAGACCCTTTTCGACCTCCAAATGACGACGAGGAAATTCTTGGTCCCGAAGTACCTTATTTAAGTGCCATTGGGGCATTGTTATTTCTTGCGAGTCATACATGACCCGATATATCATTTTCACTAAACCTATTGGCAAGATATAGCTCGTGTCCAACAAGGAGACATTGGAATGGGGTGAAACAAATATTTCGCTACCTTCAAGGTACAAAAGATATGGGCTTATATTATACGAACTCATCTGGAAGAAATCTAGTTGGTTTTGCAGATGCAGGATATTTGTCTGATCCCCATACCGCTCGGTCCTAAACTGGATATGTTTTCACAAGTTCCAGTACTGCCATTTCATGGTGTTCCGTGAAGTAAACAATGAGTGCCACTTCATCAAATCATGCAGAGATTTTGGTCATCCATGAAGCGAGTTGGGAATGCGTATGCTTAAGAAATGTGGTACAACATATTTGTAAATCATGTGGTATTTCTTCAGGCCAGGAAGCTCCAACAATCATGCATGAAGATAATGCAGCATGCATTGCTCAACTTAAAGACGGATACATCAAAGGTGACAGGACCAAGCATATTCTACCAAAGTTATTTTTCACTCATGACTTACAAAAGAGCGGCGATATTATTCTTCAAAATGTTCGTTCAAGCAAGAACTTTGCTGACTTGTTTACCAAGGCACTTCCCCCTGCAACATTTAAGAAGTTGGTTCACCGCATTGGAATGCGAAGACTCAATGAACTTCAGTGATCTAATTATCAGAGGGAGAACATACAAGCTGCATTCTTTTTCCCTAAGCTATGGTTTTTTCCCACCGGGTTTTTCCAAGCAAGGTTTTTAACGAGACAACAAATCTAATCGTATGACAACTAATGATAGATAGCCAAGAGGGAGTATTATGAATAATTAAATGTGTGTCTATCCATATACCTTAACCTCCATAATTTCTTATCTTGTCACTCGGTGACTAGGATGATTAGTAGGAGATAAGTATGATTAGTAGCAGATTCATTCTTATCTTGATTATCACTTTGATTGTAAGAACCCTATAAATAGAGGTTCATTTGTAGTTTGTAATGATCAATGAAAATTCATTCCACATTCTCTCTATTCTTCTAGCTTATACTTCTTGCCGATTATCATTATTTCGTAACATTAATTTATATATAAATTTGATATTAATTAATTATATTTAAATGTAGTGAGAAAAGAGAGATAGAGAGAAAAAAATAAATTGGTCCAACTATTATCATAAAACCCCTCACACCCCCTATTTTTAATAGATCCTCTAATATTTAGTTATGTATCTAAACCCAAATACCAAAAGGGTTTTTCTAACTTGTGCTATAGGGGCACAAGTTAAGCACACCAAAAGTACAATAATAGTACTCAGGGACCCACATAAAAGTACATTTATCTGTAGTTTTATGCGGGTCTGATGAAGCGAAAAGTGTACCGCTTTTAAGGGGTCATTTAAGCCCTAAACCGTATTTATTTGATCAAATATTGCCCTAAATCGTTCCTTTTGTCATTTTAGGTACTTTTGAGGAGAAATCTGGAAAAGGAGGCATTTTGGACGTTTTTGGAGCATAAAAGTGAAGAAAACGGCAAAGTCTCAAAAATCGGCCAAAAGTTACCTTTGACGGCGTCACAATTTACTCTGGACGGCGTCATGCCTTGGTAAGAAAAAGTGGACGTGAAATTTACTCATGATGAGCCAGTGAAAATAGCATGTGAATTCTGACGGCGTCACGCTTTAACTTGATCAAGGGCGTCACGGCTTAAATCAAAAGGGGACGGCGTCACGTTCAAGGTTCGACGGCGTCAAGCCTTGATAAGCCAGAATGGATTTTTGAAGAGCTAAAGAGGGACGGCGTCAAGATGGTCATCCGGGAACCCTAAAAGCGGCGAGGTGACGGCGTCACACTCCATAAGGTGACGCCGTCAGATCCAAAAATCTATATATAGTTTTCTAATTTTTTGTCATTAGGGAGAGCTTAGTGTGTGGAATTTTGGGAGAAAACCCTAAGACGATTTTAGCTACTTTTTCAAGGCTTTTTGCCTTGAGATCTTCCATGTTACATTGAAAGATAAGTTATCAATTAATCATTCAATATGTCTATGTGTTGTTTGATTCTATCTTATTCTTGTCTTTTGTTTAACATGTTAGGCTAAATTTATCTTGTGTTTGCTTAGATCTAATGAAACCTAGCTATTGATTATTGGTTATTAGTGTGTTATTAGTTGTATTGGATGATTGTTTATCTATGTTAGGCTTAAGAAAACTGGCTAACTTCCTATTCGGTAACTTGCTTGAACGTCTTAAGAAACATGAACCAAATGCGTACTAAAGGTTTTTATGGTTGTATTTAATGCACAAGCGAATTCTAGTGATCCCATGTTAGGAGCTTCCTAGCCGGCTCGACATAGGAGTGAAGTAGGAGCTTGTAGAGTTGGGGAAGTAAGTACGCCACCCCACGAATGGTATTAAGGAATACACCCGTCATCCACGCAACTAATACACACTAATTAACCGGTAAAAGATAGTTAGGGAGTAAGGAAATCTAAGTAAACACATTTCTCTACACATAAGTTTCTCACCACATTTTATTTTCAGTCATTTATTTTATTGCATTCGTAGTAATTTGGGTTAGTTGACTAGCAACTAATTCCGCCCATTCTTTCAAACCCGAGATTTTACTTGCTTTCATAAAAATTATAAAAACATAAAAAAGAATCTTCCTCAACCCTTAGACCTAATTAGAGTAGCCTTTCATACCTAACGAACACTATTCCCTGTGGAGAACGATCAATCCCCCGTACTTACCACTACACTATACTACATCGGTCAGGTACACTGCCTGGTGGGGTTGTAAGCCTCTTGAGATCCCTCGAGAGGTAAAACCTGTTGTAAGGTTACAAAACCACGCATCAAGTTTTTGGCGCCGCTGCCGGGGAATAGTTATTGTTTAGGTTGAATTTTTATTTCTATTAGGTCTACTCACTAGATTCCTTTCTAGTGAGATTTTTATTTTATTTTTCTAGGTTTTCTTTAGTCTATCTATTTTTCTTTGTGTGTTTGTTCATAATTTCCATTGACTCTTCCGTTCACCATTATGGAGTACGCGAATCCACCATACCACCAACCACAAAGGCCATTCTACCCTATTGACATCTCGAATTTCAAACAATATCGAGATGAACCCATATATGATGCATGGACTCGTTTTAGAAATTTACTCCGAAAATTTCCTCATCATAGTTTCGCTTTAGCATCCCTAACCCGAACCTTTTACTATCGTGTTGGCCAATATGACCAAATGCGCATTGAGGATTTTGCCAATGGGGACTTTAGGGAATTAAGTGCTGAAGAAGCATGGGATGCCATAGAAGATTGTGCCCAATATTATTATAGGGTAGACAACCCAACAAACGTTAGTACAAGTCAATTGAATATAAATTTCCTGGATCATGAAACAAGTTTGTTTGGGGATGAATACATTAGTGTTGAGATACCTAAGTGGTTGTCATGTAATGCCATAGTACAAAACGAACACATAGGTGACCTTGATGTGATGGAGGATTTAGCCGAACATGATCACATTAATCAAAAGGACCTAGGTTTTATGATTGATGACGTTGAATCTCAAGAAACACATGATGAATCTTTTAGGCAATTTGAATATAGCAGTCAGAATATTGAGGATGATCCTTATGATTCGGACATAGAAGTTGAGATGCCTAGAGAAGCACTTGAGATACTTGGGAAAATGTTAGGGTTAGATCCTACTAAAACACATGATGAGGATATAGGTGATCTTGACATAAGGAATGATGAGGTAAGTAACATAAGCCCACCAAGTACCCCACAAGTCCTACCATCATTTGAGGCACACACACCACCCATGACTTACCCGAAAGAAGTAGAAGAGACTATAGGAACCCCAATAGAGGTAGAGCCCTTGGATCAAACAAAACTAGAAGAAATAGGTTTGAATACTTGTAGTCATAACCTTTCTCTTAGTTCTAGGGAAGTTCCTAGTTTTGATGAACCGGAGCCTCAGCCAAAACCGTTACCTAATCTTCCATCCTTAGATGTGAATTTAGGAATTGAAAAAGGTCCCGATCCACCCATCAAACCATGTAGTCCGGGTAATGTTAAGATTAAGGTAGTAGACTCTAGGCCATGTGGAGTGGAAGCTAATATAGGAGTGAACCGTGACCTTACATACATACATCACCCATTTATGATTGATCACAAGAAACATTATGGGTTTAAACCGGGTTTATTAGGTCAAAGTGGATTCTTAACTTGGAGTCTCTCGAAGTTGATAGAAGATGATCCCTTTCTAGGAGAAAACTTCAATTCACCCATTGACCCAATTGAACTAAGTAAGGTTATGATGATTGGATCCCACATCTTTGAGCATATAATTCATCCACCACTCTTTCCTCACGTGGCATACTTCCACCAAGATGGTGTGTATCGCTACTATCACCCGCACTTAATCCTAAGTGTAGGGAAAACCTCTCCTTTATCCATTAAATAAGGGTAGAGTCAGGCTCATGACTCGAACAAAAACAAGCGCTTCTTGGGAGGCAACCCAAGCGTTATTTGCTTTATTTGCTTTGTGTGTTTATTTATTTGTTTGTTTGATTTTATTTGCTTCCGTGTGTATGTTTAATTTTTATTATTATTGATTCATGTTCAAAACTAAAATTGTGAAAATGCTTTATTTTGTTTTTAACTTCGTCTTAACTACATATAAAGGTATTTTGCAAAAGATAAGTGTAAGGGAAAGTCAAATCGGTTTATTAGAACAAATGAACATGAATCATAATAATATTAAATTAACATACATATTAGTATTTGTTTGAGTCAAATGCTTGTATCGAGTCATAATGATGTTTTGCAGGAATTCCAGGAAGTAAGGTAAAGGTTTTTCCAGAAATTTTCCGGAAACTAAAAATGAAAATTTTTGTCAGGTCATTTCTGACGGCGTCAGGGGTTATAACCTGACGGCGTCAGATTTAATTTTCGGAAATTTTTGAAAGTTTTGTTTTTAAAAAGTTTTTATTAAATCTCCAACTTATAATCTCCAGGAATCTGCAAAATTATCATTCCACAAGCATTATATCCTTATATATAGATTTTTCCCGCCGATGTTATGCAGGTTTTCGTGTTTGTTTTCTCAGGTTTAACAGGTTATTTTGGACAAGGAGATGTTTATGGAATCAAGCTTATGGCGATGCATTAGTCATGGAGCTTCAACATTCTCTTTGGAGGAAGATTTAACCGTGTAATTTCATTATCCACCGAGCGAATCAGGGGAGTATTTGATTTCATTCTTTTACTTTTTTCTTTTACATCTTGTTATTTGAACATTGGGGACAATGTTCATCTTAAGTGTAAGGGGGGGTAAAAGTACGATTTTAGAGAATACAATTACGCTTGATTTTTGTTTGTTTGATAGTAGATGTGTAATAAAACTAAGATAAATACTTGTTAGGGTAATTTTAGTGCCAAATTTAAAATTTTTTACAACATATAGGAGTGAAACTTTGATCTTAATGAGCGTCTCACGGATAGGAGTTATATGACTAGCACAAAAAGCCGTACCACTAAAAAATTTTCCACCCCAAATATGTGAGGTTCGCCCCTAGAATTGGTAGGAAAAGCATTTATGCTATGATGTGTGTACCGGTAGCACTTAGATTCTAGAACTTGCGTTAGGACCATTCCGAGGCCACAAGTGAGACTACATTCGTGTAGTTAGATTTACTACATGATAAGAGGCATTAGGATTAACCCATTGTTTTACACCTGTGTTTTTGTTATAATTACATTGGCTACATTGGTCAAGTAATTCTCCCACACCCTTTGCGTTGTACTCATTTTTAGTACACGATACCCCTAGTACACCCCTCAGAGCCTATCTTTTCGTTTCGACCTTTAAGCATTTTACTTAAAGGAAGAATTTGTTACACCCCACTAAAATGTACACCCAAATCGCCTTAGCCTACCTTGTATGCACTCATTTTTAGTGCATTATTGTTACAACATTTGTTTAAACCCAAGTTAATTATCTAGTTGATTACATGGTTGCTAAGTCGAGTCATATCCTTGTACATATTGTTTTGGGACGATTGGGACTCATGGGTAAAGTACTAGTATAATGGAGTAATGGGGATGAACATCATTTATTACCCCCATATGTGCTAAATGTTTTAAAAGTACTCCAAGTTTTTCAATTATCTTAATTCGAGTCATTAGATTAGTATTTGTAAAGTTATGTAAAAGTTTAAGTGTAAGGGGGATGCAACGCCCCTATGATGTATTATTTTGGATGGTAGGGCAAGAGTGTATGAAAAAAAAAAAAAAAAAAAAAAAAAAAAAAAAAAAAAAAAAAAATCGAAAAAAATCAAGAAAAATACAAAAAAAAAATGAGAAAATGAAAAATAGAAAAAACATACGGACTACCATCCCGTTTCATTTTATGTTTGTTTTATGTTTTTGTTATTTTGTTATTTCGTTTTTAGCTTAAGATCGAGTCTAGTCTTGGCTTAGCAACATTGTATAGTACATGTAATTGATCAAGATTTTTAACTCGCCACCAGTAAAACATCCTTTATCCAACAAAACCGTGTTTTTCCTTTTCCCTACACCTAACGTTATAACCCACTTAAAAGCCCTCTTTGATAGTTTATCTTTGGTGCTTACGCCTAGTGGAGGAGGTTTTCGATCCTTTCCCAAACCTATGGTAATCTATTTGCTATGACAGGTAGTGAGAGATATTATCCGTTTTCATTTATGAGATTTATTTTGATGACACTTGAGAGATGTGAGTATCTAAACACTACTTGTGAGGTGCTAGTGTGTAATCTCCGTGCTTATTATGATTAAAGTGGAACGATTATTTGTTATAATTACTTTTATGTTAGCATTAAATGACCCCTAACTTGTATTTTGATTAGAATAAAAGCGCATTTGCTTGAGGACAAGCAAATCTCAAGTGTAAGGGTATTTGATGAAGCGAAAAGTGTACCGCTTTTAAGGGGTCATTTAAGCCCTAAATCGTATTTATTTGATCAAATATTGCCCTAAATCGTTCCTTTTGTCATTTTAGGTACTTTTGAGGAGAAATCTGGAAAAGGAGGCATTTTGGACGTTTTTGGAGCATAAAAGTGAAGAAAACGGCAAAGTCTCAAAAATCGGCCAAAAGTTACCTTTGACGGCGTCACAATTTACTCTGGACGGCGTCATGCCTTGGCAAGAAAAAGTGGACGTGAAATTTACTCATGATGAGCCAGTGAAAATAGCATGTGAATTCTGACGGCGTCACGCTTTAACTTGATCAAGGGCGTCACGGCTTAAATCAAAAGGGGACGGCGTCACGTTCAAGGTTCGACGGCGTCAAGCCTTGATAAGCCAGAATGGATTTTTGAAGAGCTAAAGAGGGACGGCGTCAAGATGGTCATCCGGGAACCCTAAAAGCGGCGAGGTGACGGCGTCACACTCCATAAGGTGACGCCGTCAGATCCAAAAATCTATATATAGTTTTCTAATTTTTTGTCATTAGGGAGAGCTTAGTGTGTGGAATTTTGGGAGAAAACCCTAAGACGATTTTAGCTACTTTTTCAAGGCTTTTTGCCTTGAGATCTTCCATGTTACATTGAAAGATAAGTTATCAATTAATCATTCAATATGTCTATGTGTTGTTTGATTCTATCTTATTCTTGTCTTTTGTTTAACATGTTAGGCTAAATTTATCTTGTGTTTGCTTAGATCTAATGAAACCTAGCTATTGATTATTGGTTATTAGTGTGTTATTAGTTGTATTGGATGATTGTTTATCTATGTTAGGCTTAAGAAAACTGGCTAACTTCCTATTCGGTAACTTGCTTGAACGTCTTAAGAAACATGAACCAAATGCGTACTAAAGGTTTTTATGGTTGTATTTAATGCACAAGCGAATTCTAGTGATCCCATGTTAGGAGCTTCCTAGCCGGCTCGACATAGGAGTGAAGTAGGAGCTTGTAGAGTTGGGGAAGTAAGTACGCCACCCCACGAATGGTATTAAGGAATACACCCGTCATCCACGCAACTAATACACACTAATTAACCGGTAAAAGATAGTTAGGGAGTAAGGAAATCTAAGTAAACACATTTCTCTACACATAAGTTTCTCACCACATTTTATTTTCAGTCATTTATTTTATTGCATTCGTAGTAATTTGGGTTAGTTGACTAGCAACTAATTCCGCCCATTCTTTCAAACCCGAGATTTTACTTGCTTTCATAAAAATTATAAAAACATAAAAAAGAATCTTCCTCAACCCTTAGACCTAATTAGAGTAGCCTTTCATACCTAACGAACACTATTCCCTGTGGAGAACGATCAATCCCCCGTACTTACCACTACACTATACTACATCGGTCAGGTACACTGCCTGGTGGGGTTGTAAGCCTCTTGAGATCCCTCGAGAGGTAAAACCTGTTGTAAGGTTACAAAACCACGCATCAGGGTCCCTGTGTACTTTTTCGTGGGTACATGTGTACTTTTGGTGTGTTTAACTTGTGCCCTTAGGGCACAAGTTAGAAAAACCCATACCAAAAATGCAATCAAACAATTAATTTTAAGTTTTAAACCCAAAACCCAAGGTAACCACCCAAACCAAACGGGTCTTAAATACACGAGTAGTCTTTGTGGTTATCTCATAATATCACATTTAGTCCTTAAGTCTTAGCAAAAATAATTGATAGTCTTTTTGGTTCTCAAATCTGCACATATAGAATCCTTAACAGTATTAACATTTTTTAAATGATAATAATACCCTTCATTTCTTTTATTCAAAAACACTTTTAGCATAGTTGTTAAGATCTCAATTATAATGTTAATATTAGGATCTTACGATTTTATGATACTACAAAGTAAAACAATCCGGATCCCACGTAAGATCTTAGCAAGCTTAGGAGCTTATAAGATTCCGATAGACCATAGATCTTAAAATCTAATCCGATCCGATCTTACTTTTCTCAAACCACAAACTAAAAAGCTACAAAGGTTATTATTATTATTATAATTATTATTATTATTATAATAATAATTATTATTATTATTATTAAATAAAGCTTAAAAGTTATGGATTATGTTTTGTAAAATTTTAAAAACAACATGTTAGTTTTCTTAAACACTCTATATTCATAATTTAAGACAATATTTCCATGAAATATTCATATAGCTTTGTGTTTATGATATATAATAATTTGCATATTTGAATAATATTGCAAAGACTATTAAGACAATGACATTATAGTAGGATCTTAGAATCGCAGTCTATTCTTACGATTTCGATCTTACAAAAACAAAACCGATTCTGAGTAAGATCCCGATCTTAAAAACCTTGTCTTTTAGGTTACACATTCATTTCTTTACATTACTCATAAAACTAAACACCCCCTTCTTCACAGCCACCAACAAATCGAAATAAATTACAAAACTCAAAATCATAAATATATCTATTACGAATCTTTAGAACATGATTCAAATTCATATCGCCTTTTTTTTACTTCACGTTTTTTATCTTTAAACACAAGTGTATATGTGAAAGAAAACAATGCTACCAATTTACAAATTGATTCGTATAATGCTCGTAATAATCAATAATAATACCAGACTATACACTAATGCTTTTTGTGTTTTAGTTTAGGTTTATATAATGTTCTTTATTAAGAAATTGAAGAATGGAGATGTTTGAATTTATCTATAGTAGAAGAATATTTACTCGTGGTGTTAAGAGGTTTTTGGGTAAAAGTGAAGGATATTATTGTCACTTAGAAAATGTTAATGGTGTTAGAGACAATAAGTGTGCAGATTTAAGAACCACAAAGACTATCGATGTAACTTTACGACTTAGAGAATACATGTGAAATTATGATATAACCACAGGACTATTCATGTAATTTACTCTAGAAGAATATATTTTTCATATATTTATATGCAAACAGAATCGAGTTTAAGTTTGGCTTTCGGTTTGGTTCGCCTCACATTAAATTCGGTTAAATTTGATTCGGTTTACGGTCTTTGTGAAGATCGTTTAGAGCTCATCTAGGATTAATAATAACAAAGATTAACAATATACGTAGCGGATTAAACAAAACATCAATGTTATTGTAACAAGGTTTCTTCGTCATCATTTTCATAATAATACAATTACAAACACGATAAGCCCCAATTCTACTTGATCAAGTGTAGAATGGTTACTAATCTAACAGGAATCATAAGATCCTTGAGGCTTAACAAAACACTAACCCTAGGCGTATACGTTAGAGCCCACGCCTGGCGCACACACACACACTTTCTGGTGTTTACATCTTGAAACCTTTAAAAACTAACGCCCTATATCTCTTTATATAATAGAGACATTAGGGTTACAAAGGATATTTCCTAACTCTTTTAAAGATCTTCTGTAATCTTTTCATCATTTGAAGAATTCATCCTTTGTCTTCTTAAGTCCTCCATCTTTCATATGTTTTGTCTTATCAACTCAAATATACGACCCTACAATCTTCCCCTAGTTGATAATGACAAAACCAAAATAAACACGAACTTCCCCTGGAGCTAATATATATGAAAGAAACAGACTTCCCCTTAATCCATGCTATACCACCAAGGATCTTCAAGTTGCAAAGCTTCAATGTACTTCTTCCCCTTTTTGTCATAATCCACTAGGAGACTCTAAGTAAATGCAACTTTGATTTCGACAACCACAAATCACTATCATACTTCCAATCCAGTCTTCCAATGTCTCGAATTATCCTCCATGAAGAAAACCAAAACGCTTACTAAAAATGAACTCAATACAATAGAAACCTAAACCAGCAGTAGTAATAACAACTAGCAGTTGTAAAAACCTTCCCCTCGAATGGTGCATGTAGTAACCATAAGAACTTTTCAAATAACTAACCACCATAGCAACAAATACCATGTTGTACCATCCATGAACGAACATAGCAGCAGGAATACTAATAAAAATTGACTACAATAGAATTCAAAACCAAGCAGTAGTAACAGGAGGAAGAGTTTTATTGTTAAACAGTAGAAATCATGTAGAAAGCAATATTAACTTCCATTTAGTATAGACATGATCACTACTTCAATAAACTTCCATACGAACCTGAAGCATAATAATAAGCAGCGTCAACGAATATCAGGTCACAAACTCTTGAACATTCTTCATTCTAAACCTAAACAACACTGGCAGTACTAACTGATGCACCAGGAGTACTAAGTGGATCAGCAGTACTAACAGTTTCAGCAACATCAAAATGTGTATCTTCCATACCAGCATCTTGCCTCCCCTGAAGCTCAGCATCTTCTTGAACCAATGAGATGGTTAGATCTTGATCTATATCAGCAATTTTTCTCCCCTATTTGGAAGAATCATCCAAGTCATCATCTAAATCATCATCTAAACTAGTAGATTCCACAATGTTTGCCCTTCTCTTAGCTTTGAGTAACTTGACCTTTTGCTGTAGCTTCTTCACCTTTAGAATAAGCTTTGTATAGACACCTCTATAGAGTTGCTTTGTTTCCTTCAACTCTTTCTCCAATCCAAACACCCTTTCTGTCAATTTGGTACAAATTTCCATCAATTCCTTTAGTGTCACACTGCCCTCATCACTTCCAAGTGTGTTAACTCTTGGGAGAGGTGAATTATGGGCATGTCCCCCATTGTATCCTGGTGGCTGGGGAGTACATCACCTGTACCAAGTTCATGAGAACTTGACACATTAGATGTTGCCATGGGCTGGGTCTTAGCAATGTTACTACTGGCCTGTCCTGCTACTAAGCTAGAGACAGTAGTAGTAGCTCTAACCATTCTGTCAGAGATAACCTCATCTGCTACATGTGGTGAAGTAGGAGATCTGTGCTGAGGAACATCAGATTCCAGTCCAGATGAACTCCTATAGGGTGATGAAGTTGGTTGTGAGGCTGATTGAGTACTTGAGGAACTTGTGGGTGTGTGATATGACTCAACCGGGCTTGTTGATCCTTCACCCTGAATATTTTCACTTTGAACAAGCATAATTTCAAATAATGGTACTTCTATCCCATTATAACCCTTAGAAGCCATTCTCATGTTACTGAAAAGTTTTTGAGTAAGGCAAGGGGTTGGATAAACATTTTTATGAGATAGAAGCAAATTTTTGTGTTTGTTCAAAAATATTTGAATAAATCTTGGATAGATTAAAAACTTGTATTTGCTATCCAAGTTTTTCACCATACTATCAAAAATCAATTTAGAAAAATGAAAAGTCCTTTTGGTTGCTAAGCAAATAAGAGCAGTTGCAATATTGCTACTGAATTGCTCCCATGAAGTTTTCTTTGGACTTAAACAATGGAAGATAGTATGAATGAAGAATCTCCATTGTGGGGCAAATTATCTTTTTTGAAAAGTTAGTTTGTTAGAATCTGACTCATACCCCATTCTGGAAAGATGTTCAAAAATTTCAGTGTTAGGCAAAGAACTAATACCATCATCATCTGCTAAATGGAGATGTCTAATAACAGATGACTCTGTAATAGTCAAAGTTTTGCCATCAACTGTTGCAATTATTTGTTGTTCTCCAGTATCAAGTGTATTTGCAGTAGCAGTCTGCCAAAACTTTTGAATTTGAGAACTATAGATAGTAGGCTTTACTGTAAGAGCATACCTGATGTGGGTAGTATTCAGAAAATCTACTATCTGATGGAAGTCTTGACTCCCCTCTAGTTTCTCCAAGAATGCAACCATGTTGTGCTTATCAAAAAATTCGAAATTCGCCATTAAGATTGATTAAAAGTTTGATTATAGTGATGGATTATGATCATTTATGAGAGAATTGTACGTTTGGTAAAGCCAATTGAGATTTTATAGTGAACACTTAGGGTTTTGATTGGACCGACTTCAATAAATTGTTTTCGTTAGGTTGAAGAAATCGTATAAATTAGATAAAAAGT
Source organism: Artemisia tridentata subsp. tridentata (assembly GCA_021014915.2). Classification (NCBI taxonomy): domain Eukaryota; kingdom Viridiplantae; phylum Streptophyta; class Magnoliopsida; order Asterales; family Asteraceae; genus Artemisia; species Artemisia tridentata. The sequence goes on along the minus strand of CP139503.1, from coordinate 23,564,616 downwards.
GAGAATTATCCAATTTAGAAAACCCTTAAGTAAAGTAATTGACCAAAATTTTCTCAACGACTATATTTAAAAAATGGTTATGACCAAACAGTACCAACGGTTACCCAGCAGTACAAAGTTTTGCCTAGCAGTACAAACTTTTGCTTAGCAGTACTAAGTTTTGGAAAAACTTTTTCTCAGCAGTATCAACTCAATTTTCTTTTAAAACAATACTGCACTCAAACTTTTTGAAGTGATTAAGTGTAAAGGAAGACACTCAATCAAATTTCGGTTGCAATTTACCTCTGGTTGTGTGAGAACCAATGTTTTCAGTATAAATACTGCCTGTGATCAGATAGACTCATTAAAAGAGCCTTCTTGACAGGGTTTCCAGCTCGTGGCAGGTGTTACCTCTAACACAAATGTATTAGATTCACTTTTGCTCGCTATTCTCTATACCAGATGTCCTTGGACTAACTATGACCATCAATTCATGTTTATTATACCACCTAATAGAAATAAGCTGATTGTGGAAAACTAGAAGGGGGGTTGAATAGTTTTATCATTTTTTTTTAATTTTTTTTCTTTGTTATGTTTGTATGAAATGAATTAATGTATGCAAACAAAATAACAAATAAGTAAAGTGCAAGAAAGAAACGATCAAACCACAACACGAGTGTTTATAGTGGTTCGGTCTACAAGGACTCTTTTTCCTTGCCCTATTCCACTCCCCGAGTATCCAACTCGAGAGTTTTCTTCACTAGTCAACAAGCTCATTTATCCGGCGGAGAAAACCTTTACACGTCGCTTACACAATATTTCTGACACAAAGCTAGATGTCGAGTTCTTTTACAAGGGTACAACCACTCCCGTCACACTAAGTAAAAAAAATATTTTTCTAGACGAAAACGTAAAAAAGCGAACGAAAACGTAACAAAGGACTAACGATGCAAAAATTTTAGCTATTGGGTTGAGTAGCCGCCGGTTGAGTAGCCGGCGGTTGAGTAATTCTAGTAGTTGGTGTGGGCCCCATAATATGTACACGTGTCACGTTCTGAGATAGGTTGCGGAGTTGCGCAGATGCGCATGACCATTTAGGGAATTTACTCAAAAACTGACCATGGTGGGGACCAAAAAAAAGATTTTGTACTAGATTAGTACTTATCTCTTGATTTTATTCACTTTTCTTATGTTTTGTGTTGAGGTTTTTTTTATCAAGAGTAATGCAATGTTTTATTTGATATTTTGTTAATGTAATTGTCACTGCAAATTCATAAAAAAATATTCCCTTGTGATTTTATACATAATCTCATGGGATGCACCAAAGAATCCAATGGGATTCATACAGAATCCCATGGGATGCACCAAAAAATCCCATGGGATTCACAATGAATCCCATGGGATGCACCAAAGAATCCCATGGGATTCATACTGAATCCTTTGTGATTTATCGTCTTTTTACGAATCCAGTGGGATTTTTCTGGACGGAAATTTTGAAGAAAAAAAAATTCGTATTTTTACGAATCCCATGGGATATTTCTGGACGAAAATTTTGAAAAAAAAATAATCTTTTTGCGAATCCTGTGGGATTTCTTTACGAATCCCGTGGGATTTTTCTGGACGGAAATTTTGAAAAAAAAAATTCGTCTTTTACGAATCCATGGGATTTTTACGAATCCCGTAGGATTTTTTTGGACGGAAATTTTGAAAAAAAATCGTCTTTTTACGAATCCCATGGGATTTTTTACGAATCCTGGGGGATTTTTCTGGACGGAATTTTGAAAAAAAAAAGTTCGTCGAAAGTATATAACAATGCATATCTATAGAAAGATAATTTTTTTCTCGTCGCGATGGTGTATTTTTCGTAGCTTGAAGATTTACCGTTTGTAAGATATATTGTTTTAAAAAAAAGGTGGAAAGTGGGTTTTTTTATTAAATGAGCTAAAATGTCAATTTTGCCCTCTCTTTTTTATTTTTTGATTTGATCTTAGCCAATAGATGAAAGGTGGATGGATGGTTGAGATTGATTTATTTGTTTTTTATGTGATACTTGTTTTGCATCGATCTCACCTCATTGCAATAATTCCTCTTTCAAGTCTAAGTAAATATATCTAGAAAAATATTTTTTTACTATCAACGTTTATTAACCCATGCGTACACGGGTTAAAATATTAAATACAAGTAAAACTATTATTAGTCACGTCTATTAAACTAAAATTTTAATCTAGATTTGATTCCGATCTAAACCACGTTCGCATTGTTCACTGCCTCTTCAAATATATGTTTCATAAATAATTATGACAGTTTTGAGAATAATCAACTTTATAATAAGTTTACATTGAACAAATATATATCAAATGTAGTTGAAATATAAGTATGGTTGAGTATAATTTTTTGGGTAAAGATATGGTTGAGCATAACTAATGATTGTACTCGTAGTACGAACCGATAAGTACAAACCTCGTGAGTACACGGGCATTAAAATTTAAACCAATATATTTTATGCAGAAACTATTTAAACCTTGCCGTTGCACATTGCAACTGATATTGTTTGGAAGTAGGTGCATTTGGAAATGACACAAATGAATTTGCTTGGTTTTTGAAATGGTAAAATATTACGGAGTAACAAAATAACTAATACATCGTATGAGACAACTGATAACCATGGAGAACTTTCAGAACTTAATTTTCAGTGTCCAAGAACCATCGAGATATAACTGGAACAGGGAAATTGTTACATTCACATTGAGCACAAAAAAACAATTACAGACAGGTACTAAAAGTGCTACTCCGTAATACACATGAATCAAATGTATACCTGTATGTCATTCTTCATCATAATATATTGAATTCTTGTTAGGGGAGCCAAAAGAATGTTATTTCAAAATTTTAGATATTGAGTCTACATAATGGTTTGGTCAATATTTGACCCTGATTTCTTTGCTTCATCACGAGCTATAGAGGCTGAAAGGATTCCAAGATCACGGTTTAAGAAAGTCAAGGCAGATTAACACTCAGATATGATTCTTGTCACGGAAGACGGTTGACCTGAGATTGTTTCAGACGATCCAAGGGCCACAGCAGCGTGCGAGTCACGTAGGTTTCTCAAGTTTCCTAAGAACTGCCATTTAAACCATAAGAATGGCGCAACATTAGCAACAATTCGCAAACAGGCGCAAGATGTGCGGCAGGGGGTAATGGGTCAAAACAGGTTCAAGTGGAAACAGGATGGCCCCCTAAAATGTTTGAATCCACTATTTTTTTTCAAAACTAGAGTTTATTATAAGAACATTTATAATAACTGATTTGAATCTTTGGACGACTTTCAACATGTTTAACCCATTTGACCTGTTCCACTTTCGACAAGAAGTTTTACTTAACCTTAAGATAAACAAGCGGAACGGCCACCTCTATAAGACACACATTCCACCTGTTTCTAGGGCAAAATTTGTGATCAACTCCTGGGATGCCATGTATATCGTATTCTTTCCTACTCATTAAGCAAAACTCCAAGTTAACGCAACCTATTGTTCCCCATCATCTTCTAAAGAAACTATGGTAGTTCTTTTATTTTCATACTTAAGTTTTCAAATAATTCGTATGTTACTTTTATCGCATACAAACGATATTCCTGCAAAACCACCACTAAATTCTGGAAAAAACAAAAACAAAAACAAAAACAAAAAAAACAAAACAAAAAAAAACAAAACAAAAAAAAAACAAAAAAAAGAGAGAAAAATAAATAAAATCATGTTGGCACTATTTGTCCCAAAAAAAACAAAAACAAAAAAAAGAGAGAAAAATAAATAAAATCATGTTGGCACTATTTGTCCAAAAAGGCAAAAACAGTCGCTCCTTCACATGGTTGTGTTTATATTTGGAGATTTTACATGAACGATCCCCTTATAACATTATTTGCAGGTGTTTTAGATTTATTAATAAGCGAATACTTTCATTAGAACACAGAAGTTGTTAGATGCTGCACTGTGAGAGACAGGGGAGTCATCGAACACGTCGTACATGTGAAAACTAAACAATCCGAGTTCCGACCATAGAGAAGTAACCTTGCTAGTGTTTATTACCAAATGTTGATATAATATTCTATTAAAGGTGGCAATTTCCACCCATTTACTTGTGAATGGGCTAATTCAAGTGATGTTTTGTCTCTATCAGGGCAAATGGATAACTCAATCATGGGGGTGCATGTGTTAAATTATATATCGGGCTTGAGTTTATGTAGATTTAGAAAAACTCATAAGCCCACTTTTGGGGGCTTATGAGCTTATCAAGTTTAAGCTTATGAACACAGATAGTTAAATAGTTCATAAGCTGAAAAAAGTGGGCTTATGAGCTCTAGGAAGATCGCCCAGCAAATAAGCTAACACAACCTCTACATTCCATGCACCCATAACGTGTAAAAGGGGGCATGTGTCTTGAAGAGAGTAGCAAAAGTATGATCATCGGTGAGGTGAATTGGGTAGAGCCGCTATAACATAAACAGTACTTAACAATTCACAACCTATTTAAAAATTTATGGTCCAAAGTCACCAAAAAAGATGAAATTACAATTGTATGCAAAGGGATTTTAAATAAATTTACCTTTAATAGCATCTTGTATGTCTGTAATAAGCGATTTGCAGCTGGTCCAAAGCCATGAAATTGTGGTACCTCCATCATATGTGTCCACGGACGTATCTCCTACAAAATGAAAAATCTTTCCCGCTGAGAATACACACAACATTTTATGTCTAGTTTGAGATTGCTAGTTCAACCAATTTACTAATTCAATGGGTTGATATGGGCTGTGTTTTAGTTCAGTTGGGCCAAATTAAAGAAAATTAGATCAGCGAATGGGTCAAACGGGTAGAAAGTCGGCCAAAATGTTTATACTACATACAACCTCCTAAATCAATTTATTCAAAATCTACAATTATTCTTGTAACTTGTAAAACTCAAGTTTTTGTAATTGTACTTGATGCCATTCCAACTAGAAAATGCATTAGTTGTTCATAAAGGATATTCAAACATGAAAACAAAATAAATAAATAAAAAGTGTTTGTGAGTTAACTGATCTGGCCAGCCTGTTTGGATCCATACTAAAAGAAGACATGTTTCTACCCAAAACAATTTGATCTGTTACACAACCCGCCCGACCAGGCCATATGACCACCCCTAAGCCAAATATACAATCTAAATATCTTACGTGCTTATTTATAAAAATTCTGACACCTGGTAAGGGTATTAAAAAGAAGGGTAACTGAATAGCTATATAAAAGATAATAAAATAAAGGAAAAACGATAACCTTGGTGTAAATTGTATTGAAGGATCTTGCTGTTTCTAAGAAAGATTCAAGATGTGCACGCAGCTTCATGTCTACCTCGGCATAATCCTCATCGGGATTATATGAATGCTTGATTTGACAATCACACAAAGAGCATGAAAAGTCAATAAGAGTGCATTATCAATAGAGAGGCTAGATATCATGAAGCTTAATGAGCATGGAGTAAGGAGCTGGAAATAACCTTCGATGCTAAATCGTCAACCATCTCTTGCAGACTTGACAGTCTACTAGATTGACTAGCAAGTTGTTTCTCCAAATCTGATATGTTTGGCCTGCAAAATGAATTTTTCATATTAAAACAATACAATTTACTATCTTTGTTAAACTGTATACATATACAATTGCACGGTTAAAAGGTCAACTTCGTTAGAAAAAGAAAGTGAATTAATGATACCAAGTAGTAGTACTATAAAGAGAGAGTTAATGAATATGAAACAATGGGTTGATCTTGTTGATCAAAAAAGTGGACTAAGTGACCACCTACAGGTTGCGCCCAATCTGCTTCTATATCCACCATATTAAGCCTTATGAATGATTAAGTTGCCACAATCAAAATATTCTGGTGACATTATAGAATAGGACTCCTAGAACCAAGAACAATCCAACTCCTACATGTTTAGATAGACCTTAAAATTTCTGTCCATAATTAAATGTCTCCTTACAAAAAGAACATGATACCAGGCAAGACTGTTCAAGCAATTAAGCATATATGATGCTGAAATCACTTTCAATCTCCCCATGAATTTTACAAATATCAGGCTAACTTGACACATTTCTCACAACTCCCTATGTCCTTTAACAATAGCAATGTTTGACAGGCCATATAGAAAAAATTAAATTTTGATTGTAGTCAAACGCCTTAAATGCCCCTTTAGTTTTTACACATTTGGAAGAATCTTATGGACCAAAATAATTTCACTAATATAATGGAGTGGTGATGATATAAAAATTGAAGGAACTTTAGCTGGCCATTTAGCCAAAACTGATCATGTCACTTTATCTGTTACCCCTGAAAATGGAGATTGTTGTTATTACTCTGGGACTGAAGTTTTATGTAAAATAAAAGCTTACTTTGTAAAAGCATGTGCGTAGGACTCTGAGAAACCATTTTTGGAAGTTAAATGAACGTGATGGTGGACATAAGGCAGACGTTAAAGGACTGAACAAGCAATGGGTGTGCTAGATACAATCAAAATACAATACAACATAAAAGGAGAGGAAAAACAAATAATAATAAATAAATAAATAATCATACTGTATTTATGAACAATAAAGTTTTAACAGAGAGCACTATAGACTTCAGTTGTCTTTTGGTATCACGGACGGAGCTACTTGAGAGGTGGGTGGGCCATGGTTGAACTAGTTACCAGTGGCTTTTTTTTTTTTTTTTGGAAAGGCTGAATGTATTTGCACATTATTTACTCCTCTTTATTGTTTTTGGCCCATCCAAAATTGATAAAAGTAGCTTATCCAAATTAACATTAGGGATTAAAAATGGCGTCATATTGAAAATAACTCACGGGAGATTGATAGGTGATGTATTAAACAATATTACCAGGCAACATAATCATATCATGTTGCTCAGTGATATACATGCATCCTCCAATTATTTAGTTGCTATTTCTTATTTGGTTTTAGCTATGCAAGATTGTTTTTTTTTATTGTTATTAGTATAGTTTTAATGAGTATTATAATTTATGGTTAGTTAGTAGTTAAGGTTTAGTACTTTTTCGTATTTGTTTTGGCCCACCCGACCAAAAAATCCTGGCTCCGTCACTGTTTGGTATTCCAAACTATGAACCACGGATATCTAGTACACAGCTATGAACTTCTAGCGAAGAATTTAGTATATTTTACAGTATATTCGTAAGTGATAGTGTGATACAACCAATTCCACAATTTTTTACTTAAGACAAAAGATGCATCCTTAGAACCCTCGTACTTTGAATTCAAAAAATGTATTTGAGGATGAGGTATAAAAGTATGTTTTTACTAGTAGTCCCGAGAAGGATGCAAAACTGAGTCTCATGAGACGTCACACATCAAACAGCTCAAAACCAGAAGGTAATGAAGAGCAAACGTATTAAGACTCCAAAATACATATAAAACAATGCTTCACCAAATATCTGTCATCCTTCCTATACTATTGTTCTGTAACTCCAAATGGTAGGTCTTTATCTTCTGACAATTTATGCATATGTAATTTTATTTAGAGCCATATCTTAATTCTTGGAGCTCCCTGGTAGACTTTAGGATGCCCGAGCTGTATTAAGACTGATTATACTTCTACTAAGTACTAACAATATAATTATTTGAAGAATAATATAACATATAACATGAAATCTATTCTCGCTTATTTTAGTGACTTAAGCTATGCACTCTCTACCACTCTACCATGATCTGATAACATTATGAGGATGTTAGTTACTGAAAGTGCCTCTCACAGGATACTTCAGCTAGCTTTGCTTACTTTGGAAAGCATTAGAGACGTATAAATACCGATGGTCACAAGAATGAAGAGTCAAAAGAATCTTACAATGGATATATGGACTGAATTTGCACATCAGCAGGGAACAATTTGCATTCCTCAGAGAAAATTTGAGCTTGTCTTTCAGCAATAGAATCTATTAGTTGTATATCCTTTGCTACCTGTTCATCGACGCTACCAGGAGAGATAGCTATATCACTAACAGGGTATAGATTTTATATAACTCGCAAAGAAAAGGTCATGTAAAGAAGAGCATCAATAAAATTGATATAAACCTCCACTCTGGATTATCAGCATAAATGCTTGCTTCCACAAGATCTACAATAAGGCGGAGCATCTCTGTCCTTTCTTCATAACTTCCTCTTCCCTGCAACAAATTATGTATCATCTTAAGCAGAATTTAAGAAAGATACATATATCCTGATTACCTAAAAAGGATACAAAACAGGCCAGACTGTCGTAAGTGAAGGCCGGAGCTAAAAATAGTGAATCTACAAAAAATATATAGAAAATAGAACTACTAGGATTTTTCTGTCTTCAATATTCCAGAAGATGATTCTTGTAACTGTGTTTTGTAAATCTATCAAATAACCAAAACTTAAGAAATTAACCCTAAAGTTATGCAAGTCACTGTAAAGACAAAAAGCGCTCAGCCTCACTCCTATACCATATGTCACTCTCGCTTTGCCTGCCACGTGGTTTTGGAGATGTCAATTGTAAATTATGAAAGTTAACCATGTTACGCGTTTGAATAGGTTTATTTGACCGCTGCCACGGGGGATTACTTACAGATTATGTGAGTGTCTTAATATGTTTTGGTTATGAGATGGCAGTGCAGCCACTATCAGAAAGCGAATTACACAAGATTAAGTGATCCCAAGGGCTACATTGGATCCAACTGATGTTACATACACAGATACACAGCTACAGTGGAAGAGATAACGAATGACTAAGACAACTCCCCTGAACAACTAGCAAATGAGACTGATGTTTAAAGGCACTTGTACAGCTTGCAAGTTAAATGTGCACATGAAACTGAAAACCCCTTGAAGCTGCAAATGCTCGTTGAAAATTCCAAATCAAACATGGAGTTATAAGCTACCAATAAAAGATGAGCCACTGATTCTCCCAGGTAGAACATGCAGCCCAAACCCAAAGACACGAAGTCCAGTAAATGACTAAAAAACCGACGACCATCAATGCAGTTATCTCGGTCAAAAATCAAATATCGTTCAAGGACCGAGATTTGAAATATCGGTTATCGCGGTGAGATATCGGTTTTTATATTATCTATAATATTTTATATATATATCTACTTTATATCGGTTATCTAACTCATAATAAAACAAGACAAAACCCACTTGGCCACTTGTGTTCTTATCTCTTTATTATGTTAAAGTGTTAAACCAGTGACACACACTCACATACGAACCAAACCTAGTAACCCACACAAAAATTAACACAAGCAATCAAACACAAATACAATATCTAATTGTGATTTCGAAAATCAAAGATGGGTTACAATTAAAATAACAACATAGCTTCGTATCTGCAATTATGTATGTTTTAATTGTTATTGTTGTGTTTTTATCATGATGAATTGATTAAACGAGGTTCCAGATGCGTATGTGGTTATAACTTGCAAAATCTCGTAAATATCGCCGATTTCAAAATATCGGCAAAATCTCGGACAATCTCGCCGAGAATATCGGATCCGAGATTTGGGGCCGAGATTTTGAACCGAGATTATTTCTAAAGCCGAGATCCGAGATATCGACGAGATATCGGCGAGATTAACTACATAGACGACCATCTAACCAAACATTAAGCAACAAAATCGTGGGAATTCACTGTCAGGAAGACCCATGAGGTTTTATACGTGTATGCTATATTAGGACTCTTTGTGACACTGATTTCCAGGTTTCATCTGACACCCGTCAAACACAGTTCATTCAAGCAAATAGTTCACAAAAAATAGCCACTAGATGACATAAGTCAAAATACTCAAGCAGGTCTGCCAAATAATATTTAAAATGTGCATCATGATCATAAACTGTATGGACAAGTCACAACCACTATATCTTACTCGTGTTATCTCATGTGATTCTTCTCAGTATTCTATGTATATTGCACAAATACTCATATCAGTTTTCTTACTTAGTGGTATTTCAATTCCAAAGTACCAAAATCATCTAACCAATAATATAATAGTACAAACTATTATAAAAATTAAACTCACTTGTATAGCTTCCGTATCTACACTGGTCGTTATGCCAAGAAACTTCGCGATCTCTGCCAAATCTGTACCCAAACAAAAAGCTACAACTTATTATGCGGTTTAACTAAAAAGGAAATATCAGCATTTTCATTGTATGTTAATTCTGACATGTATGCAATCATCCCACATATAACCATGGCCATTACTAAACTAGCTTATTGATAATAACTGTATCTTCATCCACGCTAAACAAATACATGTTCTCTATCATGCTTGACATATCATATATCGACTCCAAATAATATTCCCAAACGATGCACAAAAAAACAAAACAGTTACTTACTACAAAGTAGACATGTTAATGACTTCTAAGGTTATTATACTTTGTCAAAATGTTCACTTTTGTCGTTGTACTATACTTTTGTTCATTTAGGTCATTACACCTTATTATGATGATTATGATCTTAAAGCAGGACACAGAAGCGAATTTGATAAACCCCTAATCCAAGGGAACGAGGATAAAAACCTCACAGGAGTATAAAAACCCTAAAAACGCAATGTAATTAATTAACCAAAAGTTCATTACAATGTTCCCAAGTCTTTTATTTATGGGGAAGTAATCTTGGGGGAAAAATCCTCCTAATCAAAGTAAAAAAGGACCCTAAACAACCCTTAAACTTTCCTAAATAACAAACACGAAAAAATAGAAAATCCCCCAGAAGTAGCCCAGATGCGGCGCAGCATATAAGTGTGGTCTGTGGTGTAAATCATCTAGCACTCAAAAGATCAAAACATCTCTGATGTGACGCACCACATAGCATCCGTGCAATTTACATTTTCTTGCGTCCCATTTGCTTCGTATGTTTCGTTGCTTCTGGTGGTCTTCCGCTGTATCCTTGTCCTCATCAGATGTATTCAAGTAAACATTTTTAAATTTCTAACCTACTCATCAGCCTAACTTAGAAACCCGGTTTCTATGAAAACGAGAACTCGTGACCTAAATGAACAAAAACTCACTTACAGAAGTGAACATCCTCGCAAAGTACAATGAGATCATTAACTAATATCCAAACACGCTAAAACTAATTAAATCCCGAAACCAAGGTTTTTCAACAACTTAGGGGGTGTTTGTTTCAGCTTATATAGCGGGCTTATGGCTTATGTGGTTTTCGGATGATGTTTCATAAGCTCATTTTTTTTGGCTTATTTTGAAACTTGTGAAATTATATAAACTTATTATGACATGATAAGCTTATATAAGCCAGAAAATCTCAAAATAAGCCACAAAAAGTGAGCTTATGAAACATAAGCCGAAAACAAAATAAGCCATAAGCCCGCTATATAAACCCAAACAAACACCCCATAACTTATCAGCATTACATAATGCCCAACGTCATAATCCCTAAATTCAGTCTAAAAGAAACAGTTGACCTAATACTTATCTAACAACACAAATCAAAATCGCCACACACGTAAATTAATCGAACTTACATTGTATTCGAGACGTTTCTTCGTCCCGATCCATACCATCACCTTGCAAATTCTGCTGACTAAAAGGCGACTTATCACCTAACAACCTTCAAACAAACAAACAAATAAATCAAATCATCAATTAAACAGAATTTTATATAAACATTAGAGTTAAATTTATAAAAAAAAAAAAAAAAAAAAAAAAAAAAAAAAAAAAGTGTGAATTACTTGAAGAAGAGCCATTCGAGAAGCGAATAACGCTCCATGCCGGCGAAAAGGAGGGATTGAGAAGGGGCGTTTGATCTAGGGTATGATAGTAGTGTTAGTTTTCTTTGTATTTCTTCCATTTGCTTTGATGCCATTGCTTTTGATTTGGGGGTTTGATTTTGAATGTGTTGTTGTGATGAGAGTGATTGGGGTTTTTCTTTCAGTTTTAGGTGGTTGAAGAAATGTTTGTCCAGGTTTACGAATTTGCCCCTCAATTTACACTTCGGCAATTTTGCTAAACTCAAAACAATTAAGGGTACAACATCAATATATATCTCATATTTGTCATATATCAAAATAACCATCTTAGCCATTCATTTGTTATTTTGATTAATAAAAAACAATTCTTCACCTTTTTTATTAAAACAACATATCTTGTAAACGATAAATCTTCAAGCTACAAAAAATACACCATCGCGACGAGAATTAAATTATCTATCTATAGATATGCATTTCTCTATACTTTCGACGAACTTTTTTTTATTTAAATTTTAGCCCAGAAAAATCACATGTGATTTGTAAAAATCACATGTGATTCGTAAAAATCAAATCACATGTGATTTTTACAAATCACGTGTGATTTTTCTGAGCCGAAATTTAAAAAAAAAATGGTCGAAATTACATAATAATGCATATCTATAGAAAGATAATTTAATTCTTGTCGCGATTGTATGATTTTTTTTTTAGTAACGATTAACGGTTTGCGAGATATTTAATTTTTGAAAAAAATGGTGAAAGTTTATTTTTTTGTTTTGATAAAAAAATGAATGGTTAAGATTGTTTCATTGGATCTATAACAAATATGAGATCTATTGAACTTTTGCCTAAGGGTATGTTTGGCGAAATGGGCTGGGGCTGGGGCTAGGACTTATATTATAAGCCGAAATTAAAATTTGTATTTTTATAAACTTATTTGGCAAAAGGGTTGTGGCTGGGGTTGTGGCTTATTATTGCAAAATTACTAAAAATGACATAATTAAATGAGTTTTTGTATATGTTAGATATTTTTGTGGGTAAATAAGTAATTTATTCTTCAAAAGCCCCAGGCTAAAGTTTTTAGCCCCTTTTATAGGACTAAAGTTTTTAGCCGACTTATTTTATAAGCCCTTCCATAAGCGCCATGACAAACGAGACTTATTTTATTAGCCGGCTTATTTTAAAAGCCCAAGTCCAAATAAGCCCCCATTTAAGCCCTCGCCAGACATAGCCTAAATATTCGAGTTTTAGTTTAGTTTTGGTTTTGGTTTTAGCAAAATGAAACTAATAACGGTGTGCTTGGTTCAAACTCGGGAAAGGGAAAGGCAATGATAATGGTGTGGAAAGAGAAAGGGAAAGAAAAGCATTCCCCGGGTAATGGCCCATTACCCACTATTAGGTAATGGGTCATTGCATTATACTCTATCAAGCACCTTTTATCATTATCTTTCTCATTCTTCACCAACCATAATCCCATACCAAGAATGCAAATCGGACTGAAAACGGAACCTTTATAAATGGAAGGATTTAAGGGTTGTTTAGTTTGTAGACGGGTTTAGAATTAGGATTTAGATTTGTATTAGAATTTAGGATGCGTTTGGTATGAGGGGTTGAGCCTTAAAACTTGGGAATGGGTTCAACTTAAGGGTCTATTTGTTTGTAGATGGATTTAGCCGTTTATTTAGATTTATAGATTTAGGGCCCGTTTGGTTTGTAGATGGGTTTATGATTAAGATTAGGATTTGGATTTGGATTTAGATTAGAATTAGGATTTGATTTTAAGGTGAGTATAAAATTAATGATGTAAGAGAAAATAATATATTATATAAATATAACAATATTTTAACAATTAATAAAAGTGTTGGGTCGATCAAATTAAAAGATTAAAAAAGATAGAAAAATTTTTGTCTACTAGATAGTAATCCTGGTCCCAAAAATTATTTATCCCAGTGTAGTCTCATGGGTTTTACAAAAGCCACAATATTTAGCATTGATGCCCAAATTTTAAACTCAAGATTTAAAGGGATAATACCAAAATTATCCTAGTTGACCAAGGCTTAGGTTTTTCTGGACGGAATCTTTTGCTTTTGCTTTTCTAGATCTGTTGCCCTGGGCAACTTGAATTAGCCAACCATGTGTCGCCACTTGTCCGACATGAAGTACACATGTTGCCCAAAAAGTACACCGGTTGCCCAAAAAGTACGCAAGTTGCCCTACCTTGTAATCCGTAAAGTCACACTTGTCACTTGCAGCTTTTAGTTCCCCAAAAAGTATTGGTTGCTCTGTTCTAGAAAAGAAAAACAAAAGATTCCGTCTAGAAAAGCCCAAGCCTTGGGCAACTGGGGTAATTTTGGTATTATCCCAGATTTAAAACAAACATTCGTTTATTTTTAATCCCAAAACCCAAGCCCAACCCCCGAAAGCAAACGCACCCTTAAGTTTGGATTAGGATTTAGATTTGAATTTAATGTAAGAAAGAGAAAATATATTAATTTATAGAGAGAGAGAGAGAGAGAGATAAAAGAAATTTGTATATTAATTATTTTTAAATGAATATAATCAATCATATTATAACAAAAGAAAAAAAAATAATATCTAACAGATGGATGTTAGAGATGTGCCTACTTTAAGAGATACCATTTATAAAAGTAGGGAAGTCACTGAGAATTTGCAAATAGAACATTTTCGGTAGTCACTCTCAATCTTGGGACCCACAGTTTCATACCAAACAATCAAAGATGGGTATCATCCAAAATCCAACACCCAAAGGCATCAAACAGACGCACCCTAAATGTTTGGTATAAGGAGTTGAGCCTTAGAACTTAGGGATGGATTCAACTTAAATGTTTGGTTTGAGGGGATTACTTTTACTGGACCACCATAACCCAATATATGGGTATTTTCAAAAGTTGGTTAAGGGGTAGGGATTAGAAAATAAATCTCTAACATTGCAACGTGTATTAATAATAGCCTCTTCTCTTTTGATGATTTTGCATGAAAACAGTCTTTTTACTTTTTATTAGCAATTTAAATTATTTTATAATATATTTTCTCTCTTATCACTAATCCAAACCCAAACCCAAACCCAAACCCAAATCCAAATTTAAATCCTAATCCTAAACACATCTACAAACCAAACGGACCTTTATATTTGGAGTTGAATTTGAAATTGATGTAGGAAAGAGCAAATATATTATGAAAAGATAAATTGTTAATTATTATGAATAATTAAATGTGTGTCTATCCATATATCTTAACCTCCATAAATTCTTATCTTATCACTTGGTGACTAGGATGATTAGTAGGAGATAAATATGATTAGTAGGAGATTCATTCTTATCTTGATTATCACTTTGATTGTAAGAACCCTATAAATAGATGTTCATTTGTAGTTTGTAATTATCAATGAAAATGCATTCCACAATCTCTCTATCCTTCTAGCTCATACTTCTTGTCGATTATCATTATTTCGTAATACGTTATCAGCACGATAGTCTCAAAGTGCGATCCTTGATTTGACTGGTATGTGTATCACATTTATTTTTTTAATACGGTATGCATTTATGTGTGGTTCTACATGTCGTGTTGCTCTCTGTTAAGGGATTTTAATAATAAGATTGAAATAGTTGATTGCTTCTTAGTGGTTACTTACATGTGATTGCAAAACAATTTTATTCTTTAGAAAAAGAATGCCATGATAAATATAAATTATGAAACTTTTTGTTAACTATCATATTTATAATAAATAAATAAAACTAAATTGTTAAGGTTTAGATAAAAGGTGATAACTGATACGTAGATAAAAGGATGTGTCGCTGATTCATGGCTATGTGAATTTGTATGTGGTAGAAATGTTTTCCTTGTGCCTATGATACTTATCTAACATTACTTAATAGACCTATAAGTAATTATCATCATAATTATGTGCTCGTATATGTCTAACTGTTTGATATTGCGATGACTATACATTGCTTTTACAACCATTATTGCTTTTGATTGTTTCTCTCCTCCTATAATCTGTATAATTATTTGTTGTCTCAATCTAATATATTAGCTTCTATCGTATATTTGACAAATGTTTGTATTACAGTATGTTTAATTTTGCAATATTATCTAATTGCTTTATACATCTATGTGTTGCATTTACATTAGTGTAAAGTGAAATGAACGTAAGATCCATTTAAACTTAGGTATGTATTAGCTGTGTTTCTTATAACGATATACTTGTCGTAAATCAAAATGTAACTTTATATGTGATGTCGATTAATTGTATAATTAGTTTTAATGTTATGTGTTGTGTGTATGTTTTTTTTATATGCTTACTGATTCCTTATATTTCAAACTGAGTAAATGTTAACTTGCATATATTTGATTATATAGCTAGTCATGTCGAATCTTGCAAAACTTGAATTTTTGGATTTGGACATAAGTGGACAAAACTATTTGTCTTGGGTTCTGGATTCCGAGATATACCTTGCTACTAATGGTCTTGGTGATACAATCCAAGCGGGAAAGACAACAACTGTTGAGCAAAAGGCTAAGGCAATGATATTCTTACGACGTCACCTCCATGAGAATTTAAAATATGAATATCTCACTGTTAGGATTCGACACACGGTTAAGGTGGTTAAACCTTTTGTACTTTGTGTGTATGATATATTGAGTTAATATGATTAAGAATGCGGAATATACTTAATCACACTTAGAAGGTTATTTGTGTTATGGAAATGGAACAGTTTTGTTTGTTATATGTCAATGAACAATGAAAGATTAACACCAAACGATTCAATATTATTAAGATAATAATACGAGTGATCTTGAGTTATCACTAGGGTTACAACCTTGAATATTAAGTTTTTCTTACTTGTGATATTTTTGTGTTTGTTCTTGTTCTAACAGATATGAAAGTTCTAAGTATTTTTAAACAACCAACTTTTTAATATCTAGTCTAAGATCTTCTTTTATAGTCCAAGAAGATCTTTACAATATTGCTTAAAGTCTTAATCAACTACTTGCTAACTTATCTTGAGTGTGTCAGTACATAAGATACAACATGTATCTGTGTACACAACTTGTTAACTAAGCACATGGGGTAAGATATTTTCTACCGTATATTGTTGACCAAAATATACATAATATCTTTTCATACTTATCCACTTAGCAGCAGAATGTACATTAGCAGAAGCAATGTTAATGCTAGCAGCAGAATCCTTCAGCAGCAGAATGTTAAGCCTAGCAGCAGAATCATTTATCGCTAGCAGCAGAATCAAATGTTCTAGCAGCAGGAACAAACATTACCAGCAGGAACCAAATGCTCTAGCAGCAGAATCACACTTAGAGTATTTCTTTGAATAGAACCCGATATTAAACTTCTTGAATATTTAATTCCCAACAATCCTCCCCTAAACATGTGAATCCATTTCAACATGTTTCTGAATTAAATTATGGATTGTGAAGATCTTTCAAACACTTCTGTTCTTCAAGATTGAATATCTTTCTCAGTAACTCATCTGCTTTGTTATTTGACTTTAACAATATCAACACACATCTTAAACACTGACCTAAAGATGGTGCAACTTCCTTGGATGGAGGAATTATAAGAGGCAATGATGCTGTGTATCTTGGATGCTTGTTTCAACAAGTGAAATCATCTATCAGCATGCCTTTGAAAGTGATGAACAAACGTGGTAAACTGAAATTGAAACTTTTCTTCATTTGACCTAGATAGAACTTTCTCCTTTAGAATGTTCTTGTCATTTTCAACCTCCATGTCATCATCTTGTATGCTCTTGTATTTTCCTCCCTTTCATTGGTTAAACTTCCAAATTTATTTCCTCCCCTGAAGCAAATAACATTTTATCCTCCCCTATTTGGAAGATCTCTCACCATCATCCCATCATTATCTGATCTACCAATGTGAACTTGTTTTCAGACAATGTTGTACATGAAGCCATCAATTCCTTAAGAGTTTAAGTTGCTGCCCTCATCACTTCTAGGTGTGTTAACTCCTATGAGAGGTGATTCATGGGGCATTTGACTCATGGTCCATCAATGGATGGTTTTTGTGAGTCCCTTTGAAAATCATTTTAAGAAACTTTTGCCTTAGCAGTATGTAATTGATTTTATTATGAAAAACCATACTGTTTTCAACCATTTTGAAGGGATTAAGTGTATAACAGACACTTAATCAAAATTTCAGTTTAAAGCAACCTCTGGTTGTGTGAGAACCAATGTTTTCAATTATAAATAACTGCCTGTGTAAAGATAAACCTATTCAAAAGGCTTTCTTGACAGGGTTTCCAGCTCATAGTAATTGTTACCTCTAACACAAGTGTTAGATTCACTTTTACTTGCTGTTCTTTCTATCAGATATCCCGAGATTAACACATTATACTTGAAAGTATAAAATGATAGAAAGTGAGTTGAGTCAGTTACTATCTGACCAACTAAGTCATCAATTCAATGTGAAATTTCATACTTATGTTTCAAGAAAGAAGTTTTAAGGAGTTTTAAATTCCCAAACTCAGTCCATCATAAACCTAATATGTCAGCAACTGACATTATCATTCTGCTGCTTCCATTTCACTTGAAACATCCTTTTGTGTTCACATGATCATATCTGAAATTGTTAGTCTAAAACCAAAAGAACAATGTACAAAGTACTTGTCTTATATTAGAATAATCATAGGACTATCTGTATGAATAACACAAATTAAAATTTGTACTAGTAGCACAATCTTTTGTAATAGCAGTAGTATCTTTTAAAGCTAGCAGCACAAACAAAAATTTATTTACAAAAACACAAAGTTTAAAATCATTGAGGATTAAGCATTACAATACTTGCTACCAAGTACTGAAACCTTCCAACATCAAAAGCTTTGGTTAGCAGATCTGCAAAATTGAATTCTGAAGCAATTTTAAGAACTTGAATTAATCTTTTCTCATTGCAGTCTCTTATAAAGTGATGTCTAATTTCAATGTGTTTTGTTTTAGAATGTTGCACTGGATTTTTAATAATACAAATTGTACTACTATTATCAATATGAATAACAGTGTTTAAGAAATTGTACCCATAGTCAAGAAGTTGGTTTTGAAGCCATAGAACTTGACCACAGCAACTTGCAGCAGCTACATATTCAGCTTTAGTTGTTGAATTAGCCACAATTGTTTGCTTCTTACACTGCCATGAGACAAGTCTACACCCAAGGAATTGACATCCTCCAGTTGTTGACTTTCTGTCCAAGCTAGCACCAGCATAATCACTATCCGAAAATGCTACCAAATCAAAAGGTGATTCTCTAGAATACCATAGACCCAACCTAGGTTGACCTTTGAGATATCTAAAAATCCTCTTGACTGCTGTTAAATGAGAAACCTTTGGAGTTACTTGAAATCTTGCACAAGCACAAACAGAGAACATGATGTCAGGTCTAGATGATGTAAGATACATCA
The DNA here is from genome assembly GCA_021014915.2 of Artemisia tridentata subsp. tridentata. Classification (NCBI taxonomy): domain Eukaryota; kingdom Viridiplantae; phylum Streptophyta; class Magnoliopsida; order Asterales; family Asteraceae; genus Artemisia; species Artemisia tridentata. Next base: position 23,545,424 of record CP139503.1, on the reverse strand, counting down.
AGGAGCCTATCATAGATCTGTATGTGTGTACATCTACATTTTCTCCATCTAAGTCTTTAAGAAGATGTTTCTCAGAATCCATTGGTGTGCTTGCTACTTTTGAATCAGAAAATTGAAATTTTCTAAGTATCTCTGCTACATACTTGTCCTGAGAGATAAAGATTCCCTCATTTGATTGCTTAATTTGCAGACCCAAAAAGAATGTGAGTTCTCCCGTAGAACTCATCTGAAACTTATCATGCATAAGCTTCTCAAACTCTAAACACATCTCCTTCTTAGTAGATCCAAAGATAATGTCATCCACATACACCTGCACTAACAGAAGATCCTTCGTGTGTTGTTTGATGAAAAGTGTCTGATCAATCTTTCCTCTTTGAAATCCATTTTCTAATAAGTAGGAAGCTAGTGTTGCATACCAAGATCTTGGTGCCTGATGAAGGCCATTGAGAGCTTTAACTACTCTGTACACTTTGTCTGGATGTTGTGGGTCAATGAAGCCTAGAGGTTGTGAAACATACACCTCTTCTTCAATTGTTCCATATAAAAATGCACTCTTGACATCCATTTGATAAACTGTGAAGCCTAGAAATGAAGCATAAGCTAAGAAAAGCCTAATTGCCTCAATCCTTGCTACTGGAGCATAAACCTCACCATAGTCTATTCCTTCTTGTTATGTGTACCCTTGGGCTACTAATCTAGCCTTATTCCTAATCACTATACCCCTTTCATCCCTTTTATTCTTGAAAACCCATCTAGTGCCAATTACCTTTGAATTCTTAGGTAAATCAACTAGCACCCAAACTTTCTGAATCTTGAACTGAAGAAGCTCCTCTTGCATAACTTCTACCCAGCTTGAATTATCTAAGGCTTTCAGAATGTTCTTTGGTTCATCTTGTGAGTGAAAACATACAAACAAGCAAGAGTTTGAAAACTCATGCTGCTTTGAAGCATAAAGAGCATCAAGAAGCCCTTGTTGGTCTGAAGACATCAGTTGTTGTCTTGTCTTCACACCTGATTGTACATCTCCAATCACATTATCTAGGGAGTGGACTTTGTGAATTCTTGTTTGTGGAGTAGAAGGAACTTGATAATTTGATGGAAGATTGTTGAAATCCACCTCATTATCTGAGAATTCTACTTCTTTCATTTTTGAAGGGCCAGCAGCAGAATCATTTGGCCTAGCAGCAGAATCACCAGCAGAAACAATTTGTTGTTCCTGAGTTCCATCTTCTTTCTTTTCAGCTTCAACACCTTCTTTAGCTTTGCCAGAAGAAGATTCATCAGTTGTTGAAGTTGATTCCACACTTGTACTTGACCATATTGGCATCCAAACATGATCTTGGTTTGACTCCTTGTTTAACCCTGCCTCATTTGTTGTTTCAACAAACTTTGAACCTGAAAATTCATTAGATTCAACAACAACAGGCACATAATTCATAGAATGGGTTAGTGCTTCAAGATCAAATAGTCATTTTGGTCCTTGACCTTCTACATTGGATTTATCTTCTAAAAACTCCACATGTAGATTTTCCTCTACAATCATAGTTCTTGTGTTGTATACTCTAAATGCTTTACTATTAAGAGAATATCCAACAAAGAAACCTTCATCTGCTTTACCATCGAATTTTCCTAAATGGTCTAAGGTATTGAGAATTGTCACATGACATCCAAAAGGTCTAAGAAATCCTATTGCAGGAGTTCTACCTCTAAAAAGTTCATATGATGTCTTATTGTGAGGCTGTACAACTAAAACTCTATTTTGAACATAGCAAGCAGTGCTAACTGCTTCAGCCCAAAAAGTTATAGGTAGCTTAGAATCAGCTAACATAGTTCTAGCAGCTTCAATTAGTGTTCTATTCTTCCTCTCAACAACACCATTCTGTTGTGGTGTTCTAGCAACACTAAATTCTCTCCTAATACCTTTTTGTTTGCAGAAATCATCCATAACTCTATTCTTAAACTCTGTCCCATTATCACATCTAATGACTTTCACTTTCTTGTCTACTTGGTTTTCTATCTAAGTAATGAATGTCTTAAGGATGCTTGTAGTCTCATCCTTAGTAGATAGAAAGAAAACCCATGTAAATCTAGTATAGTCATCAATTATAACAAGACAATATCTCTTATGCATTATACTACTTACTGAAACAGGTCCAAATAAGTCCATATGAAGCATAAACAATGATTGATTGATAGAGTTAAAAATCTTGGGCTTACAAGTGGCTTTGTGTTGTTTGCCTTTAAGACAAGTAATGCATGTTTGATCATTTTCAAATCTTTTGTGAGGTAAACCTCTTACCAAACCATTCTTAACAATTTTATTTATGGTTTTGAAATTAATATGACCAAGCCTTCTATGCCATTTCATTGATTCATCCAATGTGGCCTTTGCAACAAGACAAGTTAAATCCTTTTTAGGAACAATGTTCTTCATGTCTACATTGTACATATTGCCCTTTCTAGGAATTTTAAGAAGTACTTGACTTTCATCAGGCATTTTAAAATCAGGAGAAAGTACAAGACATTCAGTCTCACAGAAAAGAACATTGTTCTTTTTGTCACACATTTGTGAGACACTAAAAAGATTATAATTTAGCTCTTTTACATAGAACACATCTTCAAAATCTAAATTTCCAGTTTTAATGGTACCTTTACCGGAAATTTTGACACCAACACCTCCTCCAAAGGTAACATAGCCACCATCTAATGTTTGAAAATCAGAAATATAGGACTTGTTACCTGTCTAAGGCGGAGCATCTCTGTCCTTTCTTCATAAATTCCTCTTCCCTGCAACAAATTATGTATCAGCTTAAGCAGAATTTAAGAAAGATACCTATATCCTGATTACCTAAAAAGGATACAAAACAGGCCAGACTGTCGTAAGTGAAGGCCGGAGCTAAAAATAGTGAATCTACAAAAAATATATAGAAAATAGAACTACTAGGATTTTTCTGTCTTCAATATTCCAGAAGATGATTCTTGTAACTGTGTTTTGTAAATCTATCAAATAACCAAAACTTAAGAAATTAACCCTAAAGTTATGCAAGTCACTGTAAAGACAAAAAGCGCTCAGCCTCACTCCTATACCATATGTCACTCTCGCTTTGCCTGCCACGTGGTTTTGGAGATGTCAATTGTAAATTATGAAAGTTAACCATGTTACGCGTTTGAATAGGTTTATTTGACCGCTGCCACGAGGGATTACTTACAGATTATGTGAGTGTCTTAATATGTTTTGGTTATGAGATGGCAGTGCAGCCACTATCAGAAAGCGAATTACACAAGATTAAGTGATCCCAAGGGCTACATTGGATCCAACTGATGTTACATACACAGATACACAGCTACAGTGGAAGAGATAACGAATGACTAAGACAACTCCCCTGAACAACTGCTTTTGTTTGAATGGGCCTTAGAACAGTCTTTGGTGCCTGTTTGAAAAATGTTTTTGAACCCTTAGCTGTTGATTTTGGGTTAACAGTCATAAAAGGTCGAGCAGCAGGAACAATTAGTCTAGCAGCAGGATCTGTGTTTGAGACTGTTCTGGGTTTTGTTCTTTTAACACTAGAACTAGAGTGAAAATGAGATTTAGGTGTTTGCCTTTTGTGGTTCACTCTATTGTTTTCATACCCAGTTACCCAATGGTTGCAGAAAGCTGCAAGATGGTCAAAACTATCACATGTGTAACAAGCTTTGTTATAAAAAGCAAAGTCATCACCTAATTTGTTAGACTTGAGGTTGTTCCAATTCCTTTGGTTACCTCTGGGATTGTTGGTGGTTCTATGTAGCTCACAATATCTAACCCGTAGAATTTCCTAGTCATTAGTGAACGCTAATCTATTATTAACACGTCGTTACTGTTCACTTAACCATTTTTACGAGCCAATTTGAACTTTTTGTTTATTTCATTCCTAAATAAACATTGTCACGTTATTTATGATACGATGGAACGAGCTCACACGCGGACCACGACGGATCAAACATACTTATTAAACACCAAATGAACCCTTAAATATATTTTGATCTATTACTATTGATGACCCAACTCAATACAAGCCCAAAACATTATTTTCTTTTATTACTAGTCGATCTAAAGTATATATACTTGGCCTCACTTAAATCTAATTTCGACACCCAAGAATACCATCTATTTTACATAACTCGATTTCCTATACACCCAAGACTCAAGAGTGATAAATCTCACATTTTATTTTTAACATTTAGTTTATGAACGAGACCTAAATTAAACCTCACTTGGGCACGTATACTATATAATTTATACAACATTTATTTTAAACTATATATCTATAATATATTAAACCACTGTACCTTATCTAAATTTCACATGCAACTTTGAAATTGTATACTATATGTTATTAAAATTTCGAACAATTGGAATCACATGCATCTGACAAAGACCCATCCCATTCGAATTAGTACTGACATATCGAAAGCAATGACACCCAACTTTCATTATTCTTTTAATAATATTAACACGAGATACATGCATTCGTCTAACCATTTGTAGCTATTCGAAAGTAACCAAAAGAGTATTATAAGATATCACCCCCTCCTCTTTACAACTCATAAAGCTAAAAACATGATATGGGGAGTTAGGTAATTGTCTCACCACTAAATCATAAAATACACAAGTTATATTTTCGGCTCATATTAAAACCAAGTAACATGCATGCTATATCCCCTCCATTTTCGGCAAACCACCATCCCCAAAAACAGATCTTAAACATTCATCTGCTGCTATCTTTCTTCCCTTGTTCTTGTCGACTTCCCAAAACCACCATAGCATCATCTCCTTTTCGATCCCTCCTTCCACTCTTAGCATCTTTTCGGCAATCATAAGAAACACCATCCACATGGGTTTGTCACCTTACTATCTCCCTCGAAACCCAGAAACAACGACCCATCACCATCCCATATTAATTAGGGTTGACCAAATCCTTTGTCCCTTTTCTTATTCACGAGTCTCCCTAAGGTTTAGAGCCATAATATAGAGATAGAACACCATTTAGGAGGGTTAGAGTTTACCCAAATCAAAAGTAGGATGGAGTCTAACTCCATTTTCATCCATAAATACCCTCATCCAGGGCGCCACTCGAATCACACCAACACCATCAACACACCACAAAAACTGAGAGGTTCTCAAGATCAAGGTTAAGCATGTGATTCGATTTGGGGAAGGAGGTAAATTTCTGGAGCATTCGAATTTGGGTTTGATAAGTATTCGACACCCCTAACAATTTTCAGGTTCATTCTTTTTTTTCGTAGATTGACATATACTTATTTTTGTCTTTTTGCCACCAATCGAATAAGAGTTTTTGAGGTTATAATGATTATGGATAAAATGATAGTAAGTTGCGAAATTTAAGAATAGGTCAAATTGGATATTTTGACTTTGATGTGTAGGAATCGAATTGTAATAAACCTGTGAAGGAATTCTAACGGGTCGAATGGAGTATTAAAATTTTGGTCATGGGTCAAAGTAGAATGATAATATGAATTAGAACATGTAGGCATTAAGTAATGATAGGTCGAACTAGTATTTTGAGCTTAAGATGGTAGAGATACGAATCGATATTGAATGAGTTTCGTTTTTAAAACGGGTTAAGTATGGAATCATTGTCAAACGGGTTGAGAGGGGTTTTTGACTAAAAGGTCAAATTTGGTGTTGTAAGGAATTGTTCAAAACTGTTAAGTAGTAGCAAAAGTAGTAGACGAAACCGTTAGAACCCGAGCTAGTACTCGACTTCTTAAGAACCCAACAACACGAGACTCGAGTTGTACTCGAGGGTCGTCTAACGAACTAGACCATAGTTTCGACCATAGTGGTACTCGACCCTCGCCGAATTTTCATTAAGACAGTCTAGTTTTTTTTTTTTATATTACAAATGGTTGTTTTGATTCGAGCTAGAAACCCAGTCGAACCACACTCCCACAAAACAATTAACCTTTTTTTTATTAGATGTTGGATTCAAATCAACAATGGGCCGAGCCCAATACATAATTAAAAAGAGTAAAAACTTGTTGATCTAGAAACCGGGCCGAAGCCTATATACGAATTAGACTAAATTCAAAAAGGGCCACATCCCACTTAATGTAGACACAAAACAAGTAGGATGCGTTTGGTTATCAATTTAAAAAGATGAAAATATAAGCTAACACATGATAAAACTCGAGATGACGACAAGTCGAATCTTAACTATTAGAAATCGCGACAAAAACGAGTAACAGGAACACTAAAATTGTTATGCGCCGTTCATAATAATTACGCCGTAAAGTGAACACGTGTAATAATGATTTGATCGTTTTGAAAGCATATATATACGTTCATCAAATCTTAAATCAAAATGCAAACTAAATAATGCCATACTAATCTAGGTCACGCGTGGGAAGTACTACCTACCATTTAATTCTATTGCATCACGGATTACTACTACCACCAAGGTGAGTTTCATAGCCCCTATTTTTATACTTTTGAAATTACTTTTGGGGGAGATACATGCTTAAATTATTTTGCTCATTTATCAAATACATGATTTATGCAATTACTCAAATATTTATACTTTTATACAATATGCTTTTATACTTGTCTTGGGGAAAAGACACCCAGTAATCCTTTGGGAAAAGACACCCAGTAATCTTATGATGCATTGGTATGCAAGTCATCTAATATAGTTTGCATTGGTATGCAAGTAATCTATTATATTGTGCATTGGTATGCAAGACATTTATTCTATTCTTATTGTGATAGCAGTGGATTGTAAACACACAGGTTGCAAGCCTTGTATGGGCGGGACTTGGAACTGAGTGGATTTTCAAGGCCTTTGCTGTGAAATCTTTATTCAAATATACCCGATAGACAATACTATGTTAGCAGTGGGTTGTAAACACACAGGTTGCAAGTCTTGTATGGGCGGGGCTTGGAACTGAGTGGATTTACAATGCCTTTGCTGGAAAAATCTATATTTAAACACTTTACCTTTAAAAACCTTTATTGAAATGTTTTACTTTTAAACTAAACTCTATGAACTCACCAACCGTTGGTTGACACTTTTAGCATGTTTATCTCAGGTTGTTAAGACTATTATGGATGCGTGGATTGCTAGGGTCATTTGCATACTTGAAGACTCATATCTATCTTTATCATTCGATACACTTTGAAAACTTTTATGTAATCTTTACTTTGGAACTTATTGTCATAACTCTGATTTTAATAATTCGAATGATAACTTTTCAAAACGTCTCATTTAGAGGTCGTTTTCTATACCTTGATCTGTATTATGAAATAATACCCCCTTGATTCTACTGTTTCCGCTGCGGTAATTTGGGGGTGTTACAGATTGGTACCAGAGCCAGGTTATAGAGAACTAGGTTGCATTTAGGAGCCTAGACTATAACTGCTATATTCCTTAAGATCCTTATCCCGACCGCCTTGCTTACGTAGAACTATTCCCATTTATGTGCTCACTGTTAATTGTTTTAGTATCTGCACCGATGGAGGAATCTCAGCATTTGGTCGAATCATCAGAGGTGTGAAGCTCAGTGATAACTGGCTATTTAACTTAATCTTGTGACAGTTCTTGTTTGATGAGACATGGGATTAAGTTAACTAAAAGGTTATCACTTAGCCGCAGAAAATTTGATGATTTTGCTAAAAAGATGATTTCTCTTGAGGATACCTTATAGGGAAAAATCTCAGAATCTAAATCGAGACATCAAAAGCATAGAGCTCAGTGATAACTAACTATTTAACTTAATCTTGTGACAGTTCTTGTTTGATGAGACATGGGATTAAGTTAACTAAAAGGTTATCACTAAGCCGCAGAAAGTTGATGAGTTCACTCGAGGATTTTTCTGGGAGATAATCACCCTACTTATGTCAAGATATGTGTGCATGGTGATATGTACACGTGTGAAGGGAGGCAAGTATAATTATGGTGGCCAACATAATTATAAGTGCATCACAACACACGTGGACATACGTAATCATGTGTACGTTAATTAACATTGACCCCTTTTTGGATAACAACTAGTAATGGGGTTTGTGAAAATCTTAAGTATATTTCAATTATGAATTAAACCGATTTAGCCTAATCCCATGACAGTTCTTGTTTGATGAGTTGTGGGATTAAGTAAAGATTGGTTGCCTAAAAGTCTTTTGAGGAATATGCTCGAGAATAGGAAAGTTGCTTCACCAAAACCTAGCCATAAGAGAAATTGTCCTTAGGCGTGATAATCACGATAACGTACCTAACCAGAGGAGAACCTTAGATGTCTAAGTTTTGCCTGATTTCTTTAAGCTTTACCTATCGACTATTCATAAGCACCTTTTAAGAGATAACGCAGACTGAATCTCGGGACGAGATTCAAAAATTAGGGGTGGGTACTGTAGCAACCCGTAGAATTTCCTAGTCATTAGTGAACGCTAATCTATTATTAACACGTCGTTACTGTTCACTTAACCATTTTTACGAGCCAATTTGAACTTTTTGTTTATTACATTCCTAAATAAACATTGTCACGTTATTTATGATACGATGGAACGAGCTCACACGCGGACCACGACGGATCAAACATACTTATTAAACACCAAATGAACCCTTAAATATATTTTGATCTATTACTATTGATGACCCAACTCAATACAAGCCCAAAACATTATTTTCTTTTATTACTAGTCGATCTAAAGTATATATACTTGGCCTCACTTAAATCTAATTTCGACACCCAAGAATACCATCTATTTTACATAACTCGATTTCCTATACACCCAAGACTCAAGAGTGATAAATCTCACATTTTATTTTTAACATTTAGTTTATGAACGAGACCTAAATTAAACCTCACTTGGGCACGTATACTATATAATTTATACAACATTTATTTTAAACTATATATCTATAATATATTAAACCACTGTACCTTATCTAAATTTCACATGCAACTTTGAAATTGTATACTATATGTTATTAAAATTTCGAACAATTGGAATCACATGCATCTGACAAAGACCCATCCCATTCGAATTAGTACTGACATATCGAAAGCAATGACACCCAACTTTCATTATTCTTAATAATATTAACACGAGATACATGCATTCGTCTAACCATTTGTAGCTATTCGAAAGTAACCAAAAGAGTATTATAAGATATCACCCCCTCCTCTTTACAACTCATAAAGCTAAAAACATGATATGGGGAGTTAGGTAATTGTCTCACCACTAAATCATAAAATACACAAGTTATATTTTCGGCTCATATTAAAACCAAGTAACATGCATGCTATATCCCCTCCATTTTCGGCAAACCACCATCCCCAAAAACAGATCTTAAACATTCATCTGCTGCTATCTTTCTTCCCTTGTTCTTGTCGACTTCCCAAAACCACCATAGCATCATCTCCTTTTCGATCCCTCCTTCCACTCTTAGCATCTTTTCGGCAATCATAAGAAACACCATCCACATGGGTTTGTCACCTTACTATCTCCCTCGAAACCCAGAAACAACGACCCATCACCATCCCATATTAATTAGGGTTGACCAAATCCTTTGTCCCTTTTCTTATTCACGAGTCTCCCTAAGGTTTAGAGCCATAATATAGAGATAGAACACCATTTAGGAGGGTTAGAGTTTACCCAAATCAAAAGTAGGATGGAGTCTAACTCCATTTTCATCCATAAATACCCTCATCCAGGGCGCCACTCGAATCACACCAACACCATCAACACACCACAAAAACTGAGAGGTTCTCAAGATCAAGGTTAAGCATGTGATTCGATTTGGGGAAGGAGGTAAATTTCTGGAGCATTCGAATTTGGGTTTGATAAGTATTCGACACCCCTAACAATTTTCAGGTTCATTCTTTTTTTTCGTAGATTGACATATACTTATTTTTGTCTTTTTGCCACCAATCGAATAAGAGTTTTTGAGGTTATAATGATTATGGATAAAATGATAGTAAGTTGCGAAATTTAAGAATAGGTCAAATTGGATATTTTGACTTTGATGTGTAGGAATCGAATTGTAATAAACCTGTGAAGGAATTCTAACGGGTCGAATGGAGTATTAAAATTTTGGTCATGGGTCAAAGTAGAATGATAATATGAATTAGAACATGTAGGCATTAAGTAATGATAGGTCGAACTAGTATTTTGAGCTTAAGATGGTAGAGATACGAATCGATATTGAATGAGTTTCGTTTTTAAAACGGGTTAAGTATGGAATCATTGTCAAACGGGTTGAGAGGGGTTTTTGACTAAAAGGTCAAATTTGGTGTTGTAAGGAATTGTTCAAAACTGTTAAGTAGTAGCAAAAGTAGTAGACGAAACCGTTAGAACCCGAGCTAGTACTCGACTTCTTAAGAACCCAACAACACGAGACTCGAGTTGTACTCGAGGGTCGTCTAACGAACTAGACCATAGTTTCGACCATAGTGGTACTCGACCCTCGCCGAATTTTCATTAAGACAGTCTAGTTTTTTTTTTTTATACTACAAATGGTTGTTTTGATTCGAGCTAGAAACCCAGTCGAACCACACTCCCACAAAACAATTAACCTTTTTTTTATTAGATGTTGGATTCAAATCAACAATGGGCCGAGCCCAATACATAATTAAAAAGAGTAAAAACTTGTTGATCTAGAAACCGGGCCGAAGCCTATATACGAATTAGACTAAATTCAAAAAGGGCCACATCCCACTTAATGTAGACACAAAACAAGTAGGATGCGTTTGGTTATCAATTTAAAAAGATGAAAATATAAGCTAACACATGATAAAACTCGAGATGACGACAAGTCGAATCTTAACTATTAGAAATCGCGACAAAAACGAGTAACAGGAACACTAAAATTGTTATGCGCCGTTCATAATAATTACGCCGTAAAGTGAACACGTGTAATAATGATTTGATCGTTTTGAAAGCATATATATACGTTCATCAAATCTTAAATCAAAATGCAAACTAAATAATGCCATACTAATCTAGGTCACGCGTGGGAAGTACTACCTACCATTTAATTCTATTGCATCACGGATTACTACTACCACCAAGGTGAGTTTCATAGCCCCTATTTTTATACTTTTGAAATTACTTTTGGGGGAGATACATGCTTAAATTATTTTGCTCATTTATCAAATACATGATTTATGCAATTACTCAAATATTTATACTTTTATACAATATGCTTTTATACTTGTCTTGGGGAAAAGACACCCAGTAATCCTTTGGGAAAAGACACCCAGTAATCTTATGATGCATTGGTATGCAAGTCATCTAATATAGTTTGCATTGGTATGCAAGTAATCTATTATATTGTGCATTGGTATGCAAGACATTTATTCTATTCTTATTGTGATAGCAGTGGATTGTAAACACACAGGTTGCAAGCCTTGTATGGGCGGGACTTGGAACTGAGTGGATTTTCAAGGCCTTTGCTGTGAAATCTTTATTCAAATATACCCGATAGACAATACTATGTTAGCAGTGGGTTGTAAACACACAGGTTGCAAGTCTTGTATGGGCGGGGCTTGGAACTGAGTGGATTTACAATGCCTTTGCTGGAAAAATCTATATTTAAACACTTTACCTTTAAAAACCTTTATTGAAATGTTTTACTTTTAAACTAAACTCTATGAACTCACCAACCGTTGGTTGACACTTTTAGCATGTTTATCTCAGGTTGTTAAGACTATTATGGATGCGTGGATTGCTAGGGTCATTTGCATACTTGAAGACTCATATCTATCTTTATCATTCGATACACTTTGAAAACTTTTATGTAATCTTTACTTTGGAACTTATTGTCATAACTCTGATTTTAATAATTCGAATGATAACTTTTCAAAACGTCTCATTTAGAGGTCGTTTTCTATACCTTGATCTGTATTATGAAATAATACCCCCTTGATTCTACTGTTTCCGCTGCGGTAATTTGGGGGTGTTACATTCTATATTGCTCACAATATCTAATTGGTTGCCTAACATGCTTAATGTTTGATTTAGGCTTAGCAGTATTGTGTTTGACTATCTTAGGAACACTTGTTCCTTCTTTCTTAACCACTTCAGGTTTAGACATAACCTGATCTTCTTCATCATTATCAGTTGTGCAATCCTCAACAACTATAGCATCTCCTTTCTTAACAAAGGACACCTTGTCCTGATAAAGTAAAGTTTTATCTAAACTTTCATTTACTTTTTCTATCTTAGGACCCTCAGTGGACTTAGAACCATATTCCATTATTGGTTCTTGAAACTTAGCAAAACCTGTGTGTGCTAGGTCAACACCTGGAGGTGAAGGAACACCTCTATATGGTGGAGGAACAGATTTGTATCCTAAGCCAGACTTAGCTTTATCAATTACTTGAGCTTCCCAAATCTTATTTATTCCCTCTGAGGCATGAGCTAAAGCATCTACAGTTATCTTAACATTTTTAGTTTTATTATTGGCTTCAGCTAATTGTTTACTTTGACTAGTAAGTAATTCATCTCTAAATGCTATGCCTCTTTTTAGAGCATTTAAGTCATCAGTAAACCTAGATTCATTACCTTGAAAGTGTGCAATTTGTTTTTCAAGCACACCTATAGCTCTTTTATGATTACTTAAATTAGCTAAGGCAATAATTAGTTCTTCTCGCCTATTATCAGCTTTTCTTTTAAGTTCTTCATTTTCTTTAAGAGCAGAACATGATTCAGAACATTTGGTTATGGAATTTACCTCTGAATCAGAGAAGGCCATTAGAGCAGTCTCAGTGGCCACAAGAGCAGCATTTGTTGGTGCTTCCTCTTCATCAGCCATGAAGCTCTAGTCATAGTTAACCCCATCTATGGCTAGCATAGCCATTGGTTCTTCAACTGTGACTTCCTTCTTCTTTTCTTACCTATACCATGTGCTTCTATTATCCTGCTTCCTTGGGTTTCTACATTCTTTAGCAAAGTGTCCTAACCTATGACAGTTGAAACACTCCACTTTCTTCTTATCAAACCCAGCAGTTTCATTACCATCAATGGTAATCTGCTTACCAGTTCTCTGCCAGAACTTCTTAGCCCTCATGCTAAGCAAAGCAACCTGCCATTTGATGTCCATCTCTTCCAAATCATTATCATCCAACTGATCAAGATCTTCATGAGTTAGAGAAGAACCACTAGTTTGACTAGACATGAATACATAAAATGATGGATCTCCAAGTCCAGCAACATTCTTCTGTGAACTAGTAGAAGGACCACCATAAATAGCAGTAGAAACACTTCCATCTTCATCTACCTCTTCTGATTTACTAATACTAGGAGATGACAAGAGTGCCACATTCCCAGAGCTAGTACTATAGATTCCAGACTTCTTTAGACTTTGTTCAACAATTTTGAAGTTATTGAACAAATCATTGAGTTTCATGGTTTCAATATCTGGCTTGTTCATCCAGACAACCACATGAGTATGGAACTCATCAGGTAGACTTCTCAAAAACTTCATGTTGAGATCTTCCTTTGCTATCTCAACACTCAATACACTTAGCTGACTGACAAGCTTGTGTAATCTAGAAAACAAATTATCAAGAGATTCATTGCTATTTGAACTGAAATTTTCATATTGTTGTTTCAGCAATGTCTTTTGTGTTTTCTTGGTAGTTTCATTACCACCAAACCATGCACAAATCTCTTCAAAAAGAGTTTTTGCATCTGGATACTTGCTAAAGGATAGCATCTGTTCGCCAGGAATGGTCATAAGAAACAAGTTTCTTGCTTTTTGATCATTTCTCTTCTGTATCCTTTCTTCATTTGAAACTGGTCCAGTATTTCTTTGTCTTACTGTTTTGCCTTCAATGATAGCATCTGAATAGCCTAGTGAAAAAGAATCACCATACATAATGATATCCCAAAGAGCATAATCTTGAACCATAAAATATTGCTCAATTCTCAACCTCCATAACTCAAACTCATTTTGTTTGATCATGTGCAACTTTGCAGCAACATTTGTAGCAGTATCCTGAACATCCATTTCTTAAGCTTCTTCTTCTAAATCAATAATATCAGCCTTGCTCTGATACCACTTGTTAGGATTCGACACATGGTTAAGGTAGTTAAACCTTTTGTACTTTGTGTGTATGATATATTGAGTTAATATGATTAAGAATGCGGAATCTACTTAATCACACTTAGAAGGTTATTTGTGCTATGGAAATGGAACAGTTGTGTTTTTTATATGTCAATGAACAATGAAAGATTAACACCAAACGATTCAATATTATTAAGATAATAATACGAGTGATCTTGAGTTATCACTATGGTTACAACCTTGAATCTTAAGTTTTTCTTACTTGTGATATTTTTGTGTTTGTTCTTGTTCTAACAGATATGAAAGTTCTAAGTATTTTTAAACAACAACCAACTTTTTAATATCTAGTCTAAGATCTTCTTTTATAGTCCAAGAAGATCTTTACAATATTGCTTAAAGTCTTAATAAACTACTTGCTAACTTATCTTGAGTGTATCAGTACATAAGATACAACATGTATCTGTGTACACAACTTGTTAACTAAGCACATGGGGTAAGATATTTTCTACCGTATATTGTTGACCAAAATATACATAATATCTTTTCATACTTATCCACTTAGCAGCAGAATGTACATTAGCAGCAGCAATGTTAACGCTAGCAGCAGAATCCTTCAGCAGAAGAATCATTTATCGCTAGCAGCAGGAACAAACATTACCAGCAGGAACCAAATGCTCTAGCAGCAGAATCACACTTAGAGTATTTCTTTAAATAGAACCCAATATTAAATTTCGTGAATATTTAATTCCCAACACTCACTGTTAAGGACCCACTTGTCCTTTAGAATCATTTGAAGGACATATATGAACATCAAAAAACAGTGATTTTACCAAGAGCCCGCTATGACTGGGTTCATTTAAGGTTCCATGATTTTAAAACAGTGAGTGAATATAATTCTGCTATGTTTAAAATTACCTCACAATTAACTTTGTGTGGAGAAAAGATCACTGATGAAGAAATGCTTGAAAAAATATTCTCTACATTTTATGCCTCTAATTTACTATTGCAACAACAATACCGCGAAAGAGGCTTTAAAAAGTATTGTGATTTGATCTCGTGTTTACTTGTCGCGGAACAAAACAATGAATTATTGATGACCAACCATGAGTCACGTCCAACTGGATCTGACCGTGGATGAGGACGTGGCCGTGGTCGTGGACGTGGCCAAGGGCGTGGTTTTGGTCGAGGTAATTATCATGGTTTTCAGTTCGGAAATACAAGTGGTCACAAAAAGTGGCAAGATAGAGGTAAGATGATAAAAAATGATAGAGGTGAAAAAACAAAAGGTGCGATAGAAAGTGTATATTATCGTTGTGGCGGTACTAATCATTGGGCCCGTGCATGTCGCACACCCAGACATTTGGTGGAACTCTACCAATGATCCCAAAAGAACAAAGGAAAAGGGTTCGAAGTTAACTTTGCATATGATGAAGGGAAAATTGATAATCTTGATATCGATAGCCTCGGTATTGACAACCTTGGTGTTCCAGAAGACCCAAATGATAACACTCATTTGGATGTCAGTGATTTCCTCATAAATGAGTGATCCATAAAGAAAATAATAAGAGTGTCAATAAAGCCAAGAATAAAACATCTTCACGTTGATGATTATCTTGTTTTTGTTTTGTTTATTTTCTTTCAAGTTTACCTATGTTGTCCTATGAGACGTACTTTATCTATGATTGTTCACTTGGCTTAATAAAACATGTTATTTCCTTTTAATTAATATGTTAAACATTCTACTTATAATATGTGTTTTATTTTGAAGAATATGGATCGTGTAGCACAACTTATTATTGATGATGAAGACATATGTCTAGTGGATAGTGCAACCACACACACGATACTCAAAAAGGAGAAATATTTCTCACACTTAAACATACAAGAATCAAATGTAAGTACTATCTCGGGTATTTCAAAGCTAATAAAAGGTTATGGAAAAAACACATATATTATTACCCGAAGGTACAATGTTTAAAATTGACAATGCACTATTTTCCCCCAAGTCTCAAAGGAATTTATTAAGTTTTAAAGATATTCGTCGAAAAGGATATCATATTGAGACTACAAATGAAGGACATGATGAGTACCTTCATATTACGAATGTGATTTTGGGTAAAAAAAAAAAGTGTTAGAAAAATTACCCGCATTTTCATCCGGGTTGTATTACACTAAGATTAATATTGTTGAAACAAATGTGGTCATAAATAAAAAAAACTTATTGACCGAGAAAAATTTATCGTTTGGCATGATCAACTAGGACATCCCGGATCATTAATGATGCGAAAGATAATAGAAAACTCAAAAGGACACCCATTAAAGGACCATAAGATTCTTGAAACAAAAGATATTACATGTGTTGCCTGCTCAAAAGTAAAATTAATCACACGCCCATCACCAGCTAAGGTAGGGAATGAATCCCTTAATTTTCTGGAAAGAATCCAAGGGGATATATGTGGGCCCATACATCCACCTTGTGGACCATTTAGATACTTTATGATTTTAATCGATGCATCGACTCGATGGTCACATGTGTGCTTATTGTCAAGTCGCAATATGGCGTTTGCAAGATTACTTGCTCAATTATAAGACTGAGAACACATTTTTCATATTATCCTATAAAGACAATACGTTTGGACAATGCTAGTGAGTTTACATCCCAAATATTTAATGACTATTGTATGTCTATTGGGATAAGTGTAGAACATTCAGTAGCTCATGTTCATACACAAACTGGGCTTGCTGAGTCTTTTATCAAGCGGATTCAGATGATCGCAAGGCCCATGATTATGAAAGCAAAACTACCAGTTTCTGCTTGGGGCCACGCTGTTCTACACGCAACAACACTAATTTGTATCAGGCCAACGAGTCACCATACTTACTCCCCATTACAGTTGGTTTTTGGTCAGGAACCAAATATTTCCCGTCTAAGAATTTTCGGTTGTGCAGTATATGTCCCAATTGCTCCACCACAACGCACAAAGATGGGACCTCAATGGAGAATGGGAATATATGTTGGGTATGATTCACCATCTATAACTAGATATTTAGAGCCATCAAAGGGGGATTTGTTTACGGCTCGATTTGTTGATTGTCATTTCGATGAGTCTGTATTCCCAACATTAGGGGGAGAAAAGAAACAGCTAGGAAGTGAAATAAGTTGGAAAGAATTATCATTATCTCATCTTGATCCTCGAACAAAAGAATGTGAACAAGAAGTTCAAAAGATAATTCATTTACAAGGGTTAGCAAATCAATTACCAAAGGCGTTTACTGACCTTAAAAGAATGA
Organism: Artemisia tridentata subsp. tridentata; assembly: GCA_021014915.2. Taxonomy (NCBI): domain Eukaryota; kingdom Viridiplantae; phylum Streptophyta; class Magnoliopsida; order Asterales; family Asteraceae; genus Artemisia; species Artemisia tridentata. The sequence goes on along the minus strand of CP139503.1, from coordinate 23,528,064 downwards.
CCAAGTCATATATACCAGCTGTTAATGCTCCTGTTAAAATTGATGTTCCTAAAGAACATTCAGAAATTGCTAATGAGTCTAAGGCACGCCTAAAGCGTGGTAGACCAGTCGGTTCCAAAGATAAAAATCCTCGAAAGAAAAAGGGAGCATATAATCAAGATGTTCAAGTCGAGGTTAAAGAAATACCAGAAGGGTCCTCTATAAGGACATTAGACATGACGGTTCAAGATGAACCTCGGGTACCCGAAAATGAAGAGATCTCAATAAATTATATCATGTCTAAAAAGGTATGGAACCGAAATGAAATCGATATCGATGATGTTTTTGCATATAATGCAGCGCTAGAAGTTATGGAAAATGATGAGGATCAAGAACCAAAGTCAGTTCCGGAATGCAAAAATAGAAATGATTGGCCAAAATGGAAAGACGCAATTGAGGCAGAATTAAAATCTCTTGAAAAACGAGAAGTTTATGGACCGGTAGTCCGTACACCTGAAGGTGTAAAACCCGTTGGGTATAAATGGGTCTTTGTGCGAAAACGAAATGAAAGAAATGAAATTAAGCGTTACAAAGCACGCTTGGTGGCTCAAGGATTTTCACAAAGACCGGGTATAGATTATGAAGAAACATATTCTCTTGTGGTGGATGCAACTACTTTTCGTTATCTAATTAGTCTGGTAATACAAGAAGGACTCGATTTGCGTCTAATGGATGTTGTGACAACCTATTTATATGGCTCACTTGATAGAGAAATCTTCATGAAGCTTCCAGATGGGTTTAAGCTGCCTGAATCAGGTAAAACAAGTTCTCGAGAACAATATGCAGTCAAACTAAATAAATCTTTGTATGGGTTGAAGCAGTCTGGGCGAATGTGGTACAATCGCCTTAGTGAATATTTATTGAAGGAATGATATAAAAATGATTCTATTTGCCCATGTATTTTTATAAAAAGGTTTGGATCTGAATATGTTATAATTGCTGTATATGTTGATGATCTGAATATCATTGGAACTCCAAGGGAGCTTCCAAAGGCAGTGGAATACCTCAAGAAAGAATTTGAAATGAAAGATCTCGAAAAAACAAAGTTTAGTCTTGGATTACAAATTGAACATCTAAAGAATGGAATCTTTGTCCACCAAAATGCATACACAGAGAAGTTACTAAAAAGATTTTATATGGAAAAATCCCATCCATTGGGCACCCCAATGGTTGTAAGGACCTTAGATGTTGAAAAAGACCCTTTTCGACCTCCAAATGACGACGAGGAAATTCTTGGTCCCGAAGTACCTTATTTAAGTGCCATTGGGGCATTGTTATTTCTTGCGAGTCATACATGACCCGATATATCATTTTCACTAAACCTATTGGCAAGATATAGCTCGTGTCCAACAAGGAGACATTGGAATGGGGTGAAACAAATATTTCGCTACCTTCAAGGTACAAAAGATATGGGCTTATATTATACGAACTCATCTGGAAGAAATCTAGTTGGTTTTGCAGATGCAGGATATTTGTCTGATCCCCATACCGCTCGGTCCTAAACTGGATATGTTTTCACAAGTTCCAGTACTGCCATTTCATGGTGTTCCGTGAAGTAAACAATGAGTGCCACTTCATCAAATCATGCAGAGATTTTGGTCATCCATGAAGCGAGTTGGGAATGCGTATGCTTAAGAAATGTGGTACAACATATTTGTAAATCATGTGGTATTTCTTCAGGCCAGGAAGCTCCAACAATCATGCATGAAGATAATGCAGCATGCATTGCTCAGCTTAAAGACGGATACATCAAAGGTGACAGGACCAAGCATATTCTACCAAAGTTATTTTTCACTCATGACTTACAAAAGAGCGGCGATATTATTCTTCAAAATGTCCGTTCAAGCAAGAACTTTGCTGACTTGTTTACCAAGGCACTTCCCCCTGCAACATTTAAGAAGTTGGTTCACCGCATTGGAATGCGAAGACTCAATGAACTTCAGTGATCTAATTATCAGAGGGAGAACATACAAGCTGCATTCTTTTTCCCTAAGCTATGGTTTTTTCCCACCGGGTTTTTCCAAGCAAGGTTTTTAACGAGACAACAAATCTAATCGTATGACAACTAATGATAGATAGCCAAGAGGGAGTATTATGAATAATTAAATGTGTGTCTATCCATATACCTTAACCTCCATAATTTCTTATCTTGTCACTCGGTGACTAGGATGATTAGTAGGAGATAAGTATGATTAGTAGCAGATTCATTCTTATCTTGATTATCACTTTGATTGTAAGAACCCTATAAATAGAGGTTCATTTGTAGTTTGTAATGATCAATGAAAATTCATTCCACATTCTCTCTATTCTTCTAGCTTATACTTCTTGCCGATTATCATTATTTCGTAACATTAATTTATATATAAATTTGATATTAATTAATTATATTTAAATGTAGTGAGAAAAGAGAGATAGAGAGAAAAAAATAAATTGGTCCAACTATTATCATAAAACCCCTCACACCCCCTATTTTTAATAGATCCTCTAATATTTAGTTATGTATCTAAACCCAAATACCAAAAGGGTTTTTCTAACTTGTGCTATAGGGGCACAAGTTAAGCACACCAAAAGTACAATAATAGTACTCAGGGACCCACATAAAAGTACATTTATCTGTAGTTTTATGCGGGTCCCTGTGTACTTTTTCGTGGGTACATGTGTACTTTTGGTGTGTTTAACTTGTGCCCTTAGGGCACAAGTTAGAAAAACCATACCAAAAATGCAATCAAACAATTAATTTTAAGTTTTAAACCCAAAACCCAAGGTAACCACCCAAACCAAACGGGTCTTAAATACACGAGTAGTCTTTGTGGTTATCTCATAATATCACATTTAGTCCTTAAGTCTTAGCAAAAATAATTGATAGTCTTTTTGGTTCTCAAATCTGCACATATAGAATCCTTAACAGTATTAACATTTTTTAAATGATAATAATACCCTTCATTTCTTTTATTCAAAAACACTTTTAGCATAGTTGTTAAGATCTCAATTATAATGTTAATATTAGGATCTTACGATTTTATGATACTACAAAGTAAAACAATCCGGATCCCACGTAAGATCTTAGCAAGCTTAGGAGCTTATAAGATTCCGATAGACCATAGATCTTAAAATCTAATCCGATCCGATCTTACTTTTCTCAAACCACAAACTAAAAAGCTACAAAGGTTATTATTATTATTATAATAATTATTATTATTATAATTATTATTATTATTATTATTATTAAATAAAGCTTAAAAGTTATGGATTATGTTTTGTAAAATTTTAAAAACAACATGTTAGTTTTCTTAAACACTCTATATTCATAATTTAAGACAATATTTCCATGAAATATTCATATAGCTTTGTGTTTATGATATATAATAATTTGCATATTTGAATAATATTGCAAAGACTATTAAGACAATGACATTATAGTAGGATCTTAGAATCGCAGTCTATTCTTACGATTTCGATCTTACAAAAACAAAACCGATTCTGAGTAAGATCCCGATCTTAAAAACCTTGTCTTTTAGGTTACACATTCATTTCTTTACATTACTCATAAAACTAAACACCCCCTTCTTCACAGCCACCAACAAATCGAAATAAATTACAAAACTCAAAATCATAAATATATCTATTACGAATCTTTAGAACATGATTCAAATTCATACCGCCTTTTTTTTTACTTCACGTTTTTTATCTTTAAACACAAGTGTATATGTGAAAGAAAACAATGCTACCAATTTACAAATTGATTCGTATAATGCTCGTAATAATCAATAATAATACCAGACTATACACTAATGCTTTTTGTGTTTTAGTTTAGGTTTATATAATGTTCTTTATTAAGAAATTGAAGAATGGAGATGTTTGAATTTATCTATAGTAGAAGAATATTTACTCGTGGTGTTAAGAGGTTTTTGGGTAAAAGTGAAGGATATTATTGTCACTTAGAAAATGTTAATGGTGTTAGAGACAATAAGTGTGCAGATTTAAGAACCACAAAGACTATCGATGTAACTTTACGACTTAGAGAATACATGTGAAATTATGATATAACCACAGGACTATTCATGTAATTTACTCTAGAAGAATATATTTTTCATATATTTATATGCAAACAGAATCGAGTTTAAGTTTGGCTTTCGGTTTGGTTCGCCTCACATTAAATTCGGTTAAATTTGATTCGGTTTACGGTCTTTGTGAAGATCGTTTAGAGCTCATCTAGGATTAATAATAACAAAGATTAACAATATACGTAGCGGATTAAACAAAACATCAATGTTATTGTAACAAGGTTTCTTCGTCATCATTTTCATAATAATACAATTACAAACACGATAAGCCCCAATTCTACTTGATCAAGTGTAGAATGGTTACTAATCTAACAGGAATCATAAGATCCTTGAGGCTTAACAAAACACTAACCCTAGGCGTATACGTTAGAGCCCACGCCTGGCGCACACACACACACTTTCTGGTGTTTACATCTTGAAACCTTTAAAAACTAACGCCCTATATCTCTTTATATAATAGAGACATTAGGGTTACAAAGGATATTTCCTAACTCTTTTAAAGATCTTCTGTAATCTTTTCATCATTTGAAGAATTCATCCTTTGTCTTCTTAAGTCCTCCATCTTTCATATGTTTTGTCTTATCAACTCAAATATACGACCCTACAATCTTCCCTAGTTGATAATGACAAAACCAAAATAAACACGAACTTCCCCTGGAGCTAATATATATGAAAGAAACAGACTTCCCCTTAATCCATGCTATACCACCAAGGATCTTCAAGTTGCAAAGCTTCAATGTACTTCTTCCCCTTTTTGTCATAATCCACTAGGAGACTCTAAGTAAATGCAACTTTGATTTCGACAACCACAAATCACTATCATACTTCCAATCCAGTCTTCCAATGTCTCGAATTATCCTCCATGAAGAAAACCAAAACGCTTACTAAAAATGAACTCAATACAATAGAAACCTAAACCAGCAGTAGTAATAACAACTAGCAGTTGTAAAAACCTTCCCCTCGAATGGTGCATGTAGTAACCATAAGAACTTTTCAAATAACTAACCACCATAGCAACAAATACCATGTTGTACCATCCATGAACGAACATAGCAGCAGGAATACTAATAAAAATTGACTACAATAGAATTCAAAACCAAGCAGTAGTAACAGGAGGAAGAGTTTTATTGTTAAACAGTAGAAATCATGTAGAAAGCAATATTAACTTCCATTTAGTATAGACATGATCACTACTTCAATAAACTTCCATACGAACCTGAAGCATAATAATAAGCAGCGTCAACGAATATCAGGTCACAAACTCTTGAACATTCTTCATTCTAAACCTAAACAACACTGGCAGTACTAACTGATGCACCAGGAGTACTAAGTGGATCAGCAGTACTAACAGTTTCAGCAACATCAAAATGTGTATCTTCCATACCAGCATCTTGCCTCCCCTGAAGCTCAGCATCTTCTTGAACCAATGAGATGGTTAGATCTTGATCTATATCAGCAATTTTTCTCCCCTATTTGGAAGAATCATCCAAGTCATCATCTAAATCATCATCTAAACTAGTAGATTCCACAATGTTTGCCCTTCTCTTAGCTTTGAGTAACTTGACCTTTTGCTGTAGCTTCTTCACCTTTAGAATAAGCTTTGTATAGACACCTCTATAGAGTTGCTTTGTTTCCTTCAACTCTTTCTCCAATCCAAACACCCTTTCTGTCAATTTGGTACAAATTTCCATCAATTCCTTTAGTGTCACACTGCCCTCATCACTTCCAAGTGTGTTAACTCTTGGGAGAGGTGAATTATGGGCATGTCCCCCATTGTATCCTGGTGGCTGGGGAGTACATCACCTGTACCAAGTTCATGAGAACTTGACACATTAGATGTTGCCATGGGTTGGGTCTTAGCAATGTTACTACTGGCCTGTCCTGCTACTAAGCTAGAGACAGTAGTAGTAGCTCTAACCATTCTGTCAGAGATAACCTCATCTGCTACATGTGGTGAAGTAGGAGATCTGTGCTGAGGAACATCAGATTCCAGTCCAGATGAACTCCTATAGGGTGATGAAGTTGGTTGTGAGGCTGATTGAGTACTTGAGGAACTTGTAGGTGTGTGATATGACTCAACCGGGCTTGTTGATCCTTCACCCTGAATATTTTCACTTTGAACAAGCATAATTTCAAATAATGGTACTTCTATCCCATTATAACCCTTAGAAGCCATTCTCATGTTACTGAAAAGTTTTTGAGTAAGGCAAGGGGTTGGATAAACATTTTTATGAGATAGAAGCAAATTTTTGTGTTTGTTCAAAAATATTTGAATAAATCTTGGATAGATTAAAAACTTGTATTTGCTATCCAAGTTTTTCACCATACTATCAAAAATCAATTTAGAAAAATGAAAAGTCCTTTTGGTTGCTAAGCAAATAAGAGCAGTTGCAATATTGCTACTGAATTGCTCCCATGAAGTTTTCTTTGGACTTAAACAATGGAAGATAGTATGAATGAAGAATCTCCATTGTGGGGCAAATTATCTTTTTTGAAAAGTTAGTTTGTTAGAATCTGACTCATACCCCATTCTGGAAAGATGTTCAAAAATTTCAGTGTTAGGCAAAGAACTAATACCATCATCATCTGCTAAATGGAGATGTCTAATAACATATGACTCTGTAATAGTCAAAGTTTTGCCATCAACTGTTGCAATTATTTGTTGCTCTCCAGTATCAAGTGTATTTGCAGTAGCAGTCTGCCAAAACTTTTGAATTTGAGAACTATAGATAGTAGGCTTTACTGTAAGAGCATACCTGATGTGGGTAGTATTCAGAAAATCTACTATCTGATGGAAGTCTTGACTCCCCTCTAGTTTCTCCAAGAATGCAACCATGTTGTGCTTATCAAAAAATTCGAAATTCGCCATTAAGATTGATTAAAAGTTTGATTATAGTGCTGGATTATGATCATTTATGAGAGAATTGTACGTTTGGTAAAGCCAATTGAGATTTTATAGTGAACACTTAGGGTTTTGATTGGACCGACTTCAATAAATTGTTTTCGTTAGGTTGAAGAAATCGTATAAATTAGATAAAAAGTGAGAATTATCCAATTTAGAAAACCCTTAAGTAAAGTAATTGACCAAAATTTTCTCAACGACTATATTTAAAAAATGGTTATGACCAAACAGTACCAACGGTTACCCAGCAGTACAAAGTTTTGCCTAGCAGTACAAACTTTTGCTTAGCAGTACTAAGTTTTGGAAAAACTTTTTCTCAGCAGTATCAACTCAATTTTCTTTTAAAACAATACTGCACTCAAACTTTTTGAAGTGATTAAGTGTAAAGGAAGACACTCAATCAAATTTCGGTTGCAATTTACCTCTGGTTGTGTGAGAACCAATGTTTTCAGTATAAATACTGCCTGTGATCAGATAGACTCATTAAAAGAGCCTTCTTGACAGGGTTTCCAGCTCGTGGCAGGTGTTACCTCTAACACAAATGTATTAGATTCACTTTTGCTCGCTATTCTCTATACCAGATGTCCTTGGACTAACTATGACCATCAATTCATGTTTATTATACCACCTAATAGAAATAAGCTGATTGTGGAAAACTAGAAGGGGGGTTGAATAGTTTTATCATTTTTTTTTAATTTTTTTTCTTTGTTATGTTTGTATGAAATGAATTAATGTATGCAAACAAAATAACAAATAAGTAAAGTGCAAGAAAGAAACGATCAAACCACAACACGAGTGTTTATAGTGGTTCGGTCTACAAGGACTCTTTTTCCTTGCCCTATTCCACTCCCCGAGTATCCAACTCGAGAGTTTTCTTCACTAGTCAACAAGCTCATTTATCCGGCGGAGAAAACCTTTACACGTCGCTTACACAATATTTCTGACACAAAGCTAGATGTCGAGTTCTTTTACAAGGGTACAACCACTCCCGTCACACTAAGTAAAAAAAATATTTTTCTAGACGAAAACGTAAAAAAGCGAACGAAAACGTAACAAAGGACTAACGATGCAAAAATTTTAGCTATTGGGTTGAGTAGCCGCCGGTTGAGTAGCCGGCGGTTGAGTAATTCTAGTAGTTGGTGTGGGCCCCAGAATATGTACACGTGTCACGTTCTGAGATAGGTTGCGGAGTTGCGCAGATGCGCATGACCATTTAGGGAATTTACTCAAAAACTGACCATGGTGGGGACCAAAAAAAAGATTTTGTACTAGATTAGTACTTATCTCTTGATTTTATTCACTTTTCTTATGTTTTGTGTTGAGGTTTTTTTTATCAAGAGTAATGCAATGTTTTATTTGATATTTTGTTAATGTAATTGTCACTGCAAATTCATAAAAAAATATTCCCTTGTGATTTTATACATAATCTCATGGGATGCACCAAAGAATCCAATGGGATTCATACAGAATCCCATGGGATGCACCAAAAAATCCCATGGGATTCACAATGAATCCCATGGGATGCACCAAAGAATCCCATGTGATTCATACTGAATCCTTTGTGATTTATCGTCTTTTTACGAATCCAGTGGGATTTTTCTGGACGGAAATTTTGAAGAAAAAAAAATTCGTATTTTTACGAATCCCATGGGATATTTCTGGACGAAAATTTTGAAAAAAAAAAATAATCTTTTTGCGAATCCTGTGGGATTTCTTTACGAATCCCGTGGGATTTTTCTGGACGGAAATTTTGAAAAAAAAATCGTCTTTTTACGAATCCCATGGGATTTTTACGAATCCCGTAGGATTTTTTTGGACGGAAATTTTGAAAAAAAATCGTCTTTTTACGAATCCCATGGGATTTTTTACGAATCCTGTGGGATTTTTCTGGACGGAATTTTGAAAAAAAAAAAGTTCGTCGAAAGTATATAACAATGCATATCTATAGAAAGATAATTTTTTTCTCGTCGCGATGGTGTATTTTTCGTAGCTTGAAGATTTACCGTTTGTAAGATATATTGTTTTAAAAAAAAGGTGGAAAGTGGGTTTTTTTTATTAATGAGCTAAAATGTCAATTTTGCCCTCTCTTTTTTATTTTTTGATTTGATCTTGGCCAATAGATGAAATGTGGATGGATGGTTGAGATTGATTTATTTGTTTTTTATGTGATACTTGTTTTGCATCGATCTCACCTCATTGCAATAATTCCTCTTTCAAGTCTAAGTAAATATATCTAGAAAAATATTTTTTTACTATCAACGTTTATTAACCCATGCGTACACGGGTTAAAATATTAAATACAAGTAAAACTATTATTAGTCACGTCTATTAAACTAAAATTTTAATCTAGATTTGATTCCGATCTAAACCACGTTCGCATTGTTCACTGCCTCTTCAAATATATGTTTCATAAATAATTATGACAGTTTTGAGAATAATCAACTTTATAATAAGTTTACATTGAACAAATATATATCAAATGTAGTTGAAATATAAGTATGGTTGAGTATAATTTTTTGGGTAAAGATATGGTTGAGCATAACTAATGATTGTACTCGTAGTACGAACCGATAAGTACAAACCTCGTGAGTACACGGGCATTAAAATTTAAACCAATATATTTTATGCAGAAACTATTTAAACCTTGCCGTTGCACATTGCAACTGATATTGTTTGGAAGTAGGTGCATTTGGAAATGACACAAACGAGAATGGCGACGACGCCCGCGTTGCGGGCTTGCCTATTTTTTGGCCGAGGTTTTGAACGGGTCAAAAGTAATGACACATTATTGAACGGTCTTTTGTAAACTAAAGGAACTCATAAACCATCTCAACATCAACTAACTCATAAACACATAACTCATAAACCATTCAAAGTTCTGTTATAAATCATTCATTAGGTATTTACATAGCTGGTAAAAAATAATGCAACCAACGAACCTTATTGAATGGTTAATAAAGTGGCCGTTGCACTTTTAATTCTGCTAAATAGAAATGTTTGGGCATCAGTCCCGTCAGCATTAACATCACCCTCCTCAGCTCTTTAAGTCATCAATGTATCATGATCATCAACTCTCTAAATCAATTACAGTAGTCGAGAAACCTGAGAAATGCACATACACACATTTTAATGAATTGATATGAACAGTACTTGATCATGTCACTATTTTCTGAGAAACTAAGAATATAAGAACCGCACTTGCTTTATGCATCTTTATAGGGTGTTTGGGCTTGCTTATTAAAAGTTTGAATTTATGCTTACTTTGGTTCGACTTGGTGCCTTTGGTTGTGACTATTAAGTAAACCATAAGCAGAAAAATATGGGACAGGCACACGCTTTTCTTTTCGACCAATCGTTAAAGAAAGCAAACTACCTGCTATATTAACTCAAAAATTACCTATAATGGGACAACCACCTGAGTCAGGGGCGGCAGCTGCAAGAATTGCTTTTCCAGTAGGTCTAGTTGCCAAAGGTTGTTTCTTTGACTCCTATTAAGAAGTGAATTTCATGTCAGACTTAACATATTATACATTTAATATCATAAAGCAAATAATTTGGTCAGTCTACATATCATGAATGAACAGGAAGAATAAAAGGGAAGAAAAAAAGAACAGGATAACAGAAACCTGCAATGATCCCATCGGTGAATTTTCAAGTCAGTGCCCCCACTTAACAGATCTCCACCAAGTAATGGGAGCAATGAATGGATTCCAGGAGACCGGGGAGGAGGTTCATTCAGCTCATCAATTCTGTACTTATAATGTACATTCCTTCTAGAATCTGTTTTAGAATTTGTCTTACCAGATGATCTGGTTAACGGCCAAGGCTGGTCAGATGTCTCGGCTTCATTGTCATTATTCGCAACCCTAACTACCTGGCAGAAGTAAAGAAACTTAAAAATATGAGAAGAAATAAAGAAGAAAAAAAAAGAAGAGTAAAGCCGATAAGCATAAAAGTTATGACTTTTCGCTGATATTTTGCAACACGTAGCTGCACTTTTTGTTTTCCTGCAATTAAAAGCATAAATCAAATAAGCTCGGAAGACCGAAGATAAGCTTAAAGAAACAACCTCCAACAAACTAAAATCGTAGACCTTTATCCAATCTATTTTTCTTTCTAACTTATAACAACAACTTATACACAACATATGACCACAACTTAGAGATGACTACACAATGTATGCGGCCCACTTAAGTCAAACATCAATGTTTTAAGTTTTTGTTAAATAAGGTGCTTACAGATTTGAAGCCAATCCATCTAGCATTTACTGTTTTTGAATTTGCATAGGATGGTCAATATCTCAAAAAGTAATTTCCTTTGGATAAAACCAATTGATTTAGTTTCGTGAAATTTGTGTAAAGCAAACTGATATTTATAACGGTTTGAAGCAGTTTCAAGGTGTTTTGTAACAGATTGGGGATTTACATCCCGTTCATTGTAGCAACAATTTTTTTTGGATGACCCACTGCAATTTTTTGTTTTTGAGGATTTGCACTTTCATGTATGCACCCACTGATTTTTTTTTGCCTTGTAGCATAAGTATAATTGCAATAGTGGATCACCAGGCACAATTAAGTACTTGAAAAAGCATACCAACTTTCAGAGGTGAGTTAAAAATTCAATGCATAGAAAAAAGAACATGGGTGGACCAAGAAAGCCAACAGTTTAGACAACATCATACCTAAACAAAGCTCGCCCCGCTGCCTTTTCAGTCTGAAATTGTCAAAACGTGTGTGTGAGAGGTGGTCTTCCATACGCCTTTTTCGTGTCTGTGTTGTAGTATACGTTGGACGTCCACTACTTCTCGCAAGTTGCAGCCACTCATTTGCATATTCTTCAGTTGAATGCTGTTCATCAGCCTGGCTGACACCCTCTTTAGAAACAGTACTGGTACCAAAATTGAATACAACCGGGCCGCATCCCACAGCTGCACACAGTGGTAGAGAAGATCGGAAAGTCAGGTGCACAACAATTAACATCCAGTAGCATGATAGCACAACAATTAACATCCAAAAAAAAAGAGGAAAAGCAAGCAAAAAAATATATATGTAGCAGCTGCATACACCTAACAGAAACAATTAAATATATAGCACAACAATCAGTTGCATACAGTAGATAAGCATCTTAATTATTTAGGCCAAAGGACTTAGGGGGTAATCAAGCCGGAAGAGTCTAGCAATCCATTTAGGATAATCGCAACAAAACAAATCCTGACTATTTTATGTCAAAACACAATACACATAAAAGCAAAACGAAGCAAGTCCTTGATATTATTGTTAAATAATACATAAATGAATAATAGTCATAGTGTTCTTATCAAAATTAAAAACCAAAATTGAGTAATTAAGAAGCAAGTCCTTTTATCCCTAATCTAAGGGCTGAATAAAGAATAAATAAAGAACATAGCCAAATTTCTATCTTACGTTTCGCTTTTAGACACAAACACAGGGAAACACGTAACAAACCAACCAAATCTAATAACATGAAGAAACTGAGCTAAAGAACAATAACCAAAAGGATATCATACCTTTAATTGAACACGCATCGAGCATAAATCTTCCGGCACCAAAATAGCCCAAAATATCCAATTTTTTTTAGGGTTTCCTGGATGATTTCGCCCAATTTTTTTTAGTGTTTGCTTAGGATTTATTTAATCAATAAAATTAGTAGAAAACACAAACTAAGAATCTTACCTGATTTACCCGATGTAGTCCACACCCCCCAAACTAACGGCGGCAATAGATCTTGTGGAGGAATGAAGATGACTGTCGAACGTTCGGGATATAGCAGCTGTAGATTGGGCCAAGAAAGAAACGGGACGCTGAAATTGGGCCAAAAAATTTTTCGGGAGCCCAGGCAGCCAAACGGCGTCGTATTAAATGGCGCATTATATATATAGTAATGAATTTGCTTGGTTTTTGAAATGGTAAAATATTACGGAGTAACAAAATAACTAATACATCGTATGAGACAACTGATAACCATGGAGAACTTTCAGAACTTAATTTTCAGTGTCCAAGAACCATCGAGATATAACTGGAACAGGGAAATTGTTACATTCACATTGAGCACAAAAAAACAATTACAGACAGGTACTAAAAGTGCTACTCCGTAATACACATGAATCAAATGTTATTTCAAAATTTTAGATATTGAGTCTACATAATGGTTTGGTCAATATTTGACCCTGATTTCTTTGCTTCATCACGAGCTATAGAGGCTGAAAGGATTCCAAGATCACGGTTTAAGAAAGTCAAGGCAGATTCACACTCAGATATGATTCTTGTCACGGAAGACGGTTGACCTGAGATTGTTTCAGACGATCCAAGGGCCACAGCAGCGTGCGAGTCACGTAGGTTTCTCAAGTTTCCTAAGAACTGCCATTTAAACCATAAGAATGGCGCAACATTAGCAACAATTCGCAAACAGGCGCAAGATGTGCGGCAGGGGGTAATGGGTCAAAACAGGTTCAAGTGGAAACAGGATGGCCCCCTAAAATGTTTGAATCCACTATTTTTTTTCAAAACTAGAGTTTATTATAAGAACATTTATAATAACTGATTTGAATCTTTGGACGACTTTCAACATGTTTAACCCATTTGACCTGTTCCACTTTCGACAAGAAGTTTTACTTAACCTTAAGATAAACAAGCGGAACGGCCACCTCTATAAGACACACATTCCACCTGTTTCTAGGGCAAAATTTGTGATCAACTCCTGGGATGCCATGTATATCGTATTCTTTCCTACTCATTAAGCAAAACTCCAAGTTAACGCAACCTATTGTTCCCCATCATCTTCTAAAGAAACTATGGTAGTTCTTTTATTTTCATACTTAAGTTTTCAAATAATTCGTATGTTACTTTTATCGCATACAAACGATATTCCTGCAAAACCACCACTAAATTCTGGAAAAAACAAAAACAAAAACAAAAACAAAAAAAACAAAACAAAAAAAAAACAAAAAAAAGAGAAAAATAAATAAAATCATGTTGGCACTATTTGTCCCAAAAAAAAACAAAAACAAAAAAAATAGAGAAAAATAAATAAAATCATGTTGGCACTATTTGTCCAAAAATGCAAAAACAGTCGCTCCTTCACATGGTTGTGTTTATATTTGGAGATTTTACATGAACGATCCCCTTATAACATTATTTGCAGGTGTTTTAGATTTATTAATAAGCGAATACTTTCATTAGAACACAGAAGTTGTTAGATGCTGCACTGTGAGAGACAGGGGAGTCATCGAACACGTCGTACATGTGAAAACTAAACAATCCGAGTTCCGACCATAGAGAAGTAACCTTGCTAGTGTTTATTACCAAATGTTGATATAATATTCTATTAAAGGTGGCAATTTCCACCCATTTACTTGTGAATGGGCTAATTCAAGTGATGTTTTGTCTCTATCAGGGCAAATGGATAACTCAATCATGGGGGTGCATGTGTTAAATTATATATCGGGCTTGAGTTTATGTAGATTTAGAAAAACTCATAAGCCCACTTTTGGGGGCTTATGAGCTTATCAAGTTTAAGCTTATGAACACAGATAGTTAAATAGTTCATAAGCTGAAAAAAGTGGGCTTATGAGCTCTAGGAAGATCGCCCAGCAAATAAGCTAACACAACCTCTACATTCCATGCACCCATAACGTGTAAAAGGGGGCATGTGTCTTGAAGAGAGTAGCAAAAGTATGATCATCGGTGAGGTGAATTGGGTAGAGCCGCTATAACATAACAAGTACTTAACAATTCACAACCTATTTAAAAATTTATGGTCCAAAGTCACCAAAAAAGATGAAATTACAATTGTATGCAAAGGGATTTTAAATAAATTTACCTTTAATAGCATCTTGTATGTCTGTAATAAGCGATTTGCAGCTGGTCCAAAGCCATGCAATTGTGGTACCTCCATCATATGTGTCCACGGACGTATCTCCTACAAAATGAAAAATCTTTCCCGCTGAGAATACACACAACATTTTATGTCTAGTTTGAGATTGCTAGTTCAACCAATTTACTAATTCAATGGGTTGATATGGGCTGTGTTTTAGTTCAGTTGGGCCAAATTAAAGAAAATTAGATCAGCGAATGGGTCAAACGGGTAGAAAGTCGGCCAAAATGTTTATACTACATACAACCTCCTAAATCAATTTATTCAAAATCTACAATTATTCTTGTAACTTGTAAAACTCAAGTTTTTGTAATTGTACTTGATGCCATTCCAACTAGAAAATGCATTAGTTGTTCATAAAGGATATTCAAACATGAAAACAAAATAAATAAATAAAAAGTGTTTGTGAGTTAACTGATCTGGCCAGCCTGTTTGGATCCATACTAAAAGAAGACATGTTTCTACCCAAAACAATTTGATCTGTTACACAACCCGCCCGACCAGGCCATATGACCACCCCTAAGCCAAATATACAATCTAAATATCTTACGTGCTTATTTATAAAAATTCTGACACCTGGTAAGGGTATTAAAAAGAAGGGTAACTGAATAGCTATATAAAAGATAATAAAATAAAGGAAAAACGATAACCTTGGTGTAAATTGTATTGAAGGATCTTGCTGTTTCTAAGAAAGATTCAAGATGTGCACGCAGCTTCATGTCTACCTCGGCATAATCCTCATCGGGATTATATGAATGCTTGATTTGACAATCACACAAAGAGCATGAAAAGTCAATAAGAGTGCATTATCAATAGAGAGGCTAGATATCATGAAGCTTAATGAGCATGGAGTAAGGAGCTGGAAATAACCTTCGATGCTAAATCGTCAACCATCTCTTGCAGACTTGACAGTCTACTAGATTGACTAGCAAGTTGTTTCTCCAAATCTGATATGTCTGGCCTGCAAAATGAATTTTTCATATTAAAACAATACAATTTACTATCTTTGTTAAACTGTATACATATACAATTGCACGGTTAAAAGGTCAACTTCGTTAGAAAAAGAAAGTGAATTAATGATACCAAGTAGTAGTACTATAAAGAGAGAGTTAATGAATATGAAACAATGGGTTGATCTTGTTGATCAAAAAAGTGGACTAAGTGACCACCTACAGGTTGCGCCCAATCTGCTTCTATATCCACCATATTAAGCCTTATGAATGATTAAGTTGCCACAATCAAAATATTCTGGTGACATTATAGAATAGGACTCCTAGAACCAAGAACAATCCAACTCCTACATGTTTAGATAGACCTTAAAATTTCTGTCCATAATTAAATGTCTCCTTACAAAAAGAACATGATACCAGGCAAGACTGTTCAAGCAATTAAGCATATATGATGCTGAAATCACTTTCAATCTCCCCATGAATTTTACAAATATCAGGCTAACTTGACACATTTCTCACAACTCCCTATGTCCTTTAACAATAGCAATGTTTGACAGGCCATATAGAAAAAATTAAATTTTGATTGTAGTCAAACGCCTTAAATGCCCCTTTAGTTTTTACACATTTGGAAGAATCTTATGGACCAAAATAATTTCACTAATATAATGGAGTGGTGATGATATAAAAATTGAAGGAACTTTAGCTGGCCATTTAGCCAAAACTGATCATGTCACTTTATCTGTTACCCCTGAAAATGGAGATTGTTGTTATTACTCTGGGACTGAAGTTTTATGTAAAATAAAAGCTTACTTTGTAAAAGCATGTGCGTAGGACTCTGAGAAACCATTTTTGGAAGTTAAATGAACGTGATGGTGGACATAAGGCAGACGTTAAAGGACTGAACAAGCAATGGGTGTGCTAGATACAATCAAAATACAATACAACATAAAAGGAGAGGAAAAACAAATAATAATAAATAAATAAATAATCATACTGTATTTATGAACAATAAAGTTTTAACAGAGAGCACTATAGACTTCAGTTGTCTTTTGGTATCACGGACGGAGCTACTTGAGAGGTGGGTGGGCCATGGTTGAACTAGTTACCAGTGGCTTTTTTTTTTTTGGAAAGGCTGAATGTATTTGCACATTATTTACTCCTCTTTATTGTTTTTGGCCCATCCAAAATTGATAAAAGTAGCTTATCCAAATTAACATTAGGGATTAAAAATGGCGTCATATTGAAAATAACTCACGGAGATTGATAGGTGATGTATTAAACAATATTACCAGGCAACATAATCATATCATGTTGCTCAGTGATATACATGCATCCTCCAATTATTTAGTTGCTATTTCTTATTTGGTTTTAGCTATGCAAGATTGTTTTTTTTTATTGTTATTAGTATAGTTTTAATGAGTATTATAATTTATGGTTAGTTAGTAGTTAAGGTTTAGTACTTTTTCGTATTTGTTTTGGCCCACCCGACCAAAAAATCCTGGCTCCGTCACTGTTTGGTATTCCAAACTATGAACCACGGATATCTAGTACACAGCTATGAACTTCTAGCGAAGAATTTAGTATATTTTACAGTATATTCGTAAGTGATAGTGTGATACAACCAATTCCACAATTTTTTACTTAAGACAAAAGATGCATCCTTAGAACCCTCGTACTTTGAATTCAAAAAATGTATTTGAGGATGAGGTATAAAAGTATGTTTTTACTAGTAGTCCCGAGAAGGATGCAAAACTGAGTCTCATGAGACGTCACACATCAAACAGCTCAAAACCAGAAGGTAATGAAGAGCAAACGTATTAAGACTCCAAAATACATATAAAACAATGCTTCACCAAATATTTGTCATCCTTCCTATACTATTGTTCTGTAACTCCAAATGGTAGGTCTTTATCTTCTGACAATTTATGCATATGTAATTTTATTTAGAGCCATATCTTAATTCTTGGAGCTCCCTGGTAGACTTTAGGATGCCCGAGCTGTATTAAGACTGATTATACTTCTACTAAGTACTAACAATATAATTATTTGAAGAATAATATAACATATAACATGAAATCTATTCTCGCTTATTTTAGTGACTTAAGCTATGCACTCTCTACCACTCTACCATGATCTGATAACATTATGAGGATGTTAGTTACTGAAAGTGCCTCTCACAGATACTTCAGCTAGCTTTGCTTACTTTGGAAAGCATTAGAGACGTATAAATACCGATGGTCACAAGAATGAAGAGTCAAAAGAATCTTACAATGGATATATGGACTGAATTTGCACATCAGCAGGGAACAATTTGCATTCCTCAGAGAAAATTTGAGCTTGTCTTTCAGCAATAGAATCTATTAGTTGTATATCCTTTGCTACCTGTTCATCGACGCTACCAGGAGAGATAGCTATATCACTAACAGGGTATAGATTTTATATAACTCGTAAAGAAAAGGTCATGTAAAGAAGAGCATCAATAAAATTGATTATAAACCTCCACTCTGGATTATCAGCATAAATGCTTGCTTCCACAAGATCTACAATAAGGCGGAGCATCTCTGTCCTTTCTTCATAACTTCCTCTTCCCTGCAACAAATTATGTATCAGCTTAAGCAGAATTTAAGAAAGATACCTATATCCTGATTACCTAAAAAGGATACAAAACAGGCCAGACTGTCGTAAGTGAAGGCCGGAGCTAAAAATAGTGAATCTACAAAAAATATATAGAAAATAGAACTACTAGGATTTTTCTGTCTTCAATATTCCAGAAGATGATTCTTGTAACTGTGTTTTGTAAATCTATCAAATAACCAAAACTTAAGAAATTAACCCTAAAGTTATGCAAGTCACTGTAAAGACAAAAAGCGCTCAGCCTCACTCCTATACCATATGTCACTCTCGCTTTGCCTGCCACGTGGTTTTGGAGATGTCAATTGTAAATTATGAAAGTTAACCATGTTACGCGTTTGAATAGGTTTATTTGACCGCTGCCACGGGGGATTACTTACAGATTATGTGAGTGTCTTAATATGTTTTGGTTATGAGATGGCAGTGCAGCCACTATCAGAAAGCGAATTACACAAGATTAAGTGATCCCAAGGGCTACATTGGATCCAACTGATGTTACATACACAGATACACAGCTACAGTGGAAGAGATAACGAATGACTAAGACAACTCCCCTGAACAACTAGCAAATGAGACTGATGTTTAAAGGCACTTGTACAGCTTGCAAGTTAAATGTGCACATGAAACTGAAAACCCCTTGAAGCTGCAAATGCTCGTTGAAAATTCCAAATCAAACATGGAGTTATAAGCTACCAATAAAAGATGAGCCACTGATTCTCCCAGGTAGAACATGCAGCCCAAACCCAAAGACACGAAGTCCAGTAAATGACTAAAAAACCGACGACCATCAATGTAGTTATCTCGGTCAAAAATCAAATATCGTTCAAGGACCGAGATTTGAAATATCGGTTATCGCGGTGAGATATCGGTTTTTATATTATCTATAATATTTTATATATATATCTACTTTATATCGGTTATCTAACTCATAATAAAACAAGACAAAACCCACTTGGCCACTTGTGTTCTTATCTCTTTATTATGTTAAAGTGTTAAACCAGTGACACACACTCACATACGAACCAAACCTAGTAACCCACACAAAAATTAACACAAGCAATCAAACACAAATACAATATCTAATTGTGATTTCGAAAATCAAAGATGGGTTACAATTAAAATAACAACATAGCTTCGTATCTGCAATTATGTATGTTTTAATTGTGATTGTTGTGTTTTTATCATGATGAATTGATTAAACGAGGTTCCAGATGCGTATGTGGTTATAACTTGCAAAATCTCGTAAATATCGCCGATTTCAAAATATCGGCAAAATCTCGGACAATCTCGCCGAGAATATCGGATCCGAGATTTGGGGCCGAGATTTTGAACCGAGATTATTTCTAAAGCCGAGATCCGAGATATCGACGAGATATCGGCGAGATTAACTACATAGACGACCATCTAACCAAACATTAAGCAACAAAATCGTGGGAATTCACTGTTAGGAAGACCCATGAGGTTTTATACGTGTATGCTATATTAGGACTCTTTGTGACACTGATTTCCAGGTTTCATCTGACACCCGTCAAACACAGTTCATTCAAGCAAATAGTTCACAAAAAATAGCCACTAGATGACATAAGTCAAAATACTCAAGCAGGTCTGCCAAATAATATTTAAAATGTGCATCATGATCATAAACTGTATGGACAAGTCACAACCACTATATCTTACTCGTGTTATCTCATGTGATTCTTCTCAGTATTCTATGTATATTGCACAAATACTCATATCAGTTTTCTTACTTAGTGGTATTTCAATTCCAAAGTACCAAAATCATCTAACCAATAATATAATAGTACAAACTATTATAAAAATTAAACTCACTTGTATAGCTTCCGTATCTACACTGGTCGTTATGCCAAGAAACTTCGCGATCTCTGCCAAATCTGTACCCAAACAAAAAGCTACAACTTATTATGCGGTTTAACTAAAAAGGAAATATCAGCATTTTCATTGTATGTTAATTCTGACATGTATGCAATCATCCCACATATAACCATGGCCATTACTAAACTAGCTTATTGATAATAACTGTATCTTCATCCACGCTAAACAAATACATGTTCTCTATCATGCTTGACATATCATATATCGACTCCAAATAATATTCCCAAACGATGCACAAAAAAACAAAACAGTTACTTACTACAAAGTAGACATGTTAATGACTTCTAAGGTTATTATACTTTGTCAAAATGTTCACTTTTGTCGTTGTACTATACTTTTGTTCATTTAGGTCATTACACCTTATTATGATGATTATGATCTTAAAGCAGGACACAGAAGCGAATTTGATAAACCCCTAATCCAAGGGAACGAGGATAAAAACCTCACAGGAGTATAAAAACCCTAAAAACGCAATGTAATTAATTAACCAAAAGTTCATTACAATGTTCCCAAGTCTTTTATTTATGGGGAAGTAATCTTGGGGGAAAAATCCTCCTAATCAAAGTAAAAAACGACCCTAAACAACCCTTAAACTTTCCTAAATAACAAACACGAAAAAATAGAAAATCCCCCAGAAGTAGCCCAGATGCGGCGCAGCATATAAGTGTGGTCTGTGGTGTAAATCATCTAGCACTCAAAAGATCAAAACATCTCTGATGTGACTTATTATGACATATCTTGTAAAAGATCAAAACATCTCTGATGTGACTTATTATGACATATCTTTCATAAGCTCATTTTTTTTGGCTTATTTTGAAACTTGTGAAATTATATAAACTTATTATGACATGATAAGCTTATATAAGCCAGAAAATCTCAAAATAAGCCACAAAAAGTGAGCTTATGAAACATAAGCCGAAAACAAAATAAGCCATAAGCCCGCTATATAAACCCAAACAAACACCCCATAACTTATCAGCATTACATAATGCCCAACGTCATAATCCCTAAATTCAGTCTAAAAGAAACAGTTGACCTAATACTTATCTAACAACACAAATCAAAATCGCCACACACGTAAATTAATCGAACTTACATTGTATTCGAGACGTTTCTTCGTCCCGATCCATACCATCACCTTGCAAATTCTGCTGACTAAAAGGCGACTTATCACCTAACAACCTTCAAACAAACAAACAAATAAATCAAATCATCAATTAAACAGAATTTTATATAAACATTAGAGTTAAATTTAAAAAAAAAAAAAAAAAAAAAAAAAAAAAAAAAAAAAGTGTGAATTACTTGAAGAAGAGCCATTCGAGAAGCGAATAACGCTCCATGCCGGCGAAAAGGAGGGATTGAGAAGGGGCGTTTGATCTAGGGTATGATAGTAGTGTTAGTTTTCTTTGTATTTCTTCCATTTGCTTTGATGCCATTGCTTTTGATTTGGGGGTTTGATTTTGAATGTGTTGTTGTGATGAGAGTGATTGGGGTTTTTCTTTCAATTTTAGGTGGTTGAAGAAATGTTTGTCCAGGTTTACGAATTTGCCCCTCAATTTACACTTCGGCAATTTTGCTAAACTCAAAACAATTAAGGGTACAACATCAATATATATCTCATATTTGTCATATATCAAAATAACCATCTTAGCCATTCATTTGTTATTTTGATTAATAAAAAACAATTCTTCACCTTTTTTATTAAAACAACATATCTTGTAAACGATAAATCTTCAAGCTACAAAAAATACACCATCGCGACGAGAATTAAATTATCTATCTATAGATATGCATTTCTCTATACTTTCGACGAACTTTTTTTTATTTAAATTTTAGCCCCAGAAAAATCACATGTGATTCGTAAAAATCAAATCACATGTGATTTTTACAAATCACGTGTGATTTTTCTGAGCCGAAATTTAAAAAAAAAATGGTCGAAATTACATAATAATGCATCTATCATACTATATTATAATGCACAAATGAATCTCTCTCCTACATAGTCTTAAAATTCAGACTTACAAGAAATAAAGCATGATTTACAACACTTTAATGCACCAAATTTTCAGACTTACAACAAATAAAGCATGATTTACAACACTTTAAGCATGTAATGCTATTAAAGTGGTCAATTAATACACAATTTAATTTACCCCTTCACCAAAATATACAATTATTTAAACACAATGTACAATCTAATTATACTATTAACCAATACAAACAAGATCAAACAACAGCTATGGAATTATCTACGCACAATATCGACTAATCCTAAATCCATCCGCAAACAAATCCATATCCAAATCACGGACACCACATCAAAAACACGACACGGATTCAACCAAACATGACACGGACTCGAACCACGGTTACCAAACACTCGTTATTTACATGTTTTTAATTATAAAACTTGTTAATCCCACGTTTTTCAAACCGGATCTAAACCAAACAATAAAAACGTGACTCGTTGAGTCACGAGTCGACTCACACCGTATCACAAGCGCGCGTGACACGGTGTTTCTCACCTTTTTCTTCTCGATCTACACGGTAGGGATGGCTAGGAGTGGTGGTGGTGGCGCGTTAGTGGTGAAGTGGTGGAGGTGATACGTCTTGGTGGCGCGTGTGGTGGTATAAGATGAAGAGGAGTTCGAGTGGAGTCGATTGATGGTGGCGGTGTGTGGTGGGGAGTGACGGTGGTGATGTGGTGGCCGGTTGCAGGTGCGGCGGCTAGGGTTTGGAGGTGGGAGGGAGAGTTGGGTGTTATTGTTTGGTGGGGAAGTGATAAAATGAGAGGGTGGATAGGGTTTTATCCCCATGAGGGACCATTAATGGCATTTTCCCGAGCCCTAGGGGCGGCCGAATTTTATTACAAGGACCAAAGTCGTAATTTGCTTAAACTTTTAATAAAAACGTTCCCGACCTCATTTAACGTACCAGAAATACTCGTATGACTTTCTAAGTCCTGCCAATTATTCTAGATTAGTTTTTCCGTCAAGATTGACTATAAATATGTCCATGTTCGTTTAACGTGTCAAAAATCAACATTTCTCGTATTATTAAGTTCTATTGTGCCGACTCACGTTGTGCTCAAACTTAGGTTCTACAGGGCGAACACACGTAGCAGTTAACAATATTCCAAGATAGAAATCTCACATAAAACTTATTTACGCACCATGCCTCGCCGTGAGTCACGGCTTGGCTCTCCTTCGACTGCCGAGCAGGGACGGACCCAGGATTTTTAAGAGGGTGTTGCACAAAAAAAATGTTGGGCTAACTAAAGTTACACCGTAAGAAACGAAAGTAGCAAAAAAATTTTGGGGGGTTGCACATACCACAAAAACGGCAGTTTTGAAATCTTTTTGCACTTCGTGACCTAATATCGGGTGTAGCCCGTGCCACACCCGGCATACATGTGGGTCCGTCCATGCTGCCGAGACCAAACTAGCCCATACGGACCTCAAATCCAAACCCAACTTCAACCTTAAATATTAACAACAAAATAAAAGAAAATGAAGCAAACAAACCCGAGACCCAAACTAAAACAGTCAACAAACATCACAAAAATATATCGATCGGCATCTCAACCGATTGTGAATCCACAAACAAACAAAACAAAATCTCAGATTCTCTTTTAAATACTCACATATTTGTTCTTATAAACAAAAATAAAAGAGACATCTTCATCGATCTTAAACGAAAAACAAAGCAAATAACACCTACCCGAGATCTTATTCAAAGACCTTGTAGCCGAAAAGATTTTGCACCAAAACCCATCATAGATTTATTGAAGCTTACACTTCTTTGAATATCTGAAAAAAAAAGAACGAAATATAACAAATTTGTTATACCCGTTATTTTTGTTCGGTTTAAACGAAAACAAAAGAACAAAACAACCTAACCATAACCTACCTGTGACCATTTTTTAAATGATCTTGAGGCTTGTCCTTGTGTGGTTCGACTGAGAATGAACAAAGTGGGGTCTTTTTGTGGTTTGTGGTGGTTCGCTATTCGGTTTAAGCAAGAAGAAGATAACAAGAAAAGGCGAGTGTTTGATTCGGTTTGATAAGGAAAGAAGAAAGGGACGAGTTGTGTTTGTTTTGTGGCTGCATAAATGATTAAAGAAAAGTGGTAGGCGTTTGTTTATGATAAGTGGCATTAGGTTAGGTTTAAGCAAATGAGTGTTAAGGTAGTTTTGTTAGTGGGCCGTGTATAATAAATTGTGGACTGGACATCTGTTTAATCCGAAATTTTTTATATATTAATTCTTTATATAAAATGGATGTTAAACTTTATATAAAAATATTACACGTTAGATTTAAAAAATTGCATCATACATATAAGAATGTTATTTTCGTATCCAATTTTTGTATTTCGAGTGTTGAGTGTTAAATGTATTTGAATTATTATGTGATGGTTTTTTATTATAGTTACATTTATAAACTTAAAATTCGGACTCAAACTTATTTGTTGAAAATTAAAATCTTACTTTAGAACATTTTGCGAACTTCAAGCTTTTATTTCTTTTTATATTTAATTTCGGATCAAAAGTTAAAAGAGTTGAAATATGCGACATGAAATTCTTGACATCCATACATTTATTGTAAAAAAATTGTAATAAATTAAAGTACACAGTTCACTGGAAATCAAAATACATATAGCTATTGTTATAAAAAAATATATAAATGAAAAACATTTGATCGCCACAAAATTTAGTCACATGGTACCCGCCGCCGCAATGCGCGGGTACCCTGCTAGTACTACTTATAATACACAAAGGAATCTCTTTCCTATGTGGTCTGAAAATTCAGACTTACAACCCTTTAAAGCAAGGTTTACAACACTTTAAAGCAAGCAATTTTCATACTTACAACAAGCAAAGCATTGTGTACAACAAAAACAAGCATGAATCGAAATTCAGACCAAAATCCTTAGAATTATACATTAATAGCATTAAAAACACCCCTACACCCAGTATTACAATCATTTAAACATAATGTACAATATTTATGGTCTGAATTTTCAGACTTACAATACTTTAAGCATAATGTACAACATCAATAAGCATGCTGACTAATCTCTACTACCTTGTAAACAGCCCATTTAATACATACACAAAGCTAAAATGTAACAGCCAATGCCAAATTACTAAGAAATTAAAATGCTAACAATCAGGAATTATGTAAACTTGTAACAACGTAGGAAATTAAATATTTTCAATTCTATAAACTTGTAACACCTTTAAAAATTAAATGTCTTCGATTTTATAAAATTGTAACAACCCTCTTATATTCATATAAATGTCGAACATAACCAACAAGACCAAAAATATGCTCAAACCGTGAGCATCGAGCTCACGGCTCGACGTCAACACGCGAACCAAAACAAGACCACGGATACCCATTAAATTTTATCATCAAAACATTATTCCCCTTTCGTTTTTAAGCCCGAAAAATCAAAATAAGCCGAGTTGACTCGGAGGTGAGTCAACCCACGCGTCAAAACGCGTTTCTTACCGTTTTCTTCGATCAAAACGTCGCAAAATGGAGGTGTGGAGGTGTATACGTGGCGGTGAACACAAGAAAATAGGTGGGGTTTGTTTCGGCGGCGCGTGTGGTGGAGCAAATGAAAGAGAAGAGTGCTAGGGTTGTATTGGTGGTGGCGGTGTAGCTCTTGGTGCGGCGGTGTGATGGTGGTGGCGGGTTGCAGGTGTCGGCGGCAAGGAGAGGAGAGGCGGGAGAGATGAAGATGAAATATGTGAAGTGGGAGGGTTAGGGTTTGGGTATATAACCCGAAAATTGCAAAATAGTCCCTATGTTTTATATATTTTCAAAAAGGAGGGTTGGTGCAAGGATTCGCGGGGCAATTTTTAATAAACTCTCCCGAGACTACTTACTTTTATTCACGAAAAATACTAAATGTCGCCGATAGAATTTTTAATCGCCACCAATCGCTTTAGATACGTTTTTCCATTAAATTTGATAATAAATATCTATATCTATATCTATACTACTTATAATAGAGGAATGACTCTCTCTCCTCAAAATTTTCAGACCAAAACAATTAATACACAATTAAAAACACCCCATCACCAACATGTACAACTACCTAAGCACAATGTACAAGAAAAGAAACCATCGATCTCAGCTTTTCATTCGATTAAATAACACACAACTCAAATAATTAGGGAGTTATAACACACAACAAATTCAAACAACATCTACCACTGTCATATCCCATCTCCTAATAACTCCACTCGAAACATAAATGACAAAACAATATAACAATGATCTCAGATTTATCTTTTTCGTGTGATACAATAGCCCATAGAACTTCAAAGATCAAAACACGAAAAGATATATCATCATCAATCATTTTTCAAACCTTAGCTTCTTTTTTATCCGAATTCATAAAGAAAGTTTTATAACAACTTTGTTATAAACTTTCTTTCATTCGTTAATAAACCACTCAACCAAAAAAAATTAAACATAATGAAACCATGTACCTACCCGAGACCTCCGTTTAGAGATCTTGATGATATGATTAGCTACGGTTAATTGATTGTCATTCGTGCTTTGGATGTTTGTGTATGTGGTTCATGTCATGTAACTGAGATGGGTGGATTTGATGCCTCATTTTGCTTATTTGGAGTTATAAGGTTGGATAAGCAGATTATTTTGTGTTATAATGATTTGTGGACTGATTCGTTTGGAAAGAGTATGATGATATGTTGGATACGTTTTTGTCAAAGAAGGTGGGGGCGGATGGATTAGTGTGTATTAGGGTTGTGTTTGTGTAAAATTAGGGTAAAAGGGTTGTGTGTTATTTATATCCTCAAATAATTAGGGTATTCATTTTGGTGGCGCGTGTGATATAAGAGATGAAAGAGGAGATGGTGGTGAGCGCTTTGGTGGTGGCGGTGAGGTGATATGAGTGGCGGTGTGGTGCTGGCGTGGAGTTGCAGCGGCGGCGGCTCAAGAGAGAGGAGGGAGTGATATATATTTTTTTTTAGGTTTTTGGGTAAAAATGAAAGAGATATGAGGTGTACTAGGGTTTTATTGCAGGAGGGCCTTGTGTGCAATTATTTTGAGTGGGGGAGGGGCCGGTTGCAAAAAACCCACAAGGACCTTCGGTCAAATTTTTATAAACTTTCTCGAAAACACACGTTATGGCTCGTAAATAATATCGAACGTCACCAAAATATTTTATAAGTCGCGCCGATAGTCTTAAAATCGTTTTTCCATAAATTTAGACTATAAACACGTCTATATTAAATGTACTTGTCACGATTCGTTTATTTCGTTTGAGGGTATGAAGATGTTTATTTAGTTTATTTCGTTTGAGGGTATGCATATTTTTCTAAAATACAAATTTTTATATGCTAAGCAAAAGCTATGAACCTTGAAAAGAAAAATTAGACATAAAATTAGACACTTATGATAGATGAAATGGTATGGGTGGTGATGATGGTAATAAGGAGTAGACACAATAAGAGAGTATGGTGATAGTACAAAAGAGTACCTTTAGACAAATGGAAGATGAAAGTTACTAGACTATAAATGTATGACTTTTAAGTGTGTAAATGTATAACTTTTAAGTAAGAAGACAAAAATCATCTTTGATATTTGACTAATGGTAAGGCTTAGATCAAGTTGTTAACACTCTTGCCTCTGAAGACTATTGTTAACCGCTTTGAGCTCCTACCTTAATAATATTACTGGCTATCGTTTTTATATCGTCGCCACTTAAAGTTGTGCTCATATAAAATACACATTATTCTTAAATTTTTATTGTTACAAATAATATACAATCGAAAAACATTTGCTCGTCGAGATTTTTTTTATCTCAGGGTACCCGCCGCCGCAACGCGCGGGTACCCTGCTAGTTACATATAATACATAAAGCACTATCTCTCCTCTTAAGTCTTAAAATTCAGACTTACAAGAAATAAAACATGAATTACAACACTTTAATGCACCCAATTTCATTTTCAGACTTACAACATTAATGCTATTAATTAATACACCCCATCACCAATTAATACAAAATGTAAAGCACAATGTACAAATAGATTTCCTCCTCAATCAACAAACAACTGGACACAACCATTTACCCTCTCATCAATCTTCAACCCACAATCTATCATAACTCAAAATAAAAAAATAAAAAAATAATTACGGAGTAAATAAATAACGAAACAAAAAGATTCACAAGTTTTTTGAACATACAACCATCATAGATCTATTTGAAGACAAAACTTCTCTTTTAATATTTAAAGGAAAGAACAAAAAAAAAACGTGTTTATTTACCGGGGTAATTTATCCCTTTACCCAAAACAACAAACGTGTTTCATTCTCACCTTTTTTTGGGTCAAACACACAAGAACAACAAAAAATTACATATATAGGATCCAGAAGCCAAAAAATGTTTGGGTTCTTTGTAGGTTACTCGAAACCAAGAGGTCAAAAAGGTTATTCATTCTTGTTTTGTGTTCGCGTAAACAAAGTAATACGGGATTAGTTTGTGTGTGGTACGGGTTTCTTTGCAATTAGATAGAAGAGGACATATGTAATTTGTGGTTTGAAAGAGAAAAGTGGTTACCGTGTGTATTTGGTAGTTGTGTAGGTGTGGCTGCTAAAGTTTTTGAGAGTATAATTAGGTTTGTTTTATGTGAGTGAAATGGGTTAAGTTTTATTTTGTGGGCTGGACTCTTGCTAATTTTTAGTTGGGTTGTGTATCATTAAGATGGACTGATTTCTTTGTAAGAAAGTTTTTGTTGGATTGGTTATCATAAAAAGAAAAAATTGGTTACATTTCATTGTTTAATCCGAATTTTGAAAGGGTAAGCTGAATTTTTGCTACTAACAGGGTACCCGCGCGTTGCGGCAGCGGGTACCTTGAAATAACTTTACCATTGCAATTGTATAATAAAAAACGTTGTTTACTAAAATATTTATTATTGCAATTGTATAATAAAAAACGTTGTCAATGATTAAAGAGTTGAAATATGACATGAAATTCTTGACATCCGTACATTTATTGTAAAAGAAAATTGTAAAAAAATAAAATACGTAGTTCACCGGAAATCAAAATACATAAAGCTATTTGTTAGAAAATACAGATAAATGAAAAACATTTTCTCGCCACAAAATTTTGTCACAGGGTACCCGCCGCCGCATCGCGCGGGTACCCTGCTAGTATCTATAGAAAGATAATTTAATTCTTGTCGCGATTGTATGATTTTTTTTTTTTTTTTTTAGTAACGATTAACGGTTTGCGAGATATTTAATTTTTGAAAAAAATGGTGAAAGTTTATTTTTTTGTTTTGATAAAAAAATGAATGGTTAAGATTGTTTCATTGGATCTATAACAAATATGAGATCTATTGAACTTTTGCCTAAGGGTATGTTTGGCGAAATGGGCTGGGGCTGGGGCTAGGACTTATATTATAATCCGAAATTAAAATTTGTATTTTTATAAACTTATTTGGCAAAAGGGTTGTGGCTGGGGTTGTGGCTTATTATTGCAAAATTACTAAAAATGACATAATTAAATGAGTTTTTGTATATGTTAGATATTTTTGTGGGTAAATAAGTAATTTATTCTTCAAAAGCCCCAGGCTAAAGTTTTTAGCCCTTTTTATAGGACTAAAGTTTTTAGCCGACTTATTTTATAAGCCCTTCCATAAGCGCCATGACAAACGAGACTTATTTTATTAGCCGGCTTATTTTAAAAGCCCAAGTCCAAATAAGCCCCCATTTAAGCCCTCGCCAGACATAGCCTAAATATTCGAGTTTTAGTTTAGTTTTGGTTTTGGTTTTAGCAAAATGAAACTAATAACGGTGTGCTTGGTTCAAACTCGGGAAAGGGAAAGGCAATGATAATGGTGTGGAAAGAGAAAGGGAAAGAAAAGCATTCCCCGGGTAATGGCCCATTACCCACTATTAGGTAATGGGTCATTGCATTATACTCTATCAAGCACCTTTTATCATTATCTTTCTCATTCTTCACCAACCATAATCCCATACCAAGCATGCCAATCGGACTGAAAACGGAACCTTTATAAATGGAAGGATTTAAGGGTTGTTTAGTTTGTAGACGGGTTTAGAATTAGGATTTAGATTTGTATTAGAATTTAGGATGCGTTTGGTATGAGGGGTTGAGCCTTAAAACTTGGGAATGGGTTCAACTTAAGGGTCTATTTGTTTGTAGATGGATTTAGCCGTTTATTTAGATTTATAGATTTAGGGCCCGTTTGGTTTGTAGATGGGTTTATGATTAAGATTAGGATTTGGATTTGGATTTAGATTAGAATTAGGATTTGATTTTAAGGTGAGTATAAAATTAATGATGTAAGAGAAAATAATATATTATATAAATATAACAATATTTTAACAATTAATAAAAGTGTTGGGTCGATCAAATTAAAAGATTAAAAAAGATAGAAAAATTTTTGTCTACTAGATAGTAATCCTGGTCCCAAAAATTATTTATCCCAGTGTAGTCTCATGGGTTTTACAAAAGCCACAATATTTAGCATTGATGCCCAAATTTTAAACTCAAGATTTAAAGGGATAATACCAAAATTATTTCCTAGTTGACCAAGGCTTAGGTTTTTCTGGACGGAATCTTTTGCTTTTGCTTTTCTAGATCTGTTGCCCTGGGCAACTTGAATTAGCCAACCATGTGTCGCCACTTGTCCGACATGAAGTACACCTGTTGCCCAAAAAGTACACCAGTTGCCCAAAAAGTACGCAAGTTGCCCTACCTTGTAATCCGTAAAGTCACACTTGTCACTTGCAGCTTTTAGTTCCCCAAAAAGTATTGGTTGCTCTGTTCTAGAAAAGAAAAACAAAAGATTCCGTCTAGAAAAGCCCAAGCCTTGGGCAACTGGGGTAATTTTGGTATTATCCCAGATTTAAAACAAACATTCGTTTATTTTTAATCCCAAAACCCAAGCCCAACCCCTGAAAGCAAACGCACCCTTAAGTTTGGATTAGGATTTAGATTTGAATTTAATGTAAGAAAGAGAAAATATATTAATTTATAGAGAGAGAGAGAGAGATAAAATAAATTTGTATATTAATTATTTTTAAATGAATATAATCAATCATATTATAACAAAAGAAAAAAAAATAATATCTAACAGATGGATGTTAGAGATGTGCCTACTTTAAGAGATACCATTTATAAAAGTAGGGAAGTCATTGAGAATTTGCAAATAGAACATTTTCGGTAGTCACTCTCAATCTTGGGACCCACAGTTTCATACCAAACAATCAAAGATGGGTATCATCCAAAATCCAACACCCAAAGGCATCAAACAGACGCACCCTAAATGTTTGGTATAAGGAGTTGAGCCTTAGAACTTAGGGATGGATTCAACTTAAATGTTTGGTTTGAGGGGATTACTTTTACTGGACCACCATAACCCAATATATGGGTATTTTCAAAAGTTGGTTAAGGGGTAGGGATTAGAAAATAAATCTCTAACATTGCAACGTGTATTAATAATAGCCTCTTCTCTTTTGATGATTTTGCATGAAAACAGTCTTTTTACTTTTTATTAGCAATTTAAATTATTTTATAATATATTTTCTCTCTTATCACTAATCCAAACCCAAACCCAAACCCAAACCCAAATCCAAATTTAAATCCTAATCCTAAACACATCTACAAACCAAACGGACCTTTATATTTGGAGTTGAATTTGAAATTGATGTAGGAAAGAGCAAATATATTATGAAAAGATAAATTGTTAATTATTATGAATAATTAAATGTGTGTCTATCCATATATCTTAACCTCCATAAATTCTTATCTTATCACTTGGTGACTAGGATGATTAGTAGGAGATAAATATGATTAGTAGGAGATTCATTCTTATCTTGATTATCACTTTGATTGTAAGAACCCTATAAATAGATGTTCATTTGTAGTTTGTAATTATCAATGAAAATGCATTCCACAATCTCTCTATCCTTCTAGCTCATACTTCTTGTCGATTATCATTATTTCGTAATACGTTACCAGCACGATAGTCTCAAAGTGCGATCCTTGATTTGACCGGTATGTGTATCACATTTATTTTTTTAATACGGTATGCATTTATGTGTGGTTCTACATGTCGTGTTGCTCTCTGTTAAGGGATTTTAATAATAAGATTGAAATAGTTGATTGCTTCTTAGTGGTTACTTACATGTGATTGCAAAACAATTTTATTCTTTAGAAAAAGAATGCCATGATAAATATAAATTATGAAACTTTTTGTTAACTATCATATTTATAATAAATAAATAAAACTAAATTGTTAAGGTTTAGATAAAAGGTGATAACTGATACGTAGATAAAAGGATGTGTCGCTGATTCATGGCTATGTGAATTTGTATGTGGTAGAAATGTTTTCCTTGTGCCTATGATACTTATCTAACATTACTTAATAGACCTATAAGTAATTATCATCATAATTATGTGCTCGTATATGTCTAACTGTTTGATATTGCGATGACTATACATTGCTTTTACAACCATTATTGCTTTTGATTGTTTCTCTCCTCCTATAATCTGTATAATTATTTGTTGTCTCAATCTAATATATTAGCTTCTATCGTATATTTGACAAATGTTTGTATTACAGTATGTTTAATTTTGCAATATTATCTAATTGCTTTATACATCTATGTGTTGCATTTACATTAGTGTAAAGTGAAATGAACGTAAGATCCATTTAAACTTAGGTATGTATTAGCTGTGTTTCTTATAACGATATACTTGTCGTAAATCAAAATGTAACTTTATATGTGATGTCGATTAATTGTATAATTAGTTTTAATGTTATGTGTTGTGTGTATGTTTTTTTTATATGCTTACTGATTCCTTATATTTCAAACTGAGTAAATGTTAACTTGCATATATTTGATTATATAGCTAGTCATGTCGAATCTTGCAAAACTTGAATTTTTGGATTTGGACATAAGTGGACAAAACTATTTGTCTTGGGTTCTGGATTCCGAGATATACCTTGCTACTAATGGTCTTGGTGATACAATCCAAGCGGGAAAGACAACAACTGTTGAGCAAAAGGCTAAGGCAATGATATTCTTACGACGTCACCTCCATGAGAATTTAAAATATGAATATCTCACTGTTAGGATTCGACACACGGTTAAGGTGGTTAAACCTTTTGTACTTTGTGTGTATGATATATTGAGTTAATATGATTAAGAATGCGGAATCTACTTAATCACACTTAGAAGGTTATTTGTGTTATGGAAATGGAACAGTTTTGTTTGTTATATGTCAATGAACAATGAAAGATTAACACCAAACGATTCAATATTATTAAGATAATAATACGAGTGATCTTGAGTTATCACTAGGGTTACAACCTTGAATATTAAGTTTTTCTTACTTGTGATATTTTTGTGTTTGTTCTTGTTCTAACAGATATGAAAGTTCTAAGTATTTTTAAACAACCAACTTTTTAATATCTAGTCTAAGATCTTCTTTTATAGTCCAAGAAGATCTTTACAATATTGCTTAAAGTCTTAATCAACTACTTGCTAACTTATCTTGAGTGTGTCAGTACATAAGATACAACATGTATCTGTGTACACAACTTGTTAACTAAGCACATGGGGTAAGATATTTTCTACCGTATATTGTTGACCAAAATATACATAATATCTTTTCATACTTATCCACTTAGCAGCAGAATGTACATTAGCAGAAGCAATGTTAATGCTAGCAGCAGAATCCTTCAGCAGCAGAATGTTAAGCCTAGCAGCAGAATCATTTATCGCTAGCAGCAGAATCAAATGTTCTAGCAGCAGGAACAAACATTACCAGCAGGAACCAAATGCTCTAGCAGCAGAATCACACTTAGAGTATTTCTTTGAATAGAACCCGATATTAAACTTCTTGAATATTTAATTCCCAACAATCCTCCCCTAAACATGTGAATCCATTTCAACATGTTTCTGAATTAAATTATGGATTGTGAAGATCTTTCAAACACTTCTGTTCTTCAAGATTGAATATCTTTCTCAGTAACTCATCTGCTTTGTTATTTGACTTTAACAATATCAACACACATCTTAAACACTGACCTAAAGATGGTGCAACTTCCTTGGATGGAGGAATTATAAGAGGCAATGATGCTGTGTATCTTGGATGCTTGTTTCAACAAGTGAAATCATCTATCAGCATGCCTTTGCAAGTGATGAACAAACGTGGTAAACTGAAATTGAAACTTTTCTTCATTTGACCTAGATAAAACTTTCTCCTTTAGAATGTTCTTGTCATTTTCAACCTCCATGTCATCATCTTGTATGCTCTTGTATTTTCCTCCCTTTCATTGGTTAAACTTCCAAATTTATTTCCTCCCCTGAAGCAAATAACATTTTATCCTCCCCTATTTGGAAGATCTCTCACCATCATCCCATCATTATCTGATCTACCAATGTGAACTTGTTTTCAGACAATGTTGTACATGAAGCCATCAATTCCTTAAGAGTTTAAGTTGCTGCCCTCATCACTTCTAGGTGTGTTAACTCCTATGAGAGGTGATTCATGGGGCATTTGACTCATGGTCCATCAATGGATGGTTTTTGTGAGTCCCTTTGAAAATCATTTTAAGAAACTTTTGCCTTAGCAGTATGTAATTGATTTTATTATGAAAAACCATACTGTTTTCAACCATTTTGAAGGGATTAAGTGTATAACAGACACTTAATCAAAATTTCGGTTTAAAGCAACCTCTGGTTGTGTGAGAACCAATGTTTTCAATTATAAATAACTGCCTGTGTAAAGATAAACCTATTCAAAAGGCTTTCTTGACAGGGTTTCCAGCTCATAGTAATTGTTACCTCTAACACAAGTGTTAGATTCACTTTTACTTGCTGTTCTTTCTATCAGATATCCCGAGATTAACACATTATACTTGAAAGTATAAAATGATAGAAAGTGAGTTGAGTCAGTTACTATCTGACCAACTAAGTCATCAATTCAATGTGAAATTTCATACTTATGTTTCAAGAAAGAAGTTTTAAGGAGTTTTAAATTCCCAAACTCAGTCCATCATAAACCTAATATGTCAGCAACTGACATTATCATTCTGCTGCTTCCATTTCACTTGAAACATCCTTTTGTGTTCACATGATCATATCTGAAATTGTTAGTCTAAAACCAAAAGAACAATGTACAAAGTACTTGTCTTATATTAGAATAATCATAGGACTAACTGTATGAATAACACAAATTAAAATTTGTACTAGTAGCACAATCTTTTGTAATAGCAGTAGTATCTTTTAAAGCTAGCAGCACAAACAAAAATTTATTTACAAAAACACAAAGTTTAAAATCATTGAGGATTAAGCATTACAATACTTGCTACCAAGTACTGAAACCTTCCAACATCAAAAGCTTTGGTTAGCAGATCTGCAAAATTGAATTCTGAAGCAATTTTAAGAACTTGAATTAATCTTTTCTCATTGCAGTCTCTTATAAAGTGATGTCTAATTTCAATGTGTTTTGTTTTAGAATGTTGCACTGGATTTTTAATAATACAAATTGTACTACTATTATCAATATGAATAACAGTGTTTAAGAAATTGTACCCATAGTCAAGAAGTTGGTTTTGAAGCCATAGAACTTGACCACAGCAACTTGCAGCAGCTACATATTCAGCTTCAGTTGTTGAATTAGCCACAATTGTTTGCTTCTTACACTGCCATGAGACAAGTCTACACCCAAGGAATTGACATCCTCCAGTTGTTGACTTTCTGTCCAAGCTAGCACCAGCATAATCACTATCCGAAAATGCTACCAAATCAAAAGGTGATTCTCTAGAATACCATAGACCCAACCTAGGTTGACCTTTGAGATATCTAAAAATCCTCTTGACTGCTGTTAAATGAGAAACCTTTGGAGTTACTTGAAATCTTGCACAAGCACAAACAGAGAACATGATGTCAGGTCTAGATGATGTAAGATACATCAAGGAGCCTATCATAGATCTGTATGTGTGTACATCTACATTTTCTCCATCTAAGTCTTTAAGAAGATGTTTCTCAGAATCCATTGGTGTGCTTGCTACTTTTGAATCAGCAAATTGAAATTTTCTAAGTATCTCTGCTACATACTTGTCCTGAGAGATAAAGATTCCCTCATTTGATTGCTTAATTTGCAGACCCAAAAAGAATGTGAGTTCTCCCATAGAACTCATCTGAAACTTATCATGCATAAACTTCTCAAACTCTAAACACATCTCCTTCTTAGTAGATCCAAAGATAATGTCATCCACATACACCTGCACTAACAGAAGATCCTTCGTGTGTTGTTTGATGAAAAGTGTCTGATCAATCTTTCCTCTTTGAAATCCATTTTCTAATAAGTAGGAAGCTAGTGTTGCATACCAAGATCTTGGTGCCTGATGAAGGCCATTGAGAGCTTTAACTACTCTGTACACTTTGTCTGGATGTTGTGGGTCAATGAAGCCTAGAGGTTGTGAAACATACACCTCTTCTTCAATTGTTCCATATAAAAATGCACTCTTGACATCCATTTGATAAACTGTGAAGCCTAAAAATGAAGCATAAGCTAAGAAAAGCCTAATTGCCTCAATCCTTGCTACTGGAGCATAAACCTCACCATAGTCTATTCCTTCTTGTTGTGTGTACCCTTGGGCTACTAATCTAGCCTTATTCCTAATCACTATACCCCTTTCATCCCTTTTATTCTTGAAAACCCATCTAGTGCCAATTACCTTTGAATTCTTAGGTAAATCAACTAGCACCCAAACTTTCTGAATCTTGAACTGAAGAAGCTCCTCTTGCATAACTTCTACCCAGCTTGAATTATCTAAGGCTTTCAGAATGTTCTTTGGTTCATCTTGTGAGTGAAAACATACAAACAAGCAAGAGTTTGAAAACTCATGCTGCTTTGAAGCATAAAGAGCATCAAGAAGCCCTTGTTGGTCTGAAGACATCAGTTGTTGTCTTGTCTTCACACCTGATTGTACATCTCCAATCACATTATCTAGGGAGTGGACTTTGTGAATTCTTGTTTGTGGAGTAGAAGGAACTTGATAATTTGATGGAAGATTGTTGAAATCCACCTCATTATCTGAGAATTCTACTTCTTTCGTTTTTGAAGGGCCAGCAGCAGAATCATTTGGCCTAGCAGCAGAATCACCAGCAGAAACAATTTGTTGTTCTTGAGTTCCATCTTCTTTCTTTTCAGCTTCAACACCTTCTTTAGCTTTGCCAGAAGAAGATTCATCAGTTGTTGAAGTTGATTCCACACTTGTACTTGACCATATTGGCATCCAAACATGATCTTGGTTTGACTCCTTGTTTAACCCTGCCTCATTTGTTGTTTCAACAAACTTTGAACCTGAAAATTCATTAGATTCAACAACAACAGGCACATAATTCATAGAATGGGTTAGTGCTTCAAGATCAAATAGTCATTTTGGTCCTTGACCTTCTACATTGGATTTATCTTCTAAAAACTCCACATGTAGATTTTCCTCTACAATCATAGTTCTTGTGTTGTATACTCTAAATGCTTTACTATTAAGAGAATATCCAACAAAGAAACCTTCATCTGCTTTACCATCGAATTTTCCTAAATGGTCTAAGGTATTGAGAATTGTCACATGACATCCAAAAGGTCTAAGAAATCCTATTGCAGGAGTTCTACCTCTAAAAAGTTCATATGATGTCTTATTGTGAGGCTGTACAACTAAAACTCTATTTTGAACATAGCAAGCAGTGCTAACTGCTTCAGCCCAAAAAGTTATAGGTAGCTTAGAATCAGCTAACATAGTTCTAGCAGCTTCAATTAGTGTTCTATTCTTCCTCTCAACAACACCATTCTGTTGTGGTGTTCTAGCAACACTAAATTCTCTCCTAATACCTTTTTGTTTGCAGAAATCATCCATAACTCTATTCTTAAACTCTGTCCCATTATCACATCTAATGACTTTCACTTTCTTGTCTACTTGGTTTTCTATCTAAGTAATGAATGTCTTAAGGATGCTTGTAGTCTCATCCTTAGTAGATAGAAAGAAAACCCATGTAAATCTAGTATAGTCATCAATTATAACAAGACAATATCTCTTATGCATTATACTACTTACTGAAACAGGTCCAAATAAGTCCATATGAAGCATAAACAATGATTGATTGATAGAGTTAAAAATCTTGGGCTTACAAGTGGCTTTGTGTTGTTTGCCTTTAAGACAAGTAATGCATGTTTGATCATTTTCAAATCTTTTGTGAGGTAAACCTCTTACCAAACCATTCTTAACAATTTTATTTATGGTTTTGAAATTAATATGACCAAGCCTTCTATGCCATTTCATTGATTCATCCAATGTGGCCTTTGCAACAAGACAAGTTAAATCCTTTTTAGGAACAATGTTCTTCATGTCTACATTGTACATATTGCCCTTTCTAGGAATTTTAAGAAGTACTTGACTTTCATCAGGCATTTTAAAATCAGGAGAAAGTACAAGACATTCAGTCTCACAGAAAAGAACATTGTTCTTTTTGTCACACATTTGTGAGACACTAAAAAGATTATAATTTAGCTCTTTTACATAGAACACATCTTCAAAATCTAAATTTCCAGTTTTAATGGTACCTTTACCGGAAATTTTGCCACCAACACCTCCTCCAAAGGTAACATAGCCACCATCTAATGTTTGAAAATCAGAAATATAGGACTTGTTACCTGTCTAAGGCAGAGCATCTCTGTCCTTTCTTCATAAATTCCTCTTCCCTGCAACAAATTATGTATCAGCTTAAGCAGAATTTAAGAAAGATACCTATATCCTGATTACCTAAAAAGGATACAAAACAGGCCAGACTGTCGTAAGTGAAGGCCGGAGCTAAAAATAGTGAATCTACAAAAAATATATAGAAAATAGAACTACTAGGATTTTTCTGTCTTCAATATTCCAGAAGATGATTCTTGTAACTGTGTTTTGTAAATCTATCAAATAACCAAAACTTAAGAAATTAACCCTAAAGTTATGCAAGTCACTGTAAAGACAAAAAGCGCTCAGCCTCACTCCTATACCATATGTCACTCTCGCTTTGCCTGCCACGTGGTTTTGGAGATGTCAATTGTAAATTATGAAAGTTAACCATGTTACGCGTTTGAATAGGTTTATTTGACCGCTGCCACGGGGGATTACTTACAGATTATGTGAGTGTCTTAATATGTTTTGGTTATGAGATGGCAGTGCAGCCACTATCAGAAAGCGAATTACACAAGATTAAGTGATCCCAAGGGCTACATTGGATCCAACTGATGTTACATACACAGATACACAGCTACAGTGGAAGAGATAACGAATGACTAAGACAACTCCCCTGAACAACTAGCAAATGAGACTGATGTTTAAAGGCACTTGTACAGCTTGCAAGTTAAATGTGCACATGAAACTGAAAACCCCTTGAAGCTGCAAATGCTCGTTGAAAATTCCAAATCAAACATGGAGTTATAAGCTACCAATAAAAGATGAGCCACTGATTCTCCCAGGTAGAACATGCAGCCCAAACCCAAAGACACGAAGTCCAGTAAATGACTAAAAAACCGACGACCATCAATGTAGTTATCTCGGTCAAAAATCAAATATCGTTCAAGGACCGAGATTTGAAATATCGGTTATCGCGGTGAGATATCGGTTTTTATATTATCTATAATATTTTATATATATATCTACTTTATATCGGTTATCTAACTCATAATAAAACAAGACAAAACCCACTTGGCCACTTGTGTTCTTATCTCTTTATTATGTTAAAGTGTTAAACCAGTGACACACACTCACATACGAACCAAACCTAGTAACCCACACAAAAATTAACACAAGCAATCAAACACAAATACAATATCTAATTGTGATTTCGAAAATCAAAGATGGGTTACAATTAAAATAACAACATAGCTTCGTATCTGCAATTATGTATGTTTTAATTGTGATTGTTGTGTTTTTATCATGATGAATTGATTAAACGAGGTTCCAGATGCGTATGTGGTTATAACTTGCAAAATCTCGTAAATATCGCCGATTTCAAAATATCGGCAAAATCTCGGACAATCTCGCCGAGAATATCGGATCCGAGATTTGGGGCCGAGATTTTGAACCGAGATTATTTCTAAAGCCGAGATCCGAGATATCGACGAGATATCGGCGAGATTAACTACATAGACGACCATCTAACCAAACATTAAGCAACAAAATCGTGGGAATTCACTGTCAGGAAGACCCATGAGGTTTTATACGTGTATGCTATATTAGGACTCTTTGTGACACTGATTTCCAGGTTTCATCTGACACCCGTCAAACACAGTTCATTCAAGCAAATAGTTCACAAAAAATAGCCACTAGATGACATAAGTCAAAATACTCAAGCAGGTCTGCCAAATAATATTTAAAATGTGCATCATGATCATAAACTGTATGGACAAGTCACAACCACTATATCTTACTCGTGTTATCTCATGTGATTCTTCTCAGTATTCTATGTATATTGCACAAATACTCATATCAGTTTTCTTACTTAGTGGTATTTCAATTCCAAAGTACCAAAATCATCTAACCAATAATATAATAGTACAAACTATTATAAAAATTAAACTCACTTGTATAGCTTCCGTATCTACACTGGTCGTTATGCCAAGAAACTTCGCGATCTCTGCCAAATCTGTACCCAAACAAAAAGCTACAACTTATTATGCGGTTTAACTAAAAAGGAAATATCAGCATTTTCATTGTATGTTAATTCTGACATGTATGCAATCATCCCACATATAACCATGGCCATTACTAAACTAGCTTATTGATAATAACTGTATCTTCATCCACGCTAAACAAATACATGTTCTCTATCATGCTTGACATATCATATATCGACTCCAAATAATATTCCCAAACGATGCACAAAAAAACAAAACAGTTACTTACTACAAAGTAGACATGTTAATGACTTCTAAGGTTATTATACTTTGTCAAAATGTTCACTTTTGTCGTTGTACTATACTTTTGTTCATTTAGGTCATTACACCTTATTATGATGATTATGATCTTAAAGCAGGACACAGAAGCGAATTTGATAAACCCCTAATCCAAGGGAACGAGGATAAAAACCTCACAGGAGTATAAAAACCCTAAAAACGCAATGTAATTAATTAACCAAAAGTTCATTACAATGTTCCCAAGTCTTTTATTTATGGGGAAGTAATCTTGGGGGAAAAATCCTCCTAATCAAAGTAAAAAACGACCCTAAACAACCCTTAAACTTTCCTAAATAACAAACACGAAAAAATAGAAAATCCCCCAGAAGTAGCCCAGATGCGGCGCAGCATATAAGTGTGGTCTGTGGTGTAAATCATCTAGCACTCAAAAGATCAAAACATCTCTGATGTGACGCACCACATAGCATCCGTGCAATTTACATTTTCTTGCGTCCCATTTGCTTCGTATGTTTCGTTGCTTCTGGTGGTCTTCCGCTGTATCCTTGTCCTCATCAGATGTATTCAAGTAAACATTTTTAAATTTCTAACCTACTCATCAGCCTAACTTAGAAACCCGGTTTCTATGAAAACGAGAACTCGTGACCTAAATGAACAAAAACTCACTTACAGAAGTGAACATCCTCGCAAAGTACAATGAGATCATTAACTAATATCCAAACACGCTAAAACTAATTAAATCCCGAAACCAAGGTTTTTCAACAACTTAGGGGGTGTTTGTTTCAGCTTATATAGCGGGCTTATGGCTTATGTGGTTTTCGGATGATGTTTCATAAGCTCATTTTTTTTGGCTTATTTTGAAACTTGTGAAATTATATAAACTTATTATGACATGATAAGCTTATATAAGCCAGAAAATCTCAAAATAAGCCACAAAAAGTGAGCTTATGAAACATAAGCCGAAAACAAAATAAGCCATAAGCCCGCTATATAAACCCAAACAAACACCCCATAACTTATCAGCATTACATAATGCCCAACGTCATAATCCCTAAATTCAGTCTAAAAGAAACAGTTGACCTAATACTTATCTAACAACACAAATCAAAATCGCCACACACGTAAATTAATCGAACTTACATTGTATTCGAGACGTTTCTTCGTCCCGATCCATACCATCACCTTGCAAATTCTGCTGACTAAAAGGCGACTTATCACCTAACAACCTTCAAACAAACAAACAAATAAATCAAATCATCAATTAAACAGAATTTTATATAAACATTAGAGTTAAATTTATAAAAAAAAAAAAAAAAAAAAGTGTGAATTACTTGAAGAAGAGCCATTCGAGAAGCGAATAACGCTCCATGCCGGCGAAAAGGAGGGATTGAGAAGGGGCGTTTGATCTAGGGTATGATAGTAGTGTTAGTTTTCTTTGTATTTCTTCCATTTGCTTTGATGCCATTGCTTTTGATTTGGGGGTTTGATTTTGAATGTGTTGTTGTGATGAGAGTGATTGGGGTTTTTCTTTCAGTTTTAGGTGGTTGAAGAAATGTTTGTCCAGGTTTACGAATTTGCCCCTCAATTTACACTTCGGCAATTTTGCTAAACTCAAAACAATTAAGGGTACAACATCAATATATATCTCATATTTGTCATATATCAAAATAACC
This sequence comes from Artemisia tridentata subsp. tridentata, assembly GCA_021014915.2. Lineage (NCBI taxonomy): Eukaryota > Viridiplantae > Streptophyta > Magnoliopsida > Asterales > Asteraceae > Artemisia > Artemisia tridentata. The sequence goes on along the minus strand of CP139503.1, from coordinate 23,485,034 downwards.
ATCTTAGCCATTCATTTGTTATTTTGATTAATAAAAAACAATTCTTCACCTTTTTTATTAAAACAACATATCTTGTAAACGATAAATCTTCAAGCTACAAAAAATACACCATCGCGACGAGAATTAAATTATCTATCTATAGATATGCATTTCTCTATACTTTCGACGAACTTTTTTTTATTTAAATTTTAGCCCAGAAAAATCACATGTGATTTGTAAAAATCACATGTGATTCGTAAAAATCAAATCACATGTGATTTTTACAAATCACGTGTGATTTTTCTGAGCCAAATTTAAAAAAAAATGGTCGAAATTACATAATAATGCATATCTATAGAAAGATAATTTAATTCTTGTCGCGATTGTATGATTTTTTTTTTTAGTAACGATTAACGGTTTGCGAGATATTTAATTTTTGAAAAAAATGGTGAAAGTTTATTTTTTTGTTTTGATAAAAAAATGAATGGTTAAGATTGTTTCATTGGATCTATAACAAATATGAGATCTATTGAACTTTTGCCTAAGGGTATGTTTGGCGAAATGGGCTGGGGCTGGGGCTAGGACTTATATTATAAGCCGAAATTAAAATTTGTATTTTTATAAACTTATTTGGCAAAAGGGTTGTGGCTGGGGTTGTGGCTTATTATTGCAAAATTACTAAAAATGACATAATTAAATGAGTTTTTGTATATGTTAGATATTTTTGTGGGTAAATAAGTAATTTATTCTTCAAAAGCCCCAGGCTAAAGTTTTTAGCCCCTTTTATAGGACTAAAGTTTTTAGCCGACTTATTTTATAAGCCCTTCCATAAGCGCCATGACAAACGAGACTTATTTTATTAGCCGGCTTATTTTAAAAGCCCAAGTCCAAATAAGCCCCCATTTAAGCCCTCGCCAGACATAGCCTAAATATTCGAGTTTTAGTTTAGTTTTGGTTTTGGTTTTAGCAAAATGAAACTAATAACGGTGTGCTTGGTTCAAACTCGGGAAAGGGAAAGGCAATGATAATGGTGTGGAAAGAGAAAGGGAAAGAAAAGCATTCCCCGGGTAATGGCCCATTACCCACTATTAGGTAATGGGTCATTGCATTATACTCTATCAAGCACCTTTTATCATTATCTTTCTCATTCTTCACCAACCATAATCCCATACCAAGCATGCCAATCGGACTGAAAACGGAACCTTTATAAATGGAAGGATTTAAGGGTTGTTTAGTTTGTAGACGGGTTTAGAATTAGGATTTAGATTTGTATTAGAATTTAGGATGCGTTTGGTATGAGGGGTTGAGCCTTAAAACTTGGGAATGGGTTCAACTTAAGGGTCTATTTGTTTGTAGATGGATTTAGCCGTTTATTTAGATTTATAGATTTAGGGCCCGTTTGGTTTGTAGATGGGTTTATGATTAAGATTAGGATTTGGATTTGGATTTAGATTAGAATTAGGATTTGATTTTAAGGTGAGTATAAAATTAATGATGTAAGAGAAAATAATATATTATATAAATATAACAATATTTTAACAATTAATAAAAGTGTTGGGTCGATCAAATTAAAAGATTAAAAAAGATAGAAAAATTTTTTGTCTACTAGATAGTAATCCTGGTCCCAAAAATTATTTATCCCAGTGTAGTCTCATGGGTTTTACAAAAGCCACAATATTTAGCATTGATGCCCAAATTTTAAACTCAAGATTTAAAGGGATAATACCAAAATTATCCTAGTTGACCAAGGCTTAGGTTTTTCTGGACGGAATCTTTTGCTTTTGCTTTTCTAGATCTGTTGCCCTGGGCAACTTGAATTAGCCAACCATGTGTCGCCACTTGTCCGACATGAAGTACACCTGTTGCCCAAAAAGTACACCAGTTGCCCAAAAAGTACGCAAGTTGCCCTACCTTGTAATCCGTAAAGTCACACTTGTCACTTGCAGCTTTTAGTTCCCCAAAAAGTATTGGTTGCTCTGTTCTAGAAAAGAAAAACAAAAGATTCCGTCTAGAAAAGCCCAAGCCTTGGGCAACTGGGGTAATTTTGGTATTATCCCAGATTTAAAACAAACATTCGTTTATTTTTAATCCCAAAACCCAAGCCCAACCCCCGAAAGCAAACGCACCCTTAAGTTTGGATTAGGATTTAGATTTGAATTTAATGTAAGAAAGAGAAAATATATTAATTTATAAGAGAGAGAGAGAGAGATAAAATAAATTTGTATATTAATTATTTTTAAATGAATATAATCAATCATATTATAACAAAAGAAAAAAAATAATATCTAACAGATGGATGTTAGAGATGTGCCTACTTTAAGAGATACCATTTATAAAAGTAGGGAAGTCACTGAGAATTTGCAAATAGAACATTTTCGGTAGTCACTCTCAATCTTGGGACCCACAGTTTCATACCAAACAATCAAAGATGGGTATCATCCAAAATCCAACACCCAAAGGCATCAAACAGACGCACCCTAAATGTTTGGTATAAGGAGTTGAGCCTTAGAACTTAGGGATGGATTCAACTTAAATGTTTGGTTTGAGGGGATTACTTTTACTGGACCACCATAACCCAATATATGGGTATTTTCAAAAGTTGGTTAAGGGGTAGGGATTAGAAAATAAATCTCTAACATTGCAACGTGTATTAATAATAGCCTCTTCTCTTTTGATGATTTTGCATGAAAACAGTCTTTTTACTTTTTATTAGCAATTTAAATTATTTTATAATATATTTTCTCTCTTATCACTAATCCAAACCCAAACCCAAACCCAAATCCAAATTTAAATCCTAATCCTAAACACATCTACAAACCAAACGGACCTTTATATTTGGAGTTGAATTTGAAATTGATGTAGGAAAGAGCAAATATATTATGAAAAGATAAATTGTTAATTATTATGAATAATTAAATGTGTGTCTATCCATATATCTTAACCTCCATAAATTCTTATCTTATCACTTGGTGACTAGGATGATTAGTAGGAGATAAATATGATTAGTAGGAGATTCATTCTTATCTTGATTATCACTTTGATTGTAAGAACCCTATAAATAGATGTTCATTTGTAGTTTGTAATTATCAATGAAAATGCATTCCACAATCTCTCTATCCTTCTAGCTCATACTTCTTGTCGATTATCATTATTTCGTAATACGTTATCAGCACGATAGTCTCAAAGTGCGATCCTTGATTTGACCGGTATGTGTATCACATTTATTTTTTTAATACGGTATGCATTTATGTGTGGTTCTACATGTCGTGTTGCTCTCTGTTAAGGGATTTTAATAATAAGATTGAAATAGTTGATTGCTTCTTAGTGGTTACTTACATGTGATTGCAAAACAATTTTATTCTTTAGAAAAAGAATGCCATGATAAATATAAATTATGAAACTTTTTGTTAACTATCATATTTATAATAAATAAATAAAACTAAATTGTTAAGGTTTAGATAAAAGGTGATAACTGATACGTAGATAAAAGGATGTGTCGCTGATTCATGGCTATGTGAATTTGTATGTGGTAGAAATGTTTTCCTTGTGCCTATGATACTTATCTAACATTACTTAATAGACCTATAAGTAATTATCATCATAATTATGTGCTCGTATATGTCTAACTGTTTGATATTGCGATGACTATACATTGCTTTTACAACCATTATTGCTTTTGATTGTTTCTCTCCTCCTATAATCTGTATAATTATTTGTTGTCTCAATCTAATATATTAGCTTCTATCGTATATTTGACAAATGTTTGTATTACAGTATGTTTAATTTTGCAATATTATCTAATTGCTTTATACATCTATGTGTTGCATTTACATTAGTGTAAAGTGAAATGAACGTAAGATCCATTTAAACTTAGGTATGTATTAGCTGTGTTTCTTATAACGATATACTTGTCGTAAATCAAAATGTAACTTTATATGTGATGTCGATTAATTGTATAATTAGTTTTAATGTTATGTGTTGTGTGTATGTTTTTTTTATATGCTTACTGATTCCTTATATTTCAAACTGAGTAAATGTTAACTTGCATATATTTGATTATATAGCTAGTCATGTCGAATCTTGCAAAACTTGAATTTTTGGATTTGGACATAAGTGGACAAAACTATTTGTCTTGGGTTCTGGATTCCGAGATATACCTTGCTACTAATGGTCTTGGTGATACAATCCAAGCGGGAAAGACAACAACTGTTGAGCAAAAGGCTAAGGCAATGATATTCTTACGACGTCACCTCCATGAGAATTTAAAATATGAATATCTCACTGTTAGGATTCGACACACGGTTAAGGTGGTTAAACCTTTTGTACTTTGTGTGTATGATATATTGAGTTAATATGATTAAGAATGCGGAATCTACTTAATCACACTTAGAAGGTTATTTGTGTTATGGAAATGGAACAGTTTTGTTTGTTATATGTCAATGAACAATGAAAGATTAACACCAAACGATTCAATATTATTAAGATAATAATACGAGTGATCTTGAGTTATCACTAGGGTTACAACCTTGAATATTAAGTTTTTCTTACTTGTGATATTTTTGTGTTTGTTCTTGTTCTAACAGATATGAAAGTTCTAAGTATTTTTAAACAACCAACTTTTTAATATCTAGTCTAAGATCTTCTTTTATAGTCCAAGAAGATCTTTACAATATTGCTTAAAGTCTTAATCAACTACTTGCTAACTTATCTTGAGTGTGTCAGTACATAAGATACAACATGTATCTGTGTACACAACTTGTTAACTAAGCACATGGGGTAAGATATTTTCTACCGTATATTGTTGACCAAAATATACATAATATCTTTTCATACTTATCCACTTAGCAGCAGAATGTACATTAGCAGAAGCAATGTTAATGCTAGCAGCAGAATCCTTCAGCAGCAGAATGTTAAGCCTAGCAGCAGAATCATTTATCGCTAGCAGCAGAATCAAATGTTCTAGCAGCAGGAACAAACATTACCAGCAGGAACCAAATGCTCTAGCAGCAGAATCACACTTAGAGTATTTCTTTGAATAGAACCCGATATTAAACTTCTTGAATATTTAATTCCCAACAATCCTCCCCTAAACATGTGAATCCATTTCAACATGTTTCTGAATTAAATTATGGATTGTGAAGATCTTTCAAACACTTCTGTTCTTCAAGATTGAATATCTTTCTCAGTAACTCATCTGCTTTGTTATTTGACTTTAACAATATCAACACACATCTTAAACACTGACCTAAAGATGGTGCAACTTCCTTGGATGGAGGAATTATAAGAGGCAATGATGCTGTGTATCTTGGATGCTTGTTTCAACAAGTGAAATCATCTATCAGCATGCCTTTGCAAGTGATGAACAAACGTGGTAAACTGAAATTGAAACTTTTCTTCATTTGACCTAGATAAAACTTTCTCCTTTAGAATGTTCTTGTCATTTTCAACCTCCATGTCATCATCTTGTATGCTCTTGTATTTTCCTCCCTTTCATTGGTTAAACTTCCAAATTTATTTCCTCCCCTGAAGCAAATAACATTTTATCCTCCCCTATTTGGAAGATCTCTCACCATCATCCCATCATTATCTGATCTACCAATGTGAACTTGTTTTCAGACAATGTTGTACATGAAGCCATCAATTCCTTAAGAGTTTAAGTTGCTGCCCTCATCACTTCTAGGTGTGTTAACTCCTATGAGAGGTGATTCATGGGGCATTTGACTCATGGTCCATCAATGGATGGTTTTTGTGAGTCCCTTTGAAAATCATTTTAAGAAACTTTTGCCTTAGCAGTATGTAATTGATTTTATTATGAAAAACCATACTGTTTTCAACCATTTTGAAGGGATTAAGTGTATAACAGACACTTAATCAAAATTTCGGTTTAAAGCAACCTCTGGTTGTGTGAGAACCAATGTTTTCAGTTATAAATAACTGCCTGTGTAAAGATAAATCTATTCAAAAGATTTTCTTGACAGGGTTTTGATGCGCGTGATGTGTCGTTGCGGTTTAGCAGTTTTAATGCCTACTCAAGTTTTAAATTTATATTTAGCCGACTTATCAATAACACACACACTTAACGAGCAGTGTACCCGGTCAGTATGAAGATAATGGTAAGTAGAGTGTCGATCACTAAGAGTGGAACGTATTATCTAGTTATTCTAATCAGTATTTTAATATCCTAACGCAAGGGGGTTTCAGCCTGAGAGACTGGCACAGTTTTGTTTGCAATTAAATAATAAAATAAACCAATAGGCACGAATCAGCAAGTAGCACACACGTACACAGATAGATACTCGAGACAATAAGAGGGCTGTCCTTATGATTAAGTAGATTGTCACTTGTTTTATTGATAGCCTTATATGAAGTGTATGTAATTAACCCTTTCTCGTTGGTCCTATTCTCATCGGCGAGTAAACCCTTAATGACGACTTATGTCTAAAAGTTATTCCTAAGTGATCAATTTAGAAACAACCGTGGGAGCCACACCTTGTCCCGCAGTCGGGTGCCCGCAAGCCACTAATAAACACAGAGGTGGTCAATGCACTAATAAGTAGTAACCAAAGACATCAACATATAAACTTTAATTGATGGGAAAGCAAGTATTAAAGGGAGTGCAATCTTTCCGTTGTCACATTACACAAGCCACCAATCCTGATGAATTAAAGTTTGCTAAAACAATAAAACAAAACTACTTAATGAATTAAATACATGCAGCACCTTCTTACAGCTCTTGTATCTTCGATTTGGGTGTGTCTTGTGCTGCCTTCTTGACTGAATTCGTCCTTCTCTTCTGTTCGGTCTTTAGGTTTTCGAACTTCCGAATCTGTGGAACTCTTCAATGTGTCTGGTCTACGGGGTATTTATAGTTTGTGTCTGAGGGAAGATGCGGCGCATCTACTTAAGTAGATGCGGCGCATGTACGTAACTTCGCGTGGGGTCCAAGATTATAATATTCGGGAATATTCGTACACCGCCAGAAGATGCGGCGTAACTCTTTATTAGATGCGGCGCATGTCCTCTTGTATCTTGGATCGTATCTGGTGATATCTTGATAGAGATGCGGCGCATGTTGATAGTGAGATGCGGCGCATCTGGAGCAGAATTGACTTGATCTTGCCCATGTCAGTAGACTTCCACTTTATGTACGTTTTGCTCCATTATTAGTCCAAAATCGCCAAGTTTCACCAAATGCTTGTTTTTACCTGAGAATTACAAAAGTAAACGATTAAGTATCAATCCTCATACATAATATAGTAAAACAAGTCAAATTAATAGGATAAATGATAGTAATAAAATGTACTTATTTGAGTTCATCAAATATCCCCCCACTTGAACTTTACTTGTCCCCAAGTAAACCTTAGATTAAATCTCATGAAAATGTATCCTAAAAGAAGTTAGGATTTATTTTTATATTTAAGCATGTATTCGTTTATTTCGTAATCACACAACTAAACACTTAACGAATTAGAAGTAAAATAAAATAAGTCGATAAAAGCAAATCTAATCGTTTAACTGTCCAGTCGCGACGAATATTCTATCATAGGCTTGGCAAGTATACACATCTCCACCACTAAAGCTAAGGAATAACAAGTCTAAAGCGGTAAAAAGGGTTTTTAGGTTTAAGGGTTAATTATTCTTATTTACACTATCGATCTCAAATTCCAGAAAAGGCGACAAAATCACAAATACATGATCGAATCCACGAACACGATACTTGCAATTGCTCAAATCCTTAACTCGAATAGGCTAAAGATAGGTCCAAACTTTACCAATAATAATATATCAAAAAGGGCGACAAAATCATAAATACATAGCCGAATCCACGACTACGATACTTAAGATTGCTCAAATCCCTAATCTCAATAAATCAAAGGTTTGGTTGGATAAAGAACAATACAGGGTATGGATAACATTTAGGATATAAATTGGTGTAAAAATAAAAATAAACAAAACAAATAAATTAAAATCCTAAGTGTGGTTAATCACTATCCCAACCATCCCATGAATAAGACTCATATCATTGAATAACTCACGCTTTAACACTTGAAACACACGCTTTAGGTAGACACGAATTATACTCAACAAAATCTTAATCAAAGAATAATCCTTAATTGGCATTCCCATAACTGCCAATTCCCATTCAATCCATAGATATAGTACAACAAATAGTGGTGATATCGACCACTTACATAACTCTACATCGTTGGCTTAAAATAAACATCCAACTCTTTTTTCTTTCTTTTTTCTTTTCTCATTTTTTTCGATTTTTTTTTTTTTTTTTTTTTTTTTTTTTTTTTTTTTTTTTTTACTTGAAACATAAACATAGATGTGTAAAATTTCACCACATCACTACAACTTTCTTTCCGGATAATTTTTTTCATACTTTTCATACTTTCAGAAATAACGGTAATAGTGAAAGTAGTAAACACACGAAAAATAAACTCAAAAATATACAATATTTACTTTCACTCCAATTTGCATTGTGCAATTTCCCGACCTAACCATAGATAATGAATTACGCACGCGAACACAGGTAATGTAAGGAAACACACTCTGCCTATAGCAATTAACCAACCACGGATTCTAATCTACAGGGTAGGCTAAGGTTTAAGGTGTAACGAAACATTTTAAACATAGGTGTAAGAAACGAAAGGAATGGCTCTGAGGGTTTTCTAGGGGTATCTTACTCTAAAAGTGAGAGTAACAAAAGGTTTTATACGGGGGTTAACTAACCAGTGTAGTTAGCTAATAACACATAACATATAAAGGCTTTTTGGGTGTAATCCTAGAATTTTACCAAGTTAGACAAGTCATTCCAATTAAATAAATAATACTCATTATGGTGGTCTCGAATAGTATACAAGCCAAGTTCTAAAGTTTACAAGTCACCGGCACACTCATAGATTTGTGAATTTTGGAAAATCACAATTTTTGAAAATAATGTCATGTGTGCAGTTATGTAACTTAGATCTTAAACAAAAACATGCTAAAAAAAATTTTAAGTTTGATATATTAAGCACATTTTAAGCATAATTTTTGAAAAAGTTTAGGACAAGTAAGTGTTAAGTGTTCTAATTCTCCTATCCCCCCACTTAAGTTAAACAACGTCCTCGTTGTTTGTATAAAAGGTTAAAAACTGGAAATAAAAGAATTAGAACGGAAAAACTCCCCTGAGATTTGCTCGGTATGATCCTCCATTTGTGTAAGAGCAAAAATCATCTTTCTTGTGGATTAGAACGTTAAAGCTTCATACTTGATTTATCCACAGGAAATTCAGGAAACTATAATACCACCAACACTTTAAAACACACCTAAGATAAGAAAGGTTCAACTTGCATAATACATTAGTAGTTAGGTAAAAATAAAACTTAAAAGTTAAAACTGAAAATCATCAGGTCAGTCGATGCGCCGTATCCTATTGAAGAAGATACGCCGTATCGAGCCTGGAATAAATACGGATCAGAATAAAGATGCGCCGCATCCTTAACCAGGGATGCGCCGCATTAAAATAACTGATAAAAAGTTTTAAAGTCGAAAATAAAAATGCAGAAAAATAAAATAAGATATGACCATTGCAGAGGATGCGTCGCATCTCAGGACTGAGATGCGCCGTATCTTCGTGCGGCCTGGACTGACTCGACACAGAAAACAGAATAATAAAAGATAAATCCGGGTTGTCTCCCGGTCAGCACTTGTCTTTATTCCAGAGTCTTCAAGTTAGACTCACGTTCAGCTCTTTAGTATCGATCATTGAAGGAGTCGGAAACATCACGCTCCTTCATCCCCAATTTAGTAATATTGAACACTCCTTGCTCGTCCTTAATTTCCACGCCGTTTTTCTTTAATATCTGTATAAACAAAGTCCTGTCCCTTTCGGGCAGAGATGACAAAATGATAGACGGGAAATTCTTATTATCATACAGGCACAAATAAGCAAGGTGGGGTGGTAGTTCAATAAACACATCATGATTCAAATTCGTTTTCTCAACTATTCTCCTACGTTTATTAATTACTACACAATCATACCACTCATCATCAGAATCACTAACAACATCGCGTCTAAGTTCGGTAGGTACATTAAGGTCAATGAATTCCTCAAAGTTTTCATGATTAGGATTAGTTGAGTTGTTTTGAATCAATGTTTCTCCCATAAGTCTAGCTTCAAGATCGAGGTCCATACGCTCCCTTAATCCTAGCACATAAACACCTCTAATAATGCTTTTAACCGGATCTTGGCACTTGTAGACTAGTTTATTATTCCCTACCCTTAATGAAATTTTTCTCTTAAACACATCAATCTTAGCATGGGCAGTAGACAAGAAAGGTCTTCCGAGGATTAAAGGAATCTTAACATCCTCGGGCATGTCTAGTATAACAAAGTCTACGGGAAAAATAAATTGCTCAATCTTAACTAGCACATTATTAGCAATCCCTTCAGGTCGTTTTACTGTTTTATCAGCCAATTCAATAAGTAATTTAGTTGGTGCTAATTTTCCTAGTCCTAGGGTAGCGAATGTCTTAAGAGGCATAACACTAACACTAGCTCCTAAGTCAGCCAACACATTATTGAAAGATATATTATTAATAGAACAAGGTAGAGTAAAACTTCCTGGGTCTCTTTCTTTATGAGGCAAGGCATTTGAATCGGTTGCAGGGCTCTCTTCTTTCATGGTTGCCTTGATTTCCTCTTCAATCTTTGTCTTTTCTTTTAGTAGTCTCCTTAAGCTGATCGAAGAATTAAAGAAAAATTTGGGTCTTGCACCATCATCACCATTCATCGATCTTCTAGGTATATTAGGAGTGACTTCTTCAGTGGTGCTTATGGCCTTGACATGATCTCTTGGATTTGTTTCAGTCGAGCTCGGTAAGCTTCCATATCCCCTTTCTTGAAGAACTTTGCTCATTTGACCAATTTGTTGTTCTAATGCTTTGATCGAAGCTCCTTGATTTCTTGTAGTAGTGTCCGTTGAGGCTCGAATTTCCTTGATCATAGCAGTATTCTCTTCATGTCTTTTAGCAGCATCGGCCATAATTTGCTTTAAAGTATCATCTAAAGTCTGCCTCCTCTCTTGATAAGCGGGATTGAAGTTGTTCTTTTGATAGAATCCCGGACTAGCTTCCCTAAATCTTGCTGAAGGTCGGAATGGTTGTCCAAATTGGGTGTAATAAGCTTCTTCAAACGTCTCACTTTCATTCTTGCTCGGGCAATCCTTAGTGTAGTGCGGTCCTTCACACTTTTCACATCCAACTTGGGCAGCATATGCTCTTTCATCGCGCTTCTTCATTTCTCTACTGATTTTATCCAATTGAGCTTGAATAGCAGCAATCCCGTCAAAATTAGTGCTGCTCTTAGATCTAGTAGAGGTCCCATCGTGCCATTTCTGAGAATGATCAGCAGCTTCTTGGATCGCTTTCCTAGCATTAGTTGCACTCATCTGAGGTACAGCTCCCTTAGCATCCAAAATCTGTCTTGTAGGCACGTCCAATCCCTGATAAAACAATATTATTTCCTGCATAGGGGTTAGATAGTGTTGAGGACATTTTATCAATAAATCTTTAAATCGTTCCCAAGCTTGATAAAGGGTTTCATCAGGCTCTTGCTTGAAACTATTGATAGCCTCCATCTTCTTAGCAGTCTTAGCAGGTGGACAATATCTCTTCAGGAATTTGCTTTTCAAACCTTCCCACGTAGTGATTGAACTAGCAGGTTCATTCCTTAGCCACTTGTTAGCAGCTCCTTTTAGTGAGATTGGGAAGATTCTTAGCATGAGTTGATCGGTATTGACACTTTCTGTAGTAAACAAATCTGCAATCTCCAGGACCTTTTCAACATGCTCATTAGCATCCTCTTGTTCCGTCCCACTGAAAGCATTCTCTCTTAGTTCTTTGAGAAATTGTCCCTTCAACTCAAATTTTGACTTGTCATCAAACTTAGGTCTAGCAACTCCTGAAGTGTAATCAGCACGGGTATTGTTCATGTATTCCTCCATAGTAGTGTTTTCGCCCATTGTTTCTGTTTCAACTTCCTCTTTCTCTTCAGAAAAATAATCAAGCTCGAGTGAACTTGAAAGATCAAAGCTTCTTGTGTTGAAAAGCCTTTTAAGCGAATGTAGGGCTCGTTCGGGATCTTCGAAAGGTTGAATCAAGTTCTTCGTAGAACTCCTGGTCATGCACTTCCTGAAATCAACACAAAAATATCAGTAGGGTATGCTCGAGAAAGTAGTATATCAGATAATTAATAACGAAAACGGAATACGAAAAATTAAAGTTACTGATATCTGCAGACGATGCGCCGTATCCAAAGAGTTGGATACGCCGTATCTTATGACGTTAAAATTAAATCAGACTTTATCCAGAAAATAGATACGCCGCTTAGAATTTATGAATGCGCCGTATCGAATTAGTTAATCAAAAATCAGTTTATCTAATTAAAATTAAATGCGTCGTATTAACGAAAGTTAATGCGCCGTATTTTCGTTACGTTTAAAAATAAAAGATTTTTTGATTCAGTAAGATGCGCCGTATCGACGGAAATCGATACGCCGTATTTGTTTAATAATTCGCAAACTGTTTTTAATTAAAATAATAGATACGCCGTATCTTCAGAAGAAGATGCGTCGTATGGCGTTAACGTTTAGAAAAATTTTTATCAAAACAGATACGCCGTATCTACAAAAGCAGATGCGTCGTATTACTTTATCGCTTAGAAAAATTTTCTTATTAAAAACAGATACGCCGTATCTTGGGGAAAAGATGCGTCGTATCGAATTAATTAAACGCGTTGTATTAAAAAAATTAAACGCAATACGCCGTATCTGAGAGATCAGATGCGCCGTATCGTTTGATTTAGCACAGTACAACGATAGCAGAACAGAAAAATACGAAAAATAAAAATAAAAATTAAACACACCAAACAAAAAAATAAAACACACAAAAATAAAAACAAAAGCAAACAAATAACACACAATACAACAAATATGCAAAATAGTACAATGATGCAATTAATCTAATAAAAAGAAAAACCTAATTAAAATACTAATCAAATTAACAGAAAATAACAATTCACTCCCCGGCAGCGGCGCCAAAAACTTGATGCGCGTGATGTGTCGTTGCGGTTTAGCAGTTTTAATGCCTACTCAAGTTTTAAATTTATATTTAGCCGACTTATCAATAACACACACACTTAACGAGCAGTGTACCCGGTCAGTATGAAGATAATGGTAAGTAGAGTGTCGATCACTAAGAGTGGAACGTATAATCTCGTTAATCTAATCAGTATTTTAATATCCTAACGCAAGGGGGTTTCAGCCTGAGAGACTGGCACAGTTTTGTTTGCAATTAAATAATAAAATAAACAAATAGGCACGAATCAGCAAGTAGCACACACGTACACAGATAGATACTTGAGACAATAAGAGGGCTGTCCTTATGATTAAGTAGATTGTCACTTGTTTTATTGATAGCCTTATATGAAGTGTATGTAATTAACCCTTTCTCGTTGGTCCTATTCTCATCGGCGAGTAAACCCTTAATGACGACTTATGTCTAAAAGTTATTCCTAAGTGATCAATTTAGAAACAACCGTGGGAGCCACACCTTGTCCCGCAGTCGGGTGCCCGCAAGCCACTAATAAACACAGAGGTGGTCAATGCACTAATAAGTAGTAACCAAAGACATCAACATATAAACTTTAATTGATGGGAAAGCAAGTATTAAAGGGAGTGCAATCTTTCCGTTGTCACATTACACAAGCCACCAATCCTGATGAATTAAAGTTTGCTAAAACAATAAAACAAAACTACTTAATGAATTAAATACATGCAGCACCTTCTTACAGCTCTTGTATCTTCGATTTGGGTGTGTCTTGTGCTGCCTTCTTGACTGAATTCGTCCTTCTCTTCTGTTCGGTCTTTAGGTTTTCGAACTTCCGAATCTGTGGAACTCTTCAATGTGTCTGGTCTACGGGGTATTTATAGTTTGTGTCTGAGGGAAGATGCGGCGCATCTACTTAAGTAGATGCGGCGCATTTACTTAACTTCGCGTGGGGTCCAAGATTATAATATTCAGGAATATTCGTACACCGCCAGAAGATGCGGCGTAACTCTTTATTAGATGCGGCGCATGTCCTCTTGTATCTTGGATCGTATCTGGTGATATCTTGATAGAGATGCGGCGCATGTCATGAGTGAGATGCGGCGCATCTGGAGCAGAATTGACTTGATCTTGCCCATGTCAGTAGACTTCCACTTTATGTACGTTTTGCTCCATTATTAGTCCAAAATCGCCAAGTTTCACCAAATGCTTGTTTTTACCTGAGAATTACAAAAGTAAACGATTAAGTATCAATCCTCATACATAATATAGTAAAACAAGTCAAATTAATAGGATAAATGATAGTAATAAAATGTACTTATTTGAGTTCATCAGGTTTCCAGCTCATAGTAATTGTTACCTCCAACACAAGTGTTAGATTCACTTTTACTAGCTGTTCTTTCTATCAGATATCCCGAGATTAACACATTATACTTGAAAGTATAAAATGATAGAAAGTGAGTTGAGTCAGTTACTATCTGACCAACTAAGTCATCAATTCAATGTGAAATTTCATACTTATGTTTCAAGAAAGAAGTTTTAAGGAGTTTTAAATTCCCAAACTCAGTCCATCATAAACCTAATATGTCAGCAACTGACATTATCATTCTGCTGCTTCCATTTCACTTGAAACATCCTTTTGTGTTCACATGATCATATCTGAAATTGTTAGTCTAAAACCAAAAGAACAATGTACAAAGTACTTGTCTTATATTAGAATAATCATAGGACTAACTGTATGAATAACACAAATTAAAATTTGTACTAGTAGCACAATCTTTTGTAATAGCAGTAGTATCTTTTAAAGCTAGCAGCACAAACAAAAATTTATTTACAAAAACACAAAGTTTAAAATCATTGAGGATTAAGCATTACAATACTTGCTACCAAGTACTGAAACCTTCCAACATCAAAAGCTTTGGTTAGCAGATCTGCAAAATTGAATTCTGAAGCAATTTTAAGAACTTGAATTAATCTTTTCTCATTGCAGTCTCTTATAAAGTGATGTCTAATTTCAATGTGTTTTGTTTTAGAATGTTGCACTGGATTTTTAATAATACAAATTGTACTACTATTATCAATATGAATAACAGTGTTTAAGAAATTGTACCCATAGTCAAGAAGTTGGTTTTGAAGCCATAGAACTTGACCACAGCAACTTGCAGCAGCTACATATTCAGCTTCAGTTGTTGAATTAGCCACAATTGTTTGCTTCTTACACTGCCATGAGACAAGTCTACACCCAAGGAATTGACATCCTCCAGTTGTTGACTTTCTGTCCAAGCTAGCACCAGCATAATCACTATCCGAAAATGCTACCAAATCAAAAGGTGATTCTCTAGAATACCATAGACCCAACCTAGGTTGACCTTTGAGATATCTAAAAATCCTCTTGACTGCTGTTAAATGAGAAACCTTTGGAGTTACTTGAAATCTTGCACAAGCACAAACAGAGAACATGATGTCAGGTCTAGATGATGTAAGATACATCAAGGAGCCTATCATAGATCTGTATGTGTGTACATCTACATTTTCTCCATCTAAGTCTTTAAGAAGATGTTTCTCAGAATCCATTGGTGTGCTTGCTACTTTTGAATCAGCAAATTGAAATTTTCTAAGTATCTCTGCTACATACTTGTCCTGAGAGATAAAGATTCCCTCATTTGATTGCTTAATTTGCAGACCCAAAAAGAATGTGAGTTCTCCCATAGAACTCATCTGAAACTTATCATGCATAAGCTTCTCAAACTCTAAACACATCTCCTTCTTAGTAGATCCAAAGATAATGTCATCCACATACACCTGCACTAACAGAAGATCCTTCGTGTGTTGTTTGATGAAAAGTGTCTGATCAATCTTTCCTCTTTGAAATCCATTTTCTAATAAGTAGGAAGCTAGTGTTGCATACCAAGATCTTGGTGCCTGATGAAGGCCATTGAGAGCTTTAACTACTCTGTACACTTTGTCTGGATGTTGTGGGTCAATGAAGCCTAGAGGTTGTGAAACATACACCTCTTCTTCAATTGTTCCATATAAAAATGCACTCTTGACATCCATTTGATAAACTGTGAAGCCTAAAAATGAAGCATAAGCTAAGAAAAGCCTAATTGCCTCAATCCTTGCTACTGGAGCATAAACCTCACCATAGTCTATTCCTTCTTGTTGTGTGTACCCTTGGGCTACTAATCTAGCCTTATTCCTAATCACTATACCCCTTTCATCCCTTTTATTCTTGAAAACCCATCTAGTGCCAATTACCTTTGAATTCTTAGGTAAATCAACTAGCACCCAAACTTTCTGAATCTTGAACTGAAGAAGCTCCTCTTGCATAACTTCTACCCAGCTTGAATTATCTAAGGCTTTCAGAATGTTCTTTGGTTCATCTTGTGAGTGAAAACATACAAACAAGCAAGAGTTTGAAAACTCATGCTGCTTTGAAGCATAAAGAGCATCAAGAAGCCCTTGTTGGTATGAAGACATCAGTTGTTGTCTTGTCTTCACACCTGATTGTACATCTCCAATCACATTATCTAGGGAGTGGACTTTGTGAATTCTTGTTTGTGGAGTAGAAGGAACTTGATAATTTGATGGAAGATTGTTGAAATCCACCTCATTATCTGAGAATTCTACTTCTTTCGTTTTTGAAGGGCCAGCAGCAGAATCATTTGGCCTAGCAGCAGAATCACCAGCAGAAACAATTTGTTGTTCCTGAGTTCCATCTTCTTTCTTTTCAGCTTCAACACCTTCTTTAGCTTTGCCAGAAGAAGATTCATCAGTTGTTGAAGTTGATTCCACACTTGTACTTGACCATATTGGCATCCAAACATGATCTTGGTTTGACTCCTTGTTTAACCCTGCCTCATTTGTTGTTTCAACAAACTTTGAACCTGAAAATTCATTAGATTCAACAACAACAGGCACATAATTCATAGAATGGGTTAGTGCTTCAAGATCAAATAGTCATTTTGGTCCTTGACCTTCTACATTGGATTTATCTTCTAAAAACTCCACATGTAGATTTTCCTCTACAATCATAGTTCTTGTGTTGTATACTCTAAATGCTTTACTATTAAGAGAATATCCAACAAAGAAACCTTCATCTGCTTTACCATCGAATTTTCCTAAATGGTCTAAGGTATTGAGAATTGTCACATGACATCCAAAAGGTCTAAGAAATCCTATTGCAGGAGTTCTACCTCTAAAAAGTTCATATGATGTCTTATTGTGAGGCTGTACAACTAAAACTCTATTTTGAACATAGCAAGCAGTGCTAACTGCTTCAGCCCAAAAAGTTATAGGTAGCTTAGAATCAGCTAACATAGTTCTAGCAGCTTCAATTAGTGTTCTATTCTTCCTCTCAACAACACCATTCTGTTGTGGTGTTCTAGCAACACTAAATTCTCTCCTAATACCTTTTTGTTTGCAGAAATCATCCATAACTCTATTCTTAAACTCTGTCCCATTATCACATCTAATGACTTTCACTTTCTTGTCTACTTGGTTTTCTATCTAAGTAATGAATGTCTTAAGGATGCTTGTAGTCTCATCCTTAGTAGATAGAAAGAAAACCCATGTAAATCTAGTATAGTCATCAATTATAACAAGACAATATCTCTTATGCATTATACTACTTACTGAAACAGGTCCAAATAAGTCCATATGAAGCATAAACAATGATTGATTGATAGAGTTAAAAATCTTGGGCTTACAAGTGGCTTTGTGTTGTTTGCCTTTAAGACAAGTAATGCATGTTTGATCATTTTCAAATCTTTTGTGAGGTAAACCTCTTACCAAACCATTCTTAACAATTTTATTTATGGTTTTGAAATTAATATGACCAAGCCTTCTATGCCATTTCATTGATTCATCCAATGTGGCCTTTGCAACAAGACAAGTTAAATCCTTTTTAGGAACAATGTTCTTCATGTCTACATTGTACATATTGCCCTTTCTAGGAATTTTAAGAAGTACTTGACTTTCATCAGGCATTTTAAAATCAGGAGAAAGTACAAGACATTCAGTCTCACAGAAAAGAACATTGTTCTTTTTGTCACACATTTGTGAGACACTAAAAAGATTATAATTTAGCTCTTTTACATAGAACACATCTTCAAAATCTAAATTTCCAGTTTTAATGGTACCTTTACCGGAAATTTTGCCACCAACACCTCCTCCAAAGGTAACATAGCCACCATCTAATGTTTGAAAATTAGAAATATAGGACTTGTTACCTGTCATGTGCCTAGAACATCCACTATCTGAGTATCCTTGATCCTTTTGTTGATCAATTGAATGTTCCTGCACATAAATGAGAAGTATTAGTTTCTTTTGGGGACCCAAGCCATTACTGACTTGGATCTGCCTCTTGCATCAATGTAATTTAATCTTTTAAGGACAGTTGATGCAACATTGGATTTAAGAATCCAACATGCTGAGGCCTTAACAGCATTTGCCCTATTTCCCTTAGCAGCAGAATGAACTGATTGCTTACCAGCAGGAACTGCTATCTTTTCAGTTCTACCTTTTGGTTTCCAAACTTGTTTTTGAACCACTGCTTTTGTTTAAATGGGCCTTAGAACAGTCTTTGGTGCCTGTTTGAAAAATGTTTTTGAACCCTTAGCTGTTGATTTTGGGTTAACAGTCATAAAAGGTCGAGCAGCAGGAACAATTAGTCTAGCAGCAGGATCTGTGTTTGAGACTGTTCTGGGTTTTGTTCTATTAACACTAGAACTAGAGTGAAAATGAGATTTAGGTGTTTGCCTTTTGTGGTTCACTCTATTGTTTTCATACCCAGTTACCCAATGGTTGCAGAAAGCTGCAAGATGGTCAAAACTATCACATGTGTAACAAGCTTTGTTATAAAAAGCAAAGTCATCACCTAATTGGTTAGACTTGAGGTTGTTCCAATTCCTTTGGTTACCTCTGGGATTGTTGGTGGTTCTATATTGCTCACAATATCTAATTGGTTGCCTAACATGCTTAATGTTTGATTTAGGCTTAGCAGTATTGTGTTTGACTATCTTAGGAACACTTGTTCCTTCTTTCTTAACCACTTCAGGTTTAGACATAACCTGATCTTCTTCATCATTATCAGTTGTGCAATCCTCAACAACTATAGCATCTCCTTTCTTAACAAAGGACACCTTGTCCTGATAAAGTAAAGTTTTATCTAAACTTTCATTTACTTTTTCTATCTTAGGACCCTCAGTGGACTTAGAACCATATTCCATTATTGGTTCTTGAAACTTAGCAAAACCTGTGTGTGCTAGGTCAACACCTGGAGGTGAAGGAACACCTCTATATGGTGGAGGAACAGATTTGTATCCTAAGCCAGACTTAGCTTTATCAATTACTTGAGCTTCCCAAATCTTATTTATTCCCTCTGAGGCATGAGCTAAAGCATCTACAGTTATCTTAACATTTTTAGTTTTATTATTGGCTTCAGCTAATTGTTTACTTTGACTAGTAAGTAATTCATCTCTAAATGCTATGCCTCTTTTTAGAGCATTTAAGTCATCAGTAAACCTAGATTCATTACCTTGAAAGTGTGCAATTTGTTTTTCAAGCACACCTATAGCTCTTTTATGATTACTTAAATTAGCTAAGGCAATAATTAGTTCTTCTCGCCTATTATCAGCTTTTCTTTTAAGTTCTTCATTTTCTTTAAGAGCAGAACATGATTCAGAACATTTGGTTATGGAATTTACCTCTGAATCAGAGAAGGCCATTAGAGCAGTCTCAGTGGCCACAAGAGCAGCATTTGTTGGTGCTTCCTCTTCATCAGCCATGAAGCTCTAGTCATAGTTAACCCCATCTATGGCTAGCATAGCCATTGGTTCTTCAACTGTGACTTCCTTCTTCTTTTCTTACCTATACCATGTGCTTCTATTATCCTGCTTCCTTGGGTTTCTACATTCTTTAGCAAAGTGTCCTAACCTATGACAGTTGAAACACTCCACTTTCTTCTTATCAAACCCAGCAGTTTCATTACCATCAATGGTAATCTGCTTACCAGTTCTCTGCCAGAACTTCTTAGCCCTCATGCTAAGCAAAGCAACCTGCCATTTGATGTCCATCTCTTCCAAATCATTATCATCCAACTGATCAAGATCTTCATGAGTTAGAGAAGAACCACTAGTTTGACTAGACATGAATACATAAAATGATGGATCTCCAAGTCCAGCAACATTCTTCTGTGAACTAGTAGAAGGACCACCATAAATAGCAGTAGAAACACTTCCATCTTCATCTACCTCTTCTGATTTACTAATACTAGGAGATGACAAGAGTGCCACATTCCCAGAGCTAGTACTATAGATTCCAGACTTCTTTAGACTTTGTTCAACAATTTTGAAGTTATTGAACAAATCATTGAGTTTCATGGTTTCAATATCTGGCTTGTTCATCCAGACAACCACATGAGTATGGAACTCATCAGGTAGACTTCTCAAAAACTTCATGTTGAGATCTTCCTTTGCTATCTCAACACTCAATACACTTAGCTGACTGACAAGCTTGTGTAATCTAGAAAACAAATTATCAAGAGATTCATTGCTATTTGAACTGAAATTTTCATATTGTTGTTTCAGCAATGTCTTTTGTGTTTTCTTGGTAGTTTCATTACCACCAAACCATGCACAAATCTCTTCAAAAAGAGTTTTTGCATCTGGATACTTGCTAAAGGATAGCATCTGTTCGCCAGGAATGGTCATAAGAAACAAGTTTCTTGCTTTTTGATCATTTCTCTTCTGTATCCTTTCTTCATTTGAAACTGGTCCAGTATTTCTTTGTCTTACTGTTTTGCCTTCAATGATAGCATCTGAATAGCCTAGTGAAAAAGAATCACCATACATAATGATATCCCAAAGAGCATAATCTTGAACCATAAAATATTGCTCAATTCTCAACCTCCATAACTCAAACTCATTTTGTTTGATCATGTGCAACTTTGCAGCAACATTTGTAGCAGTATCCTGAACATCCATTTCTTAAGCTTCTTCTTCTAAATCAATAATATCAGCCTTGCTCTGATACCACTTGTTAGGATTCGACACATGGTTAAGGTAGTTAAACCTTTTGTACTTTGTGTGTATGATATATTGAGTTAATATGATTAAGAATGCGGAATCTACTTAATCACACTTAGAAGGTTATTTGTGTTATGGAAATGGAACAGTTGTGTTTTTTATATGTCAATGAACAATGAAAGATTAACACCAAACGATTCAATATTATTAAGATAATAATACGAGTGATCTTGAGTTATCACTATGGTTACAACCTTGAATCTTAAGTTTTTCTTACTTGTGATATTTTTGTGTTTGTTCTTGTTCTAACAGATATGAAAGTTCTAAGTATTTTTAAACAACAACCAACTTTTTAATATCTAGTCTAAGATCTTCTTTTATAGTCCAAGAAGATCTTTACAATATTGCTTAAAGTCTTAATAAACTACTTGCTAACTTATCTTGAGTGTATCAGTACATAAGATACAACATGTATCTGTGTACACAACTTGTTAACTAAGCACATGGGGTAAGATATTTTCTACCGTATATTGTTGACCAAAATATACATAATATCTTTTCATACTTATCCACTTAGCAGCAGAATGTACATTAGCAGCAGCAATGTTAACGCTAGCAGCAGAATCCTTCAGCAGAAGAATCATTTATCGCTAGCAGCAGGAACAAACATTACCAGCAGGAACCAAATGCTCTAGCAGCAGAATCACACTTAGAGTATTTCTTTAAATAGAACCCAATATTAAATTTCTTGAATATTTAATTCCCAACACTCACTGTTAAGGACCCACTTGTCCTTTAGAATCATTTGAAGGACATATATGAACATCAAAAAACAGTGATTTTACCAAGAGCCCGCTATGACTGGGTTCATTTAAGGTTCCATGATTTTAAAACAGTGAGTGAATATAATTCTGCTATGTTTAAAATTACCTCACAATTAACTTTGTGTGGAGAAAAGATCACTGATGAAGAAATGCTTGAAAAAATATTCTCTACATTTTATGCCTCTAATTTACTATTGCAACAACAATACCGCGAAAGAGGCTTTAAAAAGTATTGTGATTTGATCTCGTGTTTACTTGTCGCGGAACAAAACAATGAATTATTGATGACCAACCATGAGTCACGTCCAACTGGATCTGACCGTGGATGAGGACGTGGCCGTGGTCGTGGACGTGGCCAAGGGCGTGGTTTTGGTCGAGGTAATTATCATGGTTTTCAGTTCGGAAATACAAGTGGTCACAAAAAGTGGCAAGATAGAGGTAAGATGATAAAAAATGATAGAGGTGAAAAAACAAAAGGTGCGATAGAAAGTGTATATTATCGTTGTGGCGGTACTAATCATTGGGCCCGTGCATGTCGCACACCCAGACATTTGGTGGAACTCTACCAATGATCCCAAAAGAACAAAGGAAAAGGGTTCGAAGTTAACTTTGCATATGATGAAGGGAAAATTGATAATCTTGATATCGATAGCCTCGGTATTGACAACCTTGGTGTTCCAGAAGACCCAAATGATAACACTCATTTGGATGTCAGTGATTTCCTCATAAATGAGTGATCCATAAAGAAAATAATAAGAGTGTCAATAAAGCCAAGAATAAAACATCTTCACGTTGATGATTATCTTGTTTTTGTTTTGTTTATTTTCTTTCAAGTTTACCTATGTTGTCCTATGAGACGTACTTTATCTATGATTGTTCACTTGGCTTAATAAAACATGTTATTTCCTTTTAATTAATATGTTAAACATTCTACTTATAATATGTGTTTTATTTTGAAGAATATGGATCGTGTAGCACAACTTATTATTGATGATGAAGACATATGTCTAGTGGATAGTGCAACCACACACACGATACTCAAAAAGGAGAAATATTTCTCACACTTAAACATACAAGAATCAAATGTAAGTACTATCTCGGGTATTGCAAAGCTAATAAAAGGTTATGGAAAAAACACATATATTATTACCCGAAGGTACAATGTTTAAAATTGACAATGCACTATTTTCCCCCAAGTCTCAAAGGAATTTATTAAGTTTTAAAGATATTCGTCGAAAAGGATATCATATTGAGACTACAAATGAAGGACATGATGAGTACCTTCATATTACGAATGTGATTTTGGGTAAAAAAAAAGTGTTAGAAAAATTACCCGCATTTTCATCCGGGTTGTATTACACTAAGATTAATATTGTTGAAACAAATGTGGTCATAAATAAAAAAAACTTATTGACCGAGAAAAATTTATCGTTTGGCATGATCAACTAGGACATCCCGGATCATTAATGATGCGAAAGATAATAGAAAACTCAAAAGGACACCCATTAAAGGACCATAAGATTCTTGAAACAAAAGATATTACATGTGTTGCCTGCTCAAAAGTAAAATTAATCACACGCCCATCACCAGCTAAGGTAGGGAATGAATCCCTTAATTTTCTGGAAAGAATCCAAGGGGATATATGTGGGCCCATACATCCACCTTGTGGACCATTTAGATACTTTATGATTTTAATCGATGCATCGACTCGATGGTCACATGTGTGCTTATTGTCAAGTCGCAATATGGCGTTTGCAAGATTACTTGCTCAATTATAAGACTGAGAACACATTTTTCATATTATCCTATAAAGACAATACGTTTGGACAATGCTAGTGAGTTTACATCCCAAACATTTAATGACTATTGTATGTCTATTGGGATAAGTGTAGAACATTCAGTAGCTCATGTTCATACACAAACTGGGCTTGCTGAGTCTTTTATCAAGCGGATTCAGATGATCGCAAGGCCCATGATTATGAAAGCAAAACTACCAGTTTCTGCTTGGGGCCACGCTGTTCTACATGCAACAACACTAATTTGTATCAGGCCAACGAGTCACCATACTTACTCCCCATTACAGTTGGTTTTTGGTCAGGAACCAAATATTTCCCGTCTAAGAATTTTCGGTTGTGCAGTATATGTCCCAATTGCTCCACCACAACGCACAAAGATGGGACCTCAATGGAGAATGGGAATATATGTTGGGTATGATTCACCATCTATAACTAGATATTTAGAGCCATCAAAGGGGGATTTGTTTACGGCTCGATTTGTTGATTGTCATTTCGATGAGTCTGTATTCCCAACATTAGGGGGAGAAAAGAAACAGCTAGGAAGTGAAATAAGTTGGAAAGAATTATCATTATCTCATCTTGATCCTCGAACAAAAGAATGTGAACAAGAAGTTCAAAAGATAATTCATTTACAAGGGTTAGCAAATCAATTACCAAAGGCGTTTACTGACCTTAAAAGAATGACCAAGTCATATATACCAGCTGTTAATGCTCCTGTTAAAATTGATGTTCCTAAAGAACATTCAGAAATTGCTAATGAGTCTAAGGCACGCCTAAAGCGTGGTAGACCAGTCGGTTCCAAAGATAAAAATCCTCGAAAGAAAAAGGGAGCATATAATCAAGATGTTCAAGTCGAGGTTAAAGAAATACCAGAAGGGTCCTCTATAAGGACATTAGACATGACGGTTCAAGATGAACCTCGGGTACCCGAAAATGAAGAGATCTCAATAAATTATATCATGTCTAAAAAGGTATGGAACCGAAATGAAATCGATATCGATGATGTTTTTGCATATAATGCAGCGCTAGAAGTTATGGAAAATGATGAGGATCAAGAACCAAAGTCAGTTCCGGAATGCAAAAATAGAAATGATTGGCCAAAATGGAAAGACGCAATTGAGGCAGAATTAAAATCTCTTGAAAAACGAGAAGTTTATGGACCGGTAGTCCGTACACCTGAAGGTGTAAAACCCGTTGGGTATAAATGGGTCTTTGTGCGAAAACGAAATGAAAGAAATGAAATTAAGCGTTACAAAGCACGCTTGGTGGCTCAAGGATTTTCACAAAGACCGGGTATAGATTATGAAGAAACATATTCTCTTGTGGTGGATGCAACTACTTTTCGTTATCTAATTAGTCTGGTAATACAAGAAGGACTCGATTTGCGTCTAATGGATGTTGTGACAACCTATTTATATGGCTCACTTGATAGAGAAATCTTCATGAAGCTTCCAGATGGGTTTAAGCTGCCTGAATCAGGTAAAACAAGTTCTCGAGAACAATATGCAGTCAAACTAAATAAATCTTTGTATGGGTTGAAGCAGTCTGGGCGAATGTGGTACAATCGCCTTAGTGAATATTTATTGAAGGAATGATATAAAAATGATTCTATTTGCCCATGTATTTTTATAAAAAGGTTTGGATCTGAATATGTTATAATTGCTGTATATGTTGATGATCTGAATATCATTGGAACTCCAAGGGAGCTTCCAAAGGCAGTGGAATACCTCAAGAAAGAATTTGAAATGAAAGATCTCGAAAAAACAAAGTTTAGTCTTGGATTACAAATTGAACATCTAAAGAATGGAATCTTTGTCCACCAAAATGCATACACAGAGAAGTTACTAAAAAGATTTTATATGGAAAAATCCCATCCATTGGGCACCCCAATGGTTGTAAGGACCTTAGATGTTGAAAAAGACCCTTTTCGACCTCCAAATGACGACGAGGAAATTCTTGGTCCCGAAGTACCTTATTTAAGTGCCATTGGGGCATTGTTATTTCTTGCGAGTCATACATGACCCGATATATCATTTTCACTAAACCTATTGGCAAGATATAGCTCGTGTCCAACAAGGAGACATTGGAATGGGGTGAAACAAATATTTCGCTACCTTCAAGGTACAAAAGATATGGGCTTATATTATACGAACTCATCTGGAAGAAATCTAGTTGGTTTTGCAGATGCAGGATATTTGTCTGATCCCCATACCGCTCGGTCCTAAACTGGATATGTTTTCACAAGTTCCAGTACTGCCATTTCATGGTGTTCCGTGAAGTAAACAATGAGTGCCACTTCATCAAATCATGCAGAGATTTTGGTCATCCATGAAGCGAGTTGGGAATGCGTATGCTTAAGAAATGTGGTACAACATATTTGTAAATCATGTGGTATTTCTTCAGGCCAGGAAGCTCCAACAATCATGCATGAAGATAATGCAGCATGCATTGCTCAGCTTAAAGACGGATACATCAAAGGTGACAGGACCAAGCATATTCTACCAAAGTTATTTTTCACTCATGACTTACAAAAGAGCGGCGATATTATTCTTCAAAATGTCCGTTCAAGCAAGAACTTTGCTGACTTGTTTACCAAGGCACTTCCCCCTGCAACATTTAAGAAGTTGGTTCACCGCATTGGAATGCGAAGACTCAATGAACTTCAGTGATCTAATTATCAGAGGGAGAACATACAAGCTGCATTCTTTTTCCCTAAGCTATGGTTTTTTCCCACCGGGTTTTTCCAAGCAAGGTTTTTAACGAGACAACAAATCTAATCGTATGACAACTAATGATAGATAGCCAAGAGGGAGTATTATGAATAATTAAATGTGTGTCTATCCATATACCTTAACCTCCATAATTTCTTATCTTGTCACTCGGTGACTAGGATGATTAGTAGGAGATAAGTATGATTAGTAGCAGATTCATTCTTATCTTGATTATCACTTTGATTGTAAGAACCCTATAAATAGAGGTTCATTTGTAGTTTGTAATGATCAATGAAAATTCATTCCACATTCTCTCTATTCTTCTAGCTTATACTTCTTGCCGATTATCATTATTTCGTAACATTAATTTATATATAAATTTGATATTAATTAATTATATTTAAATGTAGTGAGAAAAGAGAGATAGAGAGAAAAAAATAAATTGGTCCAACTATTATCATAAAACCCCTCACACCCCCTATTTTTAATAGATCCTCTAATATTTAGTTATGTATCTAAACCCAAATACCAAAAGGGTTTTTCTAACTTGTGCTATAGGGGCACAAGTTAAGCACACCAAAAGTACAATAATAGTACTCAGGGACCCACATAAAAGTACATTTATCTGTAGTTTTATGCGGGTCCCTGTGTACTTTTTCGTGGGTACATGTGTACTTTTGGTGTGTTTAACTTGTGCCCTTAGGGCACAAGTTAGAAAAACCCATACCAAAAATGCAATCAAACAATTAATTTTAAGTTTTAAACCCAAAACCCAAGGTAACCACCCAAACCAAACGGGTCTTAAATACACGAGTAGTCTTTGTGGTTATCTCATAATATCACATTTAGTCCTTAAGTCTTAGCAAAAATAATTGATAGTCTTTTTGGTTCTCAAATCTGCACATATAGAATCCTTAACAGTATTAACATTTTTTAAATGATAATAATACCCTTCATTTCTTTTATTCAAAAACACTTTTAGCATAGTTGTTAAGATCTCAATTATAATGTTAATATTAGGATCTTACGATTTTATGATACTACAAAGTAAAACAATCGGATCCCACGTAAGATCTTAGCAAGCTTAGGAGCTTATAAGATTCCGATAGACCATAGATCTTAAAATCTAATCCGATCCGATCTTACTTTTCTCAAACCACAAACTAAAAAGCTACAAAGGTTATTATTATTATTATAATTATTATTATTATTTAATAATTATTATTATTATTATTATTATTATTATTATTATTATTAAATAAAGCTTAAAAGTTATGGATTATGTTTTGTAAAATTTTAAAAACAACATGTTAGTTTTCTTAAACACTCTATATTCATAATTTAAGACAATATTTCCATGAAATATTCATATAGCTTTGTGTTTATGATATATAATAATTTGCATATTTGAATAATATTGCAAAGACTATTAAGACAATGACATTATAGTAGGATCTTAGAATCGCAGTCTATTCTTACGATTTCGATCTTACAAAAACAAAACCGATTCTGAGTAAGATCCCGATCTTAAAAACCTTGTCTTTTAGGTTACACATTCATTTCTTTACATTACTCATAAAACTAAACACCCCCTTCTTCACAGCCACCAACAAATCGAAATAAATTACAAAACTCAAAATCATAAATATATCTATTACGAATCTTTAGAACATGATTCAAATTCATACCGCCTTTTTTTTACTTCACGTTTTTTATCTTTAAACACAAGTGTATATGTGAAAGAAAACAATGCTACCAATTTACAAATTGATTCGTATAATGCTCGTAATAATCAATAATAATACCAGACTATACACTAATGCTTTTTGTGTTTTAGTTTAGGTTTATATAATGTTCTTTATTAAGAAATTGAAGAATGGAGATGTTTGAATTTATCTATAGTAGAAGAATATTTACTCGTGGTGTTAAGAGGTTTTTGGGTAAAAGTGAAGGATATTATTGTCACTTAGAAAATGTTAATGGTGTTAGAGACAATAAGTGTGCAGATTTAAGAACCACAAAGACTATCGATGTAACTTTACGACTTAGAGAATACATGTGAAATTATGATATAACCACAGGACTATTCATGTAATTTACTCTAGAAGAATATATTTTTCATATATTTATATGCAAACAGAATCGAGTTTAAGTTTGGCTTTCGGTTTGGTTCGCCTCACATTAAATTCGGTTAAATTTGATTCGGTTTACGGTCTTTGTGAAGATCGTTTAGAGCTCATCTAGGATTAATAATAACAAAGATTAACAATATACGTAGCGGATTAAACAAAACATCAATGTTATTGTAACAAGGTTTCTTCGTCATCATTTTCATAATAATACAATTACAAACACGATAAGCCCCAATTCTACTTGATCAAGTGTAGAATGGTTACTAATCTAACAGGAATCATAAGATCCTTGAGGCTTAACAAAACACTAACCCTAGGCGTATACGTTAGAGCCCACGCCTGGCGCACACACACACACTTTCTGGTGTTTACATCTTGAAACCTTTAAAAACTAACGCCCTATATCTCTTTATATAATAGAGACATTAGGGTTACAAAGGATATTTCCTAACTCTTTTAAAGATCTTCTGTAATCTTTTCATCATTTGAAGAATTCATCCTTTGTCTTCTTAAGTCCTCCATCTTTCATATGTTTTGTCTTATCAACTCAAATATACGACCCTACAATCTTCCCCTAGTTGATAATGACAAAACCAAAATAAACACGAACTTCCCCTGGAGCTAATATATATGAAAGAAACAGACTTCCCCTTAATCCATGCTATACCACCAAGGATCTTCAAGTTGCAAAGCTTCAATGTACTTCTTCCCCTTTTTGTCATAATCCACTAGGAGACTCTAAGTAAATGCAACTTTGATTTCGACAACCACAAATCACTATCATACTTCCAATCCAGTCTTCCAATGTCTCGAATTATCCTCCATGAAGAAAACCAAAACGCTTACTAAAAATGAACTCAATACAATAGAAACCTAAACCAGCAGTAGTAATAACAACTAGCAGTTGTAAAAACCTTCCCCTCGAATGGTGCATGTAGTAACCATAAGAACTTTTCAAATAACTAACCACCATAGCAACAAATACCATGTTGTACCATCCATGAACGAACATAGCAGCAGGAATACTAATAAAAATTGACTACAATAGAATTCAAAACCAAGCAGTAGTAACAGGAGGAAGAGTTTTATTGTTAAACAGTAGAAATCATGTAGAAAGCAATATTAACTTCCATTTAGTATAGACATGATCACTACTTCAATAAACTTCCATACGAACCTGAAGCATAATAATAAGCAGCGTCAACGAATATCAGGTCACAAACTCTTGAACATTCTTCATTCTAAACCTAAACAACACTGGCAGTACTAACTGATGCACCAGGAGTACTAAGTGGATCAGCAGTACTAACAGTTTCAGCAACATCAAAATGTGTATCTTCCATACCAGCATCTTGCCTCCCCTGAAGCTCAGCATCTTCTTGAACCAATGAGATGGTTAGATCTTGATCTATATCAGCAATTTTTCTCCCCTATTTGGAAGAATCATCCAAGTCATCATCTAAATCATCATCTAAACTAGTAGATTCCACAATGTTTGCCCTTCTCTTAGCTTTGAGTAACTTGACCTTTTGCTGTAGCTTCTTCACCTTTAGAATAAGCTTTGTATAGACACCTCTATAGAGTTGCTTTGTTTCCTTCAACTCTTTCTCCAATCCAAACACCCTTTCTGTCAATTTGGTACAAATTTCCATCAATTCCTTTAGTGTCACACTGCCCTCATCACTTCCAAGTGTGTTAACTCTTGGGAGAGGTGAATTATGGGCATGTCCCCCATTGTATCCTGGTGGCTGGGGAGTACATCACCTGTACCAAGTTCATGAGAACTTGACACATTAGATGTTGCCATGGGTTGGGTCTTAGCAATGTTACTACTGGCCTGTCCTGCTACTAAGCTAGAGACAGTAGTAGTAGCTCTAACCATTCTGTCAGAGATAACCTCATCTGCTACATGTGGTGAAGTAGGAGATCTGTGCTGAGGAACATCAGATTCCAGTCCAGATGAACTCCTATAGGGTGATGAAGTTGGTTGTGAGGCTGATTGAGTACTTGAGGAACTTGTGGGTGTGTGATATGACTCAACCGGGCTTGTTGATCCTTCACCCTGAATATTTTCACTTTGAACAAGCATAATTTCAAATAATGGTACTTCTATCCCATTATAACCCTTAGAAGCCATTCTCATGTTACTGAAAAGTTTTTGAGTAAGGCAAGGGGTTGGATAAACATTTTTATGAGATAGAAGCAAATTTTTGTGTTTGTTCAAAAATATTTGAATAAATCTTGGATAGATTAAAAACTTGTATTTGCTATCCAAGTTTTTCACCATACTATCAAAAATCAATTTAGAAAAATGAAAAGTCCTTTTGGTTGCTAAGCAAATAAGAGCAGTTGCAATATTGCTACTGAATTGCTCCCATGAAGTTTTCTTTGGACTTAAACAATGGAAGATAGTATGAATGAAGAATCTCCATTGTGGGGCAAATTATCTTTTTTGAAAAGTTAGTTTGTTAGAATCTGACTCATACCCCATTCTGGAAAGATGTTCAAAAATTTCAGTGTTAGGCAAAGA
The DNA here is from genome assembly GCA_021014915.2 of Artemisia tridentata subsp. tridentata. Lineage (NCBI taxonomy): Eukaryota > Viridiplantae > Streptophyta > Magnoliopsida > Asterales > Asteraceae > Artemisia > Artemisia tridentata. The sequence goes on along the minus strand of CP139503.1, from coordinate 23,453,940 downwards.
ACTAATACCATCATCATCTGCTAAATGGAGATGTCTAATAACAGATGACTCTGTAATAGTCAAAGTTTTGCCATCAACTGTTGCAATTATTTGTTGCTCTCCAGTATCAAGTGTATTTGCAGTAGCAGTCTGCCAAAACTTTTGAATTTGAGAACTATAGATAGTAGGCTTTACTGTAAGAGCATACCTGATGTGGGTAGTATTCAGAAAATCTACTATCTGATGGAAGTCTTGACTCCCCTCTAGTTTCTCCAAGAATGCAACCATGTTGTGCTTATCAAAAAATTCGAAATTCGCCATTAAGATTGATTAAAAGTTTGATTATAGTGCTGGATTATGATCATTTATGAGAGAATTGTACGTTTGGTAAAGCCAATTGAGATTTTATAGTGAACACTTAGGGTTTTGATTGGACCGACTTCAATAAATTGTTTTCGTTAGGTTGAAGAAATCGTATAAATTAGATAAAAAGTGAGAATTATCCAATTTAGAAAACCCTTAAGTAAAGTAATTGACCAAAATTTTCTCAACGACTATATTTAAAAAATGGTTATGACCAAACAGTACCAACGGTTACCCAGCAGTACAAAGTTTTGCCTAGCAGTACAAACTTTTGCTTAGCAGTACTAAGTTTTGGAAAAACTTTTTCTCAGCAGTATCAACTCAATTTTCTTTTAAAACAATACTGCACTCAAACTTTTTGAAGTGATTAAGTGTAAAGGAAGACACTCAATCAAATTTCGGTTGCAATTTACCTCTGGTTGTGTGAGAACCAATGTTTTCAGTATAAATACTGCCTGTGATCAGATAGACTCATTAAAAGAGCCTTCTTGACAGGGTTTCCAGCTCGTGGCAGGTGTTACCTCTAACACAAATGTATTAGATTCACTTTTGCTCGCTATTCTCTATACCAGATGTCCTTGGACTAACTATGACCATCAATTCATGTTTATTATACCACCTAATAGAAATAAGCTGATTGTGGAAAACTAGAAGGGGGGTTGAATAGTTTTATCATTTTTTTTTAATTTTTTTTCTTTGTTATGTTTGTATGAAATGAATTAATGTATGCAAACAAAATAACAAATAAGTAAAGTGCAAGAAAGAAACGATCAAACCACAACACGAGTGTTTATAGTGGTTCGGTCTACAAGGACTCTTTTTCCTTGCCCTATTCCACTCCCCGAGTATCCAACTCGAGAGTTTTCTTCACTAGTCAACAAGCTCATTTATCCGGCGGAGAAAACCTTTACACGTCGCTTACACAATATTTCTGACACAAAGCTAGATGTCGAGTTCTTTTAAAAGGGTACAACCACTCCCGTCACACTAAGTAAAAAAAATATTTTTCTAGACGAAAACGTAAAAAAGCGAACGAAAACGTAACAAAGGACTAACGATGCAAAATTTTTAGCTATTGGGTTGAGTAGCCGCCGGTTGAGTAGCCGGCGGTTGAGTAATTCTAGTAGTTGGTGTGGGCCCCAGAATATGTACACGTGTCACGTTCTGAGATAGGTTGCGGAGTTGCGCAGATGCGCATGACCATTTAGGGAATTTACTCAAAAACTGACCATGGTGGGGACAAAAAAAAGATTTTGTACTAGATTAGTACTTATCTCTTGCTATAATGGTGAATTTCAAAGTAGCCAAATATGCATGCATGTGTATGTATCTTTGAATGAAATAATGTGCAACAAACGCAAATTTGTTGCATTGGACATAGATATAGAAAAGTTTATTTACAATTTGTGAAACATTTTCTAAACTATTTTTTTAGAACGGCAAATTTTATATACCACCAATCTCACAAATTCTATCTCACATGTCTCCAACGAGACTTGAACCCACAACCTCTATGTTGATGGGCCACTCACATACGGCTTGGCCAAGAGGCCTTTGGTGAGGTTTTTTGTTTTTAATCCTTGTCATGAGTTTTAATGGGGTGTTTATATAGTAATAGCTTTGTCACACATGGAACTTACAAAGAAAACAAGTAATTTTCAAATGTTACGAAAGACTGGGATAAGAAACAAAGATAACTAAAATTTCTATACGTTACTACGTTAGTAATTAAGCAGGACTAGTGCGGGATCGTTGCAAAGTGTAGAATATGTATCTTCAAGATAGCTTTCACAAATTTTTAATTGTAGGTGGTGAGAAAAGGTGAAATCTGTATGATACATTATTGTTACTTCTTGTTTGCCTTGTAAATTCTAATAAAGAATAAAAGGCAAGAAACATAACAACTTGTTTTTTTTACTTATCAATTTTTTTTGCTATTTTTGGTGATCTCTTCTATATAGTGGGCCTTTTTTTTTGGTTTTGTTTTATTGATCGAGTAAAAATACTATGTAATGCGACTGCAATAATGGGCGTCAATGTGAGCTGTGGCCTAGTAGGCTGATTTCATCTCATATTCCTTGTGAAAACTTATGTCAAAGTGTATCATAATCTTTGTCAAACAACATGGATGAAGGTTGCTTGTCATGCTTGAGACACAAAGATCATACCTACATTGATGTTTTTATTTTAATCATATTCATCAACTTAAACTGTTTTGTTTAAAATAAGAGGACAAGGATATAAACAGTTTGATGATAGGTCGACCTATGTATAATGTACGCACACAATCGAATGAACGAGACTTGTGTACATGCGGTCCTAAGCGAAACAACAACAACCTACCTATATACTTATTAGGTGAAAGCAAATTAATCAAGAACTTGAACAAGACTCAGAATATACTAATGGAGTAATGGTTTATTATCACCTGTAAGTTTGTTACCCTAATCTTTTGAGCTCTTTTAACCTTCCATGTATTAATTTAGTTCCCTATAATCATCTATAACATAACTTGCACGATCAAAACAGTAAATATAAAAAGGAACGTACCCAGTGAAACATTGTTCTACCGAATCCTCTCACAAGATGATGGAAATTTTGTGTGCATTATGGGGTGGAACTAATCCCTACTTATAGTAAGGGCTCAACTCCATATATAAGGTATAGATTATAATCCATAATATAATCTTTATTTAGTCAAATCTTTCATCCATCAAGATTTAGGAATTATTACCTAAATACTAGTAAATAGATTAAGGTGGCACTACAACAAAGCACCTCATTTTACACGATTATATTGTTATATGTTCACCTTTAAAAGTGTGTAAAAAATTAAAGTACACGCTAAGTGTTGCGTGTAGTATATGTGCGTCACAAATTAGTTCACAAGATTTAGTGTCAACAATCATATAAAAGTGAACACTGGTAAGCGTGTAGAAATTGTTATAAAAGTACACGCTTTTATTTGTGAACAACATACCATCACTCTACACACTAAAAAGCGTGTAGAAATTATAAAATACACACTAAAAAGCGTGTAGAAATGCTAAAAGTACATGAAAATAGACCACACATGCAAGGCACAAATACAATCTGCAAATACAAATCTGCAAATTACAACAACAATAGTGGGTTGAATACTTAATAAGACAAGGCAAATACATTTGATTCTTTAATCCAAGCCACGAACACAAATTTGCAAATACAAATCATATAAAATCTGCAAATTACAAATGTGATTACACAATTTTTTTGCAATTGAATACAAATTTGCAAATACATTCTGATTACACAGTTTATGATGAGAATGATGTAATCCAATCTTGTCTTCAACAAGCTCCTAAGCAACAAGCTCCAATCTTTTGTCTCTAATCTGCAGATAGCAAAAAATGACAAGGCAACTCAGAAAAATCACAAGTCACGTTTATTTTGAACAATTAGAGTTACAATTTTAAGGTCACTTTCTAAATTTCCTAGGGAAGGACATGTAAGTCGTAGATATCACAAGTCACGTTGAGGAAGGGATGGCAAATCCCACACCTGCTGAAGTACCTGTCAAATCAAAAATACAGTGTGATTAATGTACCATTGGTAGTGTTAGAATATAGTATACATGGAATCATTAGATCACCTAACTGAAAAGAAAAACAAGCAAATAGTATATAAATACCTGTTTGTGTGAATATTGCAGTGTTTATCCCAATTAAATTTCCTTTAGAATCCAACAAAGGGCCTCCACTGTCAATGTCATAATATATGGCTTAATATTTTACAAAAGAAAAAGGAAATCAATTAAAACTAATTGATACTTCTTCGAAAAGTGAAATCATAGAACTATCATTTAGTGAGAAAAAGAAAAACCTATTTCCAGGGTTGATGGCAGCATCTGTCTGAATTCCTCCACCAATTGTGACTCCAGTTTGACTAAGTATGTCTCTGTTGAGACCGCTAATAACCCCCGTTGTGAGTGTGTGATCAAAGCCGAACGGATTTCCAATGGCTAAACATTGTTGGCCAACTTTTAGGAAAGATGATTGGCCCACCTTCATTGGCCTCAACAGATCTTCAGGTGCTTCCACCTACACCAGTGAAGAGTCGGTATTTTTACAAATCAGCATATGTGTGAACCAGATAACTTTTTAGTGCGAATTGCCAACTAAGAAATTGATAAACTAAGAAAAACAGAATTGCAAAAGATATTTGGGAAAATTTATACCTTTAGGACAGCAAGGTCCTTGGAGCGATCTGCACCAATTAATTTTGCTTCAAAGTTCTTTTGTACCCTTCCAATATTTTTACACACAAGAAATGTCATGAGACAGTAATCTATAAATATTACTGAAAATTAACATAATGCCAGAGACTGTCTCACCCTTCTGAAGCAAGAATATTTACACGTGCAACAACTTCTCCGGGTTTTGGATTCCTTGATAGAGAATTGCCAATAACTAGACATCAATATGAGTAGTTTAGCATTTTACATGCCACTTATGATGATGATCAACAACTAGCACTATGGTATCACACCAAAATGGTCTGCCAATGCTAGAAACTTTGTGCTTCAGATGAAAAATGGAAATGTGTAACTCAGCATACATTGAATAACTCACGGAATGAACAGTACATAATTTTTATAAAATGGCGAGTACTGTAAACATATGAGAATTGAAATTCCAAAGGAGCAAAGCACTAACATAAAGACTAAAAACAAGACTAAAAAGTTACAAGAATAAGATATTGCAGAATAGAAGAACAATGCATGGTCCTTGTTACATGTCCGATCATGAACCAAGACATTTCAGTAACAACCCTCAAGATATGAAATACTAATGGGTAAACACAAAACATCAGAACAAATAAGATGCAGAATCAGGAATAGATGCTTTCAGAATTGCCTAAAGGTGAGAAATTTTACCCATATATGTATAGGTTAACTCTGGGTCGTTCTCTCTTGATAACGGGTCAAATGGTAAAACTAAAAAATAGCTAAAAACAGAACATATTGAATATTGTAAAAGTTGTCCACGACGCATAGGTAAGTGTTTACAGCCTCCTAAAGTTATTCAAAGATTGGATCATTATTTCAATAGAAGGTTAAATAATAAATTTTGTATATGTAAGTTATTCGTACAATTCAAAAAATAATGAACGAGTGTCAAGGATCCGGCAAGCACAGCCTGTCTTGGATCCTAAGTTTTACCCTTATTGACCTATTACCAGTTACCTAATTTGCAAGACCCATCATGTATTGTACAGAAGTTAAAGGATATTACATGTCCTTACCATGGTAATTCGTGACAATGTGCCCTTGTTCATCCCAGACAACTCCCGAACCATTTCCTTCAGGAATCTGCCAATGAAATACATGTTAGATAAGACTAATTTCGTCCCACTCATGCAACAAGACCAAGCAAGTCAATGGGCATCATTTTTGCTATACGTTAACTCAAAATTACCTCAACCATCCCCGTAGCGTTAAGCTGAGGCCGTAGAGTTACATCAAATATGTTCACAACAGAGTAAGTGTTGTTCTCAAATAGCTGCACAATTCTTTCCTGCCAATCATACACATATCAGGTTACCTGCCATATACGTCCATTTTAAGGGTAAAATATACAAGAGTACTACTTAAGAAAAGAGAAAAAGAAAAAATAAAGAAAAAAGAAAGAAAACAACAAAAAAAACCAAAGATGAAGCGGAATCAGTTTATGCAAACCTCTGGTGGAAAAAGTGCCCCAGAAGGAATAACAACAGGTGTTACTTGTTCAATTGTCACAGATGGGTCGCCCAAAGCATTAGCTGCACAACCGATGTTTACATAAGAAAAAGGTAGAAAGAAACAGACACTAAAAAAGTGTCACGACTCGATATTGACAACAGCATATACAAACACTAGATGGGGATCGGAAGTGTCGAACAGATAAGAATTGTCAGATAGATTTTCTAAGATTTAGGTAAAGTAAAATGAACACTCCTCAACAATTTAGGCCTAGATTAAAACGATAATTGCTCAAAGAAACGGGATGTATTGTTCGAACCTGATGAGTACCTTGAAGGGGGATAAGAATTGGCATCAAGAGACTTGTTAATAGCATTCTGCGTGTTGTAGGAAACCCTCTTGTAACCTCTCCCAAATCTTTAAATGTTTTGTCACTAACTCTGGAAACGTATAAGCAAAGCAACATGAGAAAACAATGATGGTTCAGCTTAATAGCTGCTAGCAACAGAAACTTTCATTACACTACGAAAACATGTTTTGCTTGCAGATGGTAAGTGTACAGAGCTAGCACCCGCAGAACAACAAGTTGTTAGAAAAGAACCAGCCGTCTAATTAAAGTTAACACCGGGAAGGAGTGAATGTGAGAATGTCTGATGAGTTAAATCCTTTGTTTTAAACACACACCGGCTAAGATTTCCTTTTCCGTAACTATGGTACCTTTGGCTTAACTAGTATGCAAATTTAAGGCCTTCCAGCCAATCCTACGGCAAACCGAAAATGAGAAACCTCATGCCACATTGGACACATACTTATCCCCTTGTGCTTCCTAGCTAAACTATACGATCACTTCCTACATATTTTTTTTACATAACTTAATAGGACAATTGCAACATAATAAAAGCATAACCATAGGAAAAATATAGTCACGTTCAAGCTAGTGGTTACTGACTTGAAGGTGGCGTCGAAAATGGTCACGCACCATATAAAGGGTCAATCAGCCATGTCTAACCAATACGACGACCATAGGTAACGCACTAGACCTCCTTACATATTTGAAGGTGGCGTCGAAAATGGTCACGGGGATACCCGCGAGTCAAAGACTTGTCCTCCCATGTATATATCACATTTGAATCAAACAATTTTCATGAAAAGACATTTCATCGAACAGTTGGTGTACGAAATAAAAATGAGCATACAAACAAACAATCAGCTATTAAACCAATAAGCTTCACTTGTAACTAATCAGCTATAAAACTCCATAGAAATAGTTTATACCTTAGCTGCTGCAAATGGACCGCGTCAACTACCTACCGAATCGCTCAAACCCTAGCTTCTTCTGCATCTCAAACCCTAGCTTCAGCGTTAACAAGCTCTGCTGCAACTGATTAACTCGATTTGAACGATTTAGGGTTCATATTTGGGGTGATGAATTATACCAGCTACTTATAAGGATTTGAACGATGGAATAGTGGAATTAGTAAATTGATGAATTATACCAGCTACTTATAAGGATTTCAATTTATCGGTTAAGATTTTGTTAAGTAAAGTGATATTTTATATAAAAGAGTTAAAAAAAACTACACGCTTTTAATAGTGTAATCTTTTTTTTAAATTTGTACACGCTTTTAAGTGTGTACTAATACACGTTTTTAATAGTATTTTTTTTTTTTAATTTGTACACGCTTCTAAGGGTGTACTAATGTTTTATATTTTATACACGCTTTTCTGAGTGTAAAAAGTACAACTAAAACTAAACCATTTCTCAGGCGTGAAGAAATAAACGTGAAAAATCAAATCGTTTTTTGTAGTGCCATTTATAATAGGGAAGTGATACTCGAGCTCACGGATGCTTTTATTAATTATATCCACAGCATTTACTTGTTTTACATTTATGCCCTTTCCCAATTTTCATCTAATTTTTCCCATTAAATTCATAACTATGTAGTATCTTTCAGTGTGCCTCACTTCCAGTCCCATCACGGATGATTAATCATTGTTGTTTGCGCTTTGCACCATCACTGAGTCACTTCCAACAATGACGACTCAAGTAGTACGTCTCTTCTACTCCATATCACCACCGCGCGCGAACGGTACATATAATTTATCTCCCACTTCATCATGCAAGCTAGAACAGGGAAATTCTTCATCATGCAACGAAATTTGACTTTCTAGTACAAGAAAACAACAAATGTACAAAGAACATAAGCAAAGTTCAAAAAATAAATTTCACAAACAAACCCATATATGTCAACTCCTATTCCCACTGCCACTTGAAACATGCACTCTGATTTGCAATTACCTGAAGGGTTCTTGAATACTTTTTATTAAAATTGTCTAATATTAAAAAAAAAAAAAAAAAAAAAAAAAAAAAAAACAAACAAACAATGGGTAGATCTATTATTTATTACATATATAAATTTGATATGTTAATTCTGACATGACACTTCAAAATTCCGTGACGACTAGGCGGAATCGGAAGTCTGGTAATTATTAACTCATAAAAACAAGGGTGGAAGTGAAAGTGACGGTGATGGTGAAAGCAATGGTCGGTAAGGCTGGAAGTGGAATAGACGAGGATGCACATCGAAACATGGTAGGGTTATTGGTTAAATTGTGAAGAAAATTGGTTTAATTACTTAGGAGGGTATAGAAGAAACATAACATGAAATTTCTATGGATGAATCAAAAGTTGTCGTAGAAATAATCTGGAATACGCTAACACTATCTTGTGAATGCATCGTCGTCAACTAACTTTAAAAACCATTGATGTTAAGTCGCTTGACCACACTCATGGACGGATCCGCATTGGTGGCGGGTGTGCCACGGGCTACACCCAATTTTAGATCACGAAGTGTAATTTATTTCGAAAACTGTCATTTCTTGATATGTGCAACCCCCGATAATTCGTTTTCGGTACTTTATTGACTAGTTTTTCATTTTCATAATTTATACAACGTTGAAATTTTTTTTTGGTACTTATGAGAAAAAAATTGTGCAACACTCTCTTGAAAATTCTGGGTCCGTCCCATACCACACTCCATGGCCTTTTTTTTTTTTTTTTTATTTTTTATTTTTTTTATTTTTTTCATATTTGGTTTGCTGGTGAGAGAAAGTGGGAACATGGAAGATAGATAGTAAATCAAAGTGGGATTAAAAACATAAAAACCAATGATCAATTGATTTATCTATATTTTTTTCCTTACGATGTATATGTCTGATATAATAGTCCGTTAATTTATTTTCTTTCGTTTTGATCACATATTGCCTTTCTCTCTATATCTTGTATGTTTTGTTTTTGGTTATACGAGTATGTTTTTCAAGTATTTTGCCTATGAAAATAAAATAAGCACAAATCGATTCAATATATATGATAGAAGGGTAAAAATTACCAGTACCGACAACTCATATTAGTGTTAATACCTTGAAATAGTATCTCGTTGTGAAGGAAACCTTTTGTTTTTGCCCCCGCAATCTAATTTTTTGGCTCCGCCATTGTAGGTAAACCATAGGTACATTTTGCTGAGACCTTATTATGTATTGTATAAGCTATGATCATAAGTCATGTTTATCCGAACAATTAATACAGTTGAAGGAGACAAGAAATTCGTTTTATGGTAAGTTTTGTTTGTATGAGCAATATGACAATGTCTAAGATAACATATGATTTTTAGTCAAAATCAAAATATAGATATGTAGAATTTTATCGTTTTAATGATGAATCATGCATAACAAGTTTATAGATAACATTTCAAGAAGCAACATCAGGAACGCGACAAGTTATCTTATAAAATTTATGCAATGGTTCTTATATAAACTATGATGTTTAACATGTGGAAAGTAATGTATTATTTCAAGACAATCTGGAAATAAGATGGGCAACTTGAAAGGTAATAAAGCTTACAGCTCCCACTGGATTAGACAACATTACCTGTGTTTCGTCACCAGTAATATAATCACATAGCTCCCACTGAATCAGACAACATTTATAAGTGTTACGTCACCAGTGGAGTGTGAGTGCCGATTGGATACTTTCCTTCTTTATTTGAATATCTACACATTATTGCTAATGTGAGTCACTATGACTAATAAACATGTACTTAGGTATTCAAGGAAGTGCATCAAGTTCTAACATATAGATGATGGGCTGGCCATCATTGCTATTTTAACTTGAAAATAGGCATGCATTTCCTCCATAATTGGTCTACTTTACCACAAGGGTATGTAGGACCTTAGTAGGTTTATTGGGTTAAGACAAACTGCTATGTAATCATGCTAGTAATTGCCTTTACCACTTTGTGGTTTGTTGATATTTTCGTCTTCTAATTATTTAAACTCATTTTAGTTTGGTAGCTATAGAAAACGTGTTCTCTAGTTATCCAAATATCTTATATTTCTTCAAAGTTTCAAAACCGAAACTAGGGTTATAAAACAACCTTGAAAGAATAAGATGTGTAACCATACTTAACCGTTTTGACTTTTACAAGACATCACGATTTCTAAAGTAGGTGTTCTTTGAGTTTGATTAGAATTAGGAAAATTCAAGTATTCCTATTATGGCTTTTCCTCATAAAGAAAAAGGATAGGAACAAGTCTCTTTCTTACAAGGAAAGAACGACTTAATTCGTTCTTTTAACAAGAAAAGAACAAACTCTTGTTTACGGTTGTGTTGCATTAATTCATTAATTGAATTTACAAAGTTCATTTTTAGTATTTTCGATAATTATCCTTTTGTAATTTAACTATCCCTTGTTTACAATTTAAAACAATTAATTTTACAAAAAGGCTAAGATCCACATTGTGCTTCTACTGTCACATCAGTTGATCTGCTAGCAATAGTAGATTCAATTGGTAGGCGACGATCACCAATTGTATTACACGTACAACTCTTAGATCCTTATGGGACTCATGGCATCTAGTGTCAAACAACTAGTGTCATGTAGGCATGTTTAGTCCCATCTTTGCCTCGTGTCAAGGTCTCACCGCTTAACTCGATTAAGTCATCCAATTTGAGAACGTGTGAGAATATATCTAGGTCCTACGCATAGAGAATAGTCACCTTGGGTTACAATTCAACCTATGTCCCACGCATAGGCAAAAGGTACTTGCAAGTGTTCTCAACGATTAGACGGCATGACTTAAATTTTGATGGGTAAAATATTTGATGTGAATCAAAAAGTGTACAAAAGAAGCATGCATTCATTCTTCGTAGCATTTTCAAGACTAATATGTGTCGAGTTGTCCATTTTCAAGACTAATATTAATCTTAAGTGGATTATAATTAAGTTTGGACAATAAAATAAATAAACAAGCTTAACTAGTTTAAGTGTTATTTAGAAAACAATAATTTTAAGTTTCAAATCCATATTTAAACTTAGTTAAACTAAATCATAAGACTTAGTTTAAAAAAAAATAATAATAAAAAAAAAAATGGTTTGTGTTTCGTTTCAAGTTTTTAGAAAATAATTTGCATTTTACATACAATCATAGTATATATAAAAGCAAACAAACAAACACACAACCACAATATGCAAAGCCTCAACTGATGAAAATCCTATGCTCGGTCTCGTGAGCTATCACGAGAACCAAGGGTCAACTAGGGACAAGATACACAACCACACGGAGGGCTCCTACTTGCTCCAAGACAATCAAGAGCAAGTAAAAGCCCATTATGCACATGAAATAGAGATTCTGTCCGCCCAGAATTTCTGTCTTTGGAGGCCCAAAACGCCTAGAAGGAGTCCTCCCCTTGCTTCGGTCCATACTACAAAGTTGTAGGCCCATGTCTTAAGAACCTGCACAAAAAAATTTTGCCCAAAACTCCTTACCAATCTCCTGGAAATCACGTTTTTCTGCAGCATGTCCAGCAGCCATTCTTCGGTTTTATGTCTTTCATTCTTTTGCCATTCCATTCCAAGCTTCGGTTACATAATATATGAAGTAAAATACAACTAATCTAATTCCTATCTATTGTAAAAATGCCCAAACAATGGAAAAACCAAAATGAAATACATTACATAAGAGCCGAAACAATGACAAACCCAAAAATAAGAAATTAACGACAAATCACAACAACACATGGCACAAGCGGTGTAGGTTTTCATAGGCTTTGCATATACACATAATAATACAATAATATTATGAACAAAACAAGGTGTTGGCTAACTCCATGGAAAAACATGTATGTATTTGCCATGGATACAAAATTAATAACAAGAATTCAATAAATAGCCAAAGAAACGAAGAAATTAATTAACTGGAATTAAAAACCCCGTGTGGTACTCGTGTCAAATGGCCTTAGGTTCAAAACCCAATGATATTAGGACCTTCTAATTATCATTTTACCATAGAAAATTAAGCCATAGGGGCTGTTTTGAAATCGTTTCACAAATCGATAAAAATAATGCATTTTAGGCCATTTTACGCGTACCCGACAAGTAAACCAATTAACATATGCATAACAAATGGCTATGAGGTCAAAAATCACATATCTTAAGACCTCTTAGGGGTCAAAATTTGTAAGAAAATGGAACCGTAGGGGCTGTTTGGCTGTTTTAATTGTAGTTTCATAAATCATCAAAAAAACACTCGTTTTAGCCACTTTTATGCATACCCGATAATCATATGGCACATATAATGGCTCGTGATACCACTATAGGTGATGTTTAATATAGATAAACATATTAAACAAATAAACGCAGCGGATACATCACCTAGAGACGGATCCATATAACCATATGATCAATCAAATAAATTAATATAACAATTATACCTTTGAAGCGTGATCACGGATGCACGAATAACACCAATATCACCAAGATGGAATTGAGAAACCCGAGAGATCAATAAGGTTGATCTCTTCTAAGAGTGTTACACACTACATGTCCTTGATCACCAAATAGATGCTAGTCTTGACTTGTAACCTTTGAACTTGCAACACGTACAATATGTTTATGCAAAGTGGGGTTGAAAAATAAAACCCTAGGAGGGGGGGGGGTTATGTTTTTTCCGTGACCTAAGAGAGGGAGAGGGGAGAGAATCACTCTTCTAATGTGGTAAGTATTAAAGTGTAATTGATATCATTGATTATTGATTGATCTTATCAATTACATATTACACCTAGCACCTAGTAAAAGCACCATAAGCCCCTCCAAAGCCCCTCCATAAGCCGGCCATAATAAGGGTCCACAATGGGCTTGCCCATTGTTGGTCCAATCTAAAAATGCTAAGTCTAACTTAGCATTTAATGGCCCGTTATAGATCCCGAGTTACATAGTCGTTTATATATTGTAAATACGATAATTACAATCTATAAAATGATGTCTCTGTGTATAAGTATGTGACCCCATAGGCTCACATATGTCTAGCCATATAATTATTTATTATGACACGAGCATACTCCAACAAAATGTACGTAACAACAGACCCAAAATACGTGCAAGTTTGCTATACTAGACTAAGGCACTAACCTACATCTCATCCCACACCGAAGTGTGTCACTAACCAACGCAACATTCCTATAGGTGCACACTATAGTAGTATCCCACACTCGTAGTCCTTATTATTATATTCCTACACATTCGCTTTGTAGTGAAATATAACAAATCTACACAGTGGCTCATACATCTAATCCTACCCAATGGTAGTCCATATCTAGTGATCCTTAGCTAGCTAACATAGCAAACACTAACCAAAACCATAAAAATAACCACGATTCATTCAAAACAATTTGCATGTTCTCTCCCCCAAAAACATTATTAAAGTAAAAGTGGGGCTATGAAACTCACACACACATAACACTTTCCAATAACCAAACCCATTATTTCAGTCAACCAATCAAATCTTAAATAAACATAAACAAATCCTTAAGTTTAGTTAAAACGAGCATGTATTCTCCCCCAAAACAGTTATAAAACAGGTAAAAGTAGGGGCCATGAACTCACCTTAGCCACAGTAAAGCAACTATCACAACTGACACGACTGGTATCTGGCTAATCACAACGGTATCCAGGAGACAGGTACAACGGTACGGAATCGACGCAACCTAATACGTATATAACTATCTCAAAATACGTCTTGAAATGATAAAGTCTATAATAGACAACGTGTCTTAGTTTCCGTGGATTACTAATATCATTACTTATAAAAAGTTTAATATCAATGTTTCGTGTGGTGGTAAGAAAACATAGACTCAAAACACAACTCACGCCAAACTGGAAAAGATATCGACATAGTCGAGAAATACTGACACAACTCAAGTCAACAAAGAAATATCCAGAAAATAACGACAAATAAGTATGACAATACAAATAAGTCAATTAGTAGTTTCGGTACTTTCCCAGTAACCCCAAAGAGTTTTAGAAAAGCTAATTTGCGTTTATAAAAACACTAGTTGATATTTCAAATAATAAGGATTTACAATTAAGTAAAACTATATCTTTTGATCCTTGTCGGGTTTTATAACACTAAAAGAGATTTTTAATATAACATATAAGTTTAGAATGTTTTTATAAATTTCGGCATAACGCTTCCGTTTATACAACATTCCCCAGTTATTGTGACTTTACCAAAATAAAATTTCTCGTTACAATATTTAATAAATTTCATGTTTCGTTATCATTCGCGTATATATTAGTTTTGCCTTATTGAATATTTTGTGTCCGGTCCGTGTCTAATATGTTAAAGTCTTTTCGAATTTAATATATTACACCCTCTCAAGTCTCAAAATGTCCAATGAATCTATTTCCTACTATCGTAAATCCGATAACGATCCAATAATTATCCATACGATACAAATCCGTTACATGTCCAATGTCGAGTCATAATCCGTTTTCAAATCCAATTCACAATCCCAATATAATCCGAAATGTACCAATTGTCGCTATATTAAACCAATAACTCTAGTTTCGCAAACTTAGTAACCAAAATATATTAGTTTCAAATTTTATCACACACATCAAAATAAAATTAACCAAACACACCCTTTATTGTTGTTGTGGGCTTTCGGCCCAAAACCAAACAACTAAGACACTCTTGAATTCTACTTGGGCTCAGCTCATTGACAATAACATACAATCGAAAATTACTTTTATTCACTTTATGGCTTCGGCCCAGTGAGAACCCAAACCAAACGCGTGCTTATTATTTAACACATGGGCTGCTTGGCCCTTTACTAAATACACCAACTGAAACAAAACTCAAACGCACCCTAGTAGCTGCTAACCAAAGCGCAGGCAACTCGACATATCAAAACCAAACTAAATGAGCACCACCCTTGTGGTCCTCGTTATACTACTCGAATGAGTAACATACGCACTCTTCGTGGGTCACGGTTGAACCAAGTAACCAGCCAAACTAACCCTATGTGGGTTGTAATCCAAACGCAACACACCCTTACATTCACAACCATAACACGACAAACAAACACCTCTTTTGCGAATGAAATTTAACGAGAAAAAAAACACACCCTCGGTTACAGAAATGATGACACAAGCACAAACAAACTAACGCATAGACTCTTTTAAGTAACCATAACTCATAACCAACCACACCTTATTCGGGTTTCCTGTTGGATCTCACCGTGAAGCCAAACCCTCTTGGGTGTTTTTCTTGGATCGAGAAACAACCAAACACAAACTCGAGACAAGCCATGACTTCACCGAGACCAAAATTCTTGACCAAACAAATTAATAGTACCCTGTTGACTCGTTATTACCACACGAAACCTATACAAAACGTTTCTATACCAAGTTTTAATCTACGAAACTATGTCAAATGTTTTTAAACCCGTATTTTAATCCACAAACTTTAGTAACTCATTTTTATAAATTTAGATCCATGAAAACCTTAACAAATCTATATATATATATATACTCGGTTTAAATCAAAAAGTAGTAAAATAAAGCTTACGATGACCTACCCAAAACTGATAAACAAGAGAGAGGTTAGAGATGGCGGCACAATGGTGGTGGTGACGAGAACTACGGTGGCTGTGGTGGCTGGTGACCGTGGTGGTGGCGAGCTCGAACCCAAGACAAAACCAAAACAAAAACCTAACTCGATTTCTAGCTACAACCCATGAACGGACGTCCTTGGTCCTCAATCTTGAACGGCAGCAGCAAGTGGTGGCTAAAAAGGACGGCGGCAGTTGGCCGGAATCTGGCTGGACCACTGGTGACGGCATCGGAAGGTTGAGAGGATGAATGAGGAAGTTGATAGGGTTTTATCAAAATGGAAGGGTGTGTTATAAGTGGGATTATATAGTAAAAACCTAGTGACCAAGTAAGTAATTATCCAAAGAAAGGGGGCGGGGTAATTAATGCCACAGGGACCTGAACTGTAATTTTGATTATCTTTCATAAAAGCGAGGTTCAGGACTCATTTGGGCTAGTAAACGTTATGTGGAAACCATAGAGGGGGGGGGTGAATACGTTTTCATTTAAAAACTTAAATCTTTTGTATCAAATGACCAATCAAGTTTGACGTAATATGAGAAGTGTCAACAAAAAGTCTTGTGACAACTAGTGATAGTGGAATTTCATAAGTGAATCATATTACCATAACACAAACATAGACATAACATAACTACCACACAATACAAGCAATAAGCCACACAAACATAAAAGCAATGCAAATATAAAACGGTAAATGCAAAGATAAAAAGTAAAGAGATAAGTAAGGAAAGCGCAAACCGGGCACGATGATTTATAGTGGTTCGGTCACGAAGCTCCTCTTCGCCCTACTCCACTCCCCGAGTACCCAAATCGAGAGTTACTTCACTAATCAACAAGTTCCCTTCTTGGCAGAGAAAACCATACAACGTCGCTTACAATATTTTCCGACACTAAGTTAGATGTCGAGTTCTTCTTCGGGTATAACCAAACCCGTTATGTTTTATGGCCCAACATAACAAACCTTGTGTTTTGAGGCCTAAACACATAAACCGCGTCACTTACATTATTTTCGGACATTAAGCTAAATGTCGAGTACTAATCTACCTAGTACCAATCTCACTCGCGATCTATCCGATCCTCACAAATTACACAAGCTACAAGATCCACATGATCTACACTCGATCTACCCTATCTACTCACGATCTACCCGATCTACCTTATCTTCACACGATCTACCCGATCTACTCACTATCAACATAAGCTACACAAGATCTCCCCGATCTCCACAAGATCACAATGATCCACACAAACTAACTAAACAAGGTGATAGACTACTTGATGTATATCAAGATACAACAAGTATGTAACGAATGTTACGAGTGCACTACACTAACACTATAACACTTTGTATCTTCTTGATACGAAGTGTTCTTCTCTTGCACTAGTAGAGGAATGAAGGTGATCACTTGAATGGATGATTGGATCACTCTTAAACAAAGATAAACTAACTACATGATCAAATGAGAGTATATGTGATAGGAGATTTGAACTCAGAAAATTGTGTGTGAAAAAAGATGCCTAAAACTGTGGAATGGACTGGTATTTATAGGCAATGAAGATTTGACCATTATAGAGGGCACGGTACCACTAAATGCCCGACGTTACCACTAAATTTAGTGGTACCGTGGTACCGTCTTAGACAGAGACGCTCCAAAATTTGTTTTTAGTAGGGAAGGTTTATTTGAGGAAGTTTGGAGCTGATTTGGGGGGAAAAACAGCTGTTGGTGATTTTAAACTTATTTTTCAAATTAACACATTTCTTTTAAATTAAAAAATATTTTGTAAAATGTATTTTTGAAAAAATGTTTTGCCACATTAAAAATGTAAAGTTTAGAGAAAAATATAATTCTTTGATCATTAGTCAAGTTGTAGATTTGTTTGCTCATACCTTGAGTGATTTACGTCGGGATGGAAATCTACGACTTTGTTGAAGCATACTTGAGATGTCGAGAGATGTTGATGTAAGTATGCATTGATGATTTGTGTTTACAAGTAACTTGTGCATTTTACGTTATGCATTACAAGTTACATGTTTGTCATTATTAAAACCGAAGAAACCGTTTAGTTTAAATGTCATAATATTTGCACTAACAATCTCCCCCTTTTTGATGATGACAAATATGTAAACCGTGACACATAGTAAAATATAAAAGTTACCTGTTTACACTTCCTTCTCCCCCTTTTATCGAAGCAAAAAGGTAGTTGCCTCGATCTCTCCCTTGAATTCACTCCCTACTCCTACTTATTACACTACTTTCCTTTCTTCCCAAAAAATGCGAGCTTGCATCATCCCAGTGAAGTCTTCTATCACCACTGTTAAAAAGACTCCATGCTATGTATTCAAATACTCCCAAGCTCCCCCTAGCTCAATGCTCCCCTATGGTAATTGTATTCCCTTTTATTTTTACATTTGTTTCTAGCAAATCCATGGATCAAATTCTTACAAAGGCTTTTCCTACATCAAGGGTTAGCTTCATGCAACATAATATATAAAAGAATAGGAGCAACATTATAGGGATAGAATACACATAGCAAGACATGCAAGGGTTACACTATGATAAAACGTAGCTACAAAAAAATGAGTTTGATGAGCATATCAAAATATGCAAGAAGTTAGACACGTGATGAAAGTGTGCCAAAAGGATAAAATCCAAGAAGAAAGCCCAAGAAAGTTGAGCGACACAAAGATGTGAATGCGTAATGCAATTCATTGGCACTAGAGAGTCACAACTTGACCGACAACCTAAGGTGTAATTGTTCAATCAATCACACTAACAAGAACGAGATTCGTTCATTAACTGACACATAAAATGACTTCTTCCAAGTTGTCATTGGGAAGACAAGTTCTAACAAACCTTTTGAACAACATAATCATCTACCTAAGATGATTGGTGTTAATGATAGTTTGTTGATAATACATACTCTAAATGATTACTATTATGACAAGTCATGCCATAAAGTAGACTCGATAGAATACATACCAAAAAAATGAAAATGAGAACGATATGCACCTAGATGCGAATGGAAATGATTCCATAAAATGGGAAGTGTTGGATTTGACCTTTGAGAAAAGGTGGGAAAATACGGTTTAGATTAATATATCGTTTGCACTGGCAATGAGATGCATGATATATTTCAAAGGAGAAAAGAAAATGTGCATGTGATCCTAACAGGATTATGGGCGAATATCTCTAACAGGGTTGAGGTAACGAAGTTCTAGAATTCTAGTTTTGGATGATCATAGTTGTGAGTTAGATATGATTTGGTGTATGAAGGATTTTGTGTGATTGTGTAGTTTATACACATTGGGTATAATGATTGTAAGAATTGAAGGTTATTGAACTAACTATCACTATCAAGAGTGAAGGATAGTTGTGAGGTTTGAGTGTAATGATCGATGGGTTGAAGGTTCTTAAACTAAATATCACTGTCAAGAGTGAAGTTTAGTTGTAAAGGTTGTGTGTGATGATGAATGATATTAATTTGAGCTTTAATGTGAGGGTTAAAGGTGTTTGTATAGAACAAATATCTAGGTGGTCACAAAGAGTAGAGGTTAGGAAGCTATAATCGATTGTGGTTTTGTGACTGAGGTTTTGTTAAGTAGTGGGTACTTAGAAGGTGAGTGTTTTAGTAGAGAATTATAGGGAATAAGAACCACATTTATGTGTTCTTAAGAGTGTTTGGTGAAAGACTATATGAGTTTGTTTTCGCTCCCCCTTAATCGATGACCATCCGGACAAGATGTGTTGGAAAAAGAATAAAAAAAATAAAGAGGAAAACAAACGTTGACGGAAGCGATGAGCTTAGTAACGTCATTTCAAGTGGTGGATAGCATACAATAAACTTCACCTTTAAAGTCACGTAGCTCTTCTCAATCATTGTGAATATTCAAAGAACATTCATATGATGAGGCATGTGATTACGTGGAAATGTGCTAAGGGTTAAGAAGATAGAATCTTCAAGGTTGTGGAGTTAGTGATAAGGTTCTAGTGGGGTTATCTTTGATAGAAGAAACTATGTTGATGAAGAAGGGTTATCTCAACTTATCCTAGTGGTTCTTCGCTTGAAGTGTGTGGAAGATGAGTGGAATGCGGAAGCATTGGTAGTGTAGAACGAAGGTTGAGATTTGTAGATAAGTTGAGTAGATAATGGATACGGAAGTAACCAAACATATGGTGTGTTTAGTACCATGCGAAAGTGAAAGGGGAAAAAGCTAAGGAATCAGAAGATAGGCAGAATCTATTCTGATAGGAGACGGTTCTGGTTCAAGACTACAGCGAGTGGGCTTTGATAGTGCTTTTGAAACAGTGAGAATTGAAAACAAAATAAACTGTCTCAGGAGACAACGGTCCGACGGTACCGTTAAATTTAGCAGTACCGTCCCCTATTTAAGGGTACCGTGACCTGCTGAGGTCAGTTTTGTCCCAGAATTTGATTTTCGACAAAGAAATTTCACACATGTTGTGATTTTTCTGGACCTTATATTAAAGGAATTTATACCAAATAAATTCTTTTATGAATGAATCCAACGGGATTTGATGAACGTTGATCGAGAACGAGAGATGACATTTAATTGCATTTCACAAATTAAATAAACTTTAAATATTTCGGATGAAATATTTAAGTTGTCATTGGAATTTAAGAGGATTTTACGAATAAATCTCGCTGATTTAGTGAGACTTTTTGACATGAGGAGAGAATTTATACCTAATAAATTCTTTTTACGAGATGAACGAGACTATTCGAGAAGAGATGACTTTAATATTTCCAACGAAATATTTAGATAGTCATAAGACGAAATTCAGAAGATGTTCTTGAACACACGTAAATTATGAAATTCACGAAATGTGTTCCATCATTCCTAGACCAAGACGTAGATAGTTGAATGGTTCGCGTTTGAGAGGTTTGGCTAATTTACGGATTTCGATGTGCTTCGCACGCGAGTGTTTCACGGGGTTTTGAAAGGCGTAAAGCAAGGCCTATGGTGCTGATTCGCAGCAGGGTTTAGGATCTAAAAGATTGAAGTATTTAACTGACACAACGGTGGTAGATGTGTGGGTGAGACTCGATTTGGAACATAAGGATGGCTTAAAGTTGATTGAGGTTTGGTGTTTTTAGGGTGATTGATGAGATTTTTTGGGATGAACATCCATTGTTGTTGTGAGTTCACTGCACAGTGGTAGGTGATCAAGATTGACAACGAAAAAGAAGAGACTCAAAAATATCAATCTTCGTATAGGCATATTGCCTGTTATTCGGAAGAAAGAAAGTATCAATGGACTCTTGGCGAGATAGGATGATACGTTGGTTTTTTACCCTAAAACCAATGGATAAAGTTCAATCCTCATTATATATGAGGTTAGCTTGATGACAAAACACGATGACAAACCTATGGGGAAAAGAGGAACTACCGGAAATGAATATACTTGGTCTTAAGAAGTGTATATTCACACGAGGATGAAAGGAACTACTAATCACTTAAGTAGTAACTCGTGAGTCCTTTGTCACCCAAAGGTTGATGTTAGCCTTTAGCATTTGGATGAGCATTTTAACATATGTTGTTAAAAGACTTGAATATGATGTTTCGGATATGACATTTAACAATTGCGATCGCAAGTTAAACTTACTTGAATATTTCGGATGAAATATTGAAGTTGTCAAACCTACTTCGAGTTCTACTAGGTTTGTATCTAACCTCCCCATGACAAAAGGGTGTATTACTTGGAAGAAAGCGTATGATGACCAAGGAATTAGGACAATTTCGCGACTACTTTAACTTATAGATTTTGACACTAGTGTATGACTATATGACGTCTAAGAGTTCATAGTGATAGGCATAACTAATTCATTATGTGTCAAAATCACATAGTGTGGGTGCAAAATTTACAAGCAAATCATGTAAAATGCACATAAGGAATAAATGTAAACCTCATGCAAAACATGATAATCATTTAGCATTTAAGAGCATGAAGACATTCAATCATATCTTACGAGAACATGTTATCATTTTGAAACACATATGTGGGATGCAAGTAATCTAGGTTCGCTAAGGAGGATCCTAATTACTACTTGTTCAAAATGAAATCCTAATGGGAGATAAAGTTCACCGATGTAAACTATCTTTAGTCAAATGTAAGAATGAAAAATTTTCAAGTTAAAGAATGAGTATGAGACTATCACTAGTGGTGCTTAATTCAGGCTAAACACGACCATTTTTACGGGTTATACCACGAACCCAACTTCTCTCCTGGAAGCAATTCAATTGTTAGGTCAAATTAAATTTCTAGTGCAATAGGTTCTTGATGAACTCAAATAAGTACATTTTATTATCATCATTTATCCTATTTATTTGACTTGTTTTATTATATTATCTATGAGAATCGATACATTAATGTTTACTTTAGTAATTCTCAGGTAAAAACAAGCATTATGTGAAACTTGGCGATTTTGGACTAATTATGGAGCAAAACAAGCAAGATGTCAAAAGCCTACTGAAATCCAGAAGATCAAGCTCGTTCTACTCCAGATACGCCGCAATATACTTCTAACATACGGCGTATCACTATCAAGATTTCACAAGTTACAATCCAAGTACATGCGCCGCATACAAAGATCAAGATACGCCGCATCTGAAGACGGTGTACGAATATTCCTGAATATATTAATCTTGGACCCCACGCGAAGTTAAGTCAATGCGCCGCATCTATCAACTAGATGCGCCGCATCGATCCCTCAGGCAGAAACTATAAATACCCCAAGGTCAGACGAATTTAGAAGTCTTGGACACATACGAAGAAGAATATACAGAAACCCTAGAGCCGAATTCAGACGACCAAGCAGCACAAGACACACTCAAACGAAGATACAAGAGCTGTAAGAAGGTCCTGCATGTATTCAATTCATTAAGTAGTTTTGTTTTATTGTATTAGTACACTTTAATTCATCAGGATTGATGGGCTTGTGTCATGTGACTACGGAAGATCATGCACTCCCCTTAATATTGCTTTCCCATTAATTAAAGTTTATATGTTGATGTCTTTGGTGACTTTTATTAGTGCATTGATAACCTCTGTGTCTAGCTGAGCATTGCTTGGGTCGCCATGCCCCTTCCTCGCCTATTTGTTTTAGCGTCTCTTGAATAAATAGGATAGACATAAGTAATCATTAAGGGTTTACTCGCCGATAATATTAGAGCTACTTAATTATCAGGACAGGTCTTCTTATTGTCTCGAGTATCTATCTGTGTACGTGTGTGCTAATCGCTGATT
The DNA here is from genome assembly GCA_021014915.2 of Artemisia tridentata subsp. tridentata. Lineage (NCBI taxonomy): Eukaryota > Viridiplantae > Streptophyta > Magnoliopsida > Asterales > Asteraceae > Artemisia > Artemisia tridentata. The sequence goes on along the minus strand of CP139503.1, from coordinate 23,430,661 downwards.
CGTGCTCATTAGTTTAGTTTTCTATTTAATTATAACCAAACCGTGCCAGTCTCTCAGGCTGAACCCCCTTGCGTTAGATTAGGTTGTATAGCTAACTTAGGATATTAAAATACTGATTAGAATAACTAGATAATACGTTCCACTCTTAGTGATCGACACTCTACTTACCATTATATTCATACTGACCGGGTACACTGCTCGTTAAGTGTGTGTGTTATTGATAAGTCGGCTAAATATAAATTTAAAACTTGAGTAGGCATTAATACTGCTAAACCGGAACGACACACGTGCGCATCAGTTCTCCAGTAGTCATTCTCATGTTAGAAAAATTAAAATTCCTATATTTTCCTATCGAAGTGTATCAAAGATGATATTAGATTATTTCGCTAATACATGGCCTAGTATGACTTAACTAACCATATTTTAAAAGTCGGTGAAAAGGAAGACATTTCTTACACAATATCCTAACAAAGGCAAACACGTTTCAATTTTGTGTTTTAGATTTAGTGATTATTTGGTTTAGATGGTGCATTTTAAGATCTCATGGATGACATTTTTGTTTGTTGAGTCGTTACATGTTATTTTAACACGATTTGATTTTCTAGAGTCAAGAGATGCCTTAATGTGATACAATGTAGAATCTACTACATCGAGAGTGTTTCAAGAATGCTCTTTTGCATATCTTGAGAAAAGAATCTAGTAAAGGTTACTTACCTCAATAGATCTTGTGAGTATTATATGATGTATGATTGAAATGAGACATATTGTATCTTTCAACAAATATACTTTTCTAAGAGGAAACTTATCACTCTTACGAATGCTTAGTAAAACAAGTATTTTAGTGTATGACCAATTTTACTTGTTTATGCAATGACACATGTTGTATTGGGTTATTATTCAAATCTAATATCCTATATTTGTTAACAAGATGCAATGTATTCTCTTGTAACACAACCATTCATGTTACAGAGGGAATGAGATGCATATGATATAAATTATCCTTTGTCAATCTTTTGATAAGAGAAATACATGTGATTTTCTTGAAGATTGATGTCGTACATAATAGTTAATAACACATTATGTGTGACACTTTTACTTGACATGTGATTTTGAGTGTTGAGTCGTTCATGAGCAAAGTTTACATATGTTGTTTGTTTGCTCGTGTTTGGTTTTTTGGAAATGACACATTTACTAATTGCATTGCAATGGAAATTACTTGTATATATCGGATGAAACATCCAAGTTGTCAATCCTACTTAGTTGTACATTTTATGCATCTTTTAAACATATTAATTTAATGTTTGGAACACAACCATTGGACAAGAAGACTCAATATGGCATCTTCAACACAAGTATGAGTTATGATCCGATGCATATTATTTTCGTCTTGAGAGGAAGTCATTATTTTCATAACAACCAAGTGTGATTGAGTATGTAGATTCAAGATAATATATTTCGTTATATTTTGATGTTATCTTATAGCTAGACAAATAATGACTCAAATTTCATGTCCATACTCGAAAACTTGTCAATTAGATTCGATGATGATATCAATCATAATTTGAATAATGAATTGATATGTACTCGAAATCTTTCTTGACCCTCACGATCACTCCTTTTAAAAAGAAAATAAAAATTTAAGGAATTTGTTCCATTTATTCTAGTACTAGTTGTATGTGTGAGGTTAATGACATATTAACTTATTACTTCGATATTGTCATTTATTTTTATTTGCGAAAAACTATTTATATTATTAAGTATAATATTCTTAGTTTTCGACATATCATGAGTATAAAAATAATTATCTTAACCATTTTTATACAACATACGTAAAATACTAAATGTTTAAAACATTTTGTGTGTGTGTTTGATCAATGCAAGTTTAATACATTTTCTTTTACTTAAATACTAATGTATTAATATGATCTTTTATCTTGTTTAGACAACCCATGATCAAGCAAGACAAAAGGATGTAATGTTTTAGAGATCATGTTATGGATTTAATGAAAGTGTTAAATATTTTGAAGTGATATATTTTATACACTTAAACCTTTGGAAAAATAATTGTGTAAGTCAATATCTTTCGACGCACATGATCAACCAACTTAGTTTACATTCCTAAGAAGGTTACTAAAGCATCTTAAAACTTGCAAGATGTCGAAAACACATATGCAAGAAAACTGGTCTATGCCTATATGCAATGCAAAATAAATTAAGCAACTTAGTGCAAGAAGTCTAGTCTAAGTCCTATTGACGCGCATAAACAAAAAAACTAATAATCAACACACATTAACAAGGCATGTAAAACGCTTGTGATTATAGATATAATTAGCTCAACTAAAGATAACTATAAGCCCTCAAAAAATATTAACTAACAGTACTAGGACACAAAGGAAAACAAATAACCATTTAGCGTAACACACACAAATACTTATCGTCATTTTGTGTATTAAGTATATCAATGTATACCTAGCTTGACTTTATTTATTTTCTTTCAAATGAATTTGTTTCCTCCCCATTTTAAAGATTTTTACCAAGTTACTTTGAAAATACATCAATGTTCAAAAGTTGAAACGCCCTTTTTCATTTTGGCCAAAAATTTGCACAAACGGCAAAATTAAAAGGATCTTTCGTTATAAATCAAGGAATCTAATATATTTCCACTTAGAAACAATACATAAAGATAATTTTTAAATGAAAATAGACTCAATTACGTTTAAAACTATAGATGGCACAACTCCTATGGACTTACGGTTGATTTTATACGAATTTATGAAAATGACCCAATTCTGAAAACAGACAGACACATGCGAGGTACCTTTAAGTACCCCACGACACCGTTAAATATAACGGTACCGTCCTATATTTAGTGGTACCGTCCACTGTTGTTACAGTTCTGTCTCAGACTGAATTTTTGTTTCGACGTAACGAAGAGATGTAAAACTTCGTAAACCAGATACCGAACATGTAGAATATGTTAAGTAACATTTCCATGTTTAGGACTACGAAAAACATTTACAAACATATATTTACTATAAAACAAAGAGTTGTCTCAAACGATCCTTTCAAAACTGCATCACTTTACGACTCGTTCAAAAGACATGACTGGACACTTACAAACTCTTTTCTTTTATTTGTTTAAGAGAACTTTCAAGCTAGTATGACAAAGTATACTTAACAACAACACTTTTAAGTATTAAGCACGTAAATACTTTTCATATTATATTCCCCTTCATGGGTAATTTGATACATGGATCGTACTCAATTTTGAAAACCATTTGTTTTAAAAATTTGAGCGACGTGGCTCTGGTACCAATTGTGGAAACCGTAGAGGGGGGGGGGGGGTGAATATGTTTTCATTTAAAAACTTAAATCTTTTGTATCAAATGACCAATCAAGTTTAACATAATATGAGAAGTGTCCACAAAAAGTCTTGTGACAACTAGTGATAGTGGAATTCCATAAGTGAATCATATTACCATAACACAAACATAGACACAACATAACTACCACAAAATATGTAGCAACCCGTAGAAATCCCTAGTCATTAGTAAACATTAATCTATTATTAACACATCATTACTGTTCACTTAACCATTTTTACGAGCAAAATTTAAAATTTTTTGTTTATTACATTTCTATTCAAAAACGTTATTACGTGATACACGATACTTTGAAACGAGCTCACACGCGCACCACGAAAGTCCATTACACAAATAAACACCAAACGGATCCTTATTTCTTATCTTGGCCTGTTACTATTCAAGCCCATATAAAATTTCAGCCCAATTATTGTTTCTCTCTTATACTACTCAATCCAACTTGCCTTTACTTAGCCTATCTTACTCTAAATTTCGACATACAAGCTACACCTTATATTACATGTTTCGAATCCTCATACTTCAACAAATCAGGGATGGCAAACCTTCTCTTCTAGTTTGAGCATTTGAATCATATACGAGACCAAGAGCTAGCCTTATTTGACCCATTATATAACACATTCAAATTTTCTCTACTTCGACATAAAATAATATTTTTCCTATGAGATTCATATTGTACTTAGCTTAAATAATTTCAAAAACCCCTACACCCCTTTCTTATACTCTTTTGGTCAAGTCGAAATGTTGTTTGGACCTTATATGTGTTGACTATATTTTGTACATGACACTCGACACCCTTGCTTGTTCATGAACCGAACCACAAACCCTCACACCACTTGGACACAAACACTCAAGTCCTATCTAGTTATATTCCCCCTCCTTGTCCCCTTGTCTCCTCAACTTGCCATAAAATACAATACATTCGATACATGCATTCATATATATACGTATAACCTTGCACACTTCCTTTCATTCACACACCCAATTATTTTCTAAAGTCATTTCCTCCTAATCAGTCTAGTCGAAGGGTATAAAGCCAAAGTTCTAGTTGCTCGAACCATTTTTCCAAACATAAAAAGGGTTGATCTCGATTCTTTTGATATAGTCCTATCGAGTTCATGCAATAACTCGTCATATCTTGTCCATCCTAACGTGAAACACACCACCTTTAAGGTGTGGTAAGTCCATTCGAACACTTTCCCATTCATTTCTAAGTATTTCAACATCTCATGCATAGTTCATGTTTTTCTTTCGAACGTATTTACTTTTTATTGATTCATACACTTTCTTTTTATTTATTTTTACGTATTATACATTGACCTCCTTCATGGATGGCTAGATATACAATATACACAATCATTCGACACTTACATATTCATTTTATTGCTTTACGAACCTCATTTTGATCATATGTCGAATCGTATAAATCATATCAATATATATGTCATTTTCTATATTTTTGGACCATGTAATATCGACTAAGAAACGACCTTGTTAAATCGAATTCATGTACACATCATATTGTTTTTATTGCTCATCTCGATTCTTCATAAGCTCATTAAATAAGTTGTTGTTATAAACTTTCATTGATAAGCTCATATAAGCCCTTTTTAAAGCCTCAACTAATCGCTACTCGAAACAGTTTTAACTTAATAAATATATATCGATTGGGCTTAAAAGCCAAATAAGCACTGGTGATAAGCAGTTGCAATAAGCACTTTGATTATGTTTTTAGACCAATAAAATTAGCCCAAATCCAGGCCCAAACTCCTTTGAAACCCCTCGCATCATAAACTCTTAATGGGCTTTGATTTATCTCGCTAAAAGCCCAATAATCTAAAAATAAGCACTTTTACTGAATAAGCAGTTTTTATGAACTTAAATAAGCTTTATAAGAATGTTAAAACTCTCGGAAATCATTTCACACTATTTTTGTGATTTTTGGACTAGTTTTGCAAAACATATTTACTATTAGGGTTAAAATTGTAACTTCTGGAAAAATTATGTATAAACTGTCAAAACAGTAACTTATGGGTATAAAAGGATAAAACAATAACTAGAAGCCATAAAATGACATATTGGAACATTTTGGACTAAATATATAAATATTAATTAACCGAGGACTAAGGGTGCAAATATTTCACCGTTAGGGTTAAAAGTGTAAATTTTGTATAAATTCAAGGATCAACAAGTAACTTAATTCTATAAACATTTACATAAATTATGTTATGCATTTCTATTGTATAAATGTCCTTTTTACATATCGTACGATTCATTTAAATAACATTACGTTTATATTTACTTAACGTAATTTTAACGAATAAGCATTTTAAGCATATCATTCATTCACATCACAATCCAATCCGTTATCCGATATTCTTTCACAATCATTATTCACAGCATGTCAATCTTAAACCATCGAAATCTCAGACTTCCCTTTTATTCAGGTCGCGTGTTGGAGCCGTTCCCGTGATACTTTTGACATAACATTACTTTGACCTTACAGCTAAGGTGAGTCATAGCCCCACTCTTATTCTTTAATATTTATTTTAAACTACTTGGGGGGAGATACATACTTCGAAATACTTTACTCTTTTATCAAATACATGATTTGCATTGGTATGCAATTACCCAAAACATTTATGATACGATTACGCTTTTATACTTTCTAGATACGATGTGTAGTCTTATTACGTTATATGCTTTTACGTGTTAATCTATTCATACGCATACTATTCATTGTCATTGGAGAGGTATTGATAGTACTATTATGGGATGATGCCCCCACCCTTGTGTCCAGGATTCGTGACCTTATGTGACACGTACTATTTGGGAAGGTGGTTCCCCGCCCTTGGGTCCAAAATGACGCGACCTTGGGTGAATATAATCCGAAATCTATATACTCATACTTTAGCAGTGGATTGTAAACACACAGGTTACACGCCTTGTATGGGCGGGGCTTGTGACTGAGTGGATTTACAAGGCCTTTGCTGTAAAATCTTTGTTCAAATGCTTTACAGTTAAACTAAACTCTATGAACTCACCAACCGTTGGTTGACACTTTTTAGCATGTTTATCTCAGGTTAATAAGGCGATAGTGGATGCATGGATCTTAGAGTCATTGCATACTTCGGGGACTCATATATTATCTTTATCATTCGATATACTTTGAAAACATATATGTAACTTTATACTTTGAATCTCTTGTTTAACTCTGATTTTAATAATTCGAATGATAATATTTCAAAACGTCTCATTTAGAGGTCGTTTTCTATACCTTGATCTATATTATGAAGTAATACCCCCTTGACACTACTGTTCCGCTACGGAAATTTGGGGGTGTTACAGATTGGTATCAGAGACTTGGTTATAGAGAACTAGGTTGCATTTAGGTGCCTAGACTATAACTACTATATACATTGAGACTCTCATCCCTATCGACTTGCGTACGTAGAACTTTTTCCGTTATTATCAACGTTGTTAGATGTTATAGTATTTATACTGATAGGGAAAATCTCACAATTTGGTCGAGTCATCAAAAGTGTGGAGCTCAGTGATAACTGGCTATTTAACTTAATCTTGTGACAGTTCTTGTTTGATGAGACATGAGATTAAGTTAAATAAAGGTTATCACTTAGCCGCAGAAATTTGATGAATTTGCTCGAGGATTTTCTGAGAGATAATCACCCTACTCTTTCACCATTTAAGTAACGTCGAGATATGTGTGCTTGGTGATATGTACGCGTGTCAAAGGAGGCAATTATAATTATGGTGGCCAACATAATTATAAATGCATCACAACTCACGTGGACATATGTAACCATGCGTACGTTAATCGACATTAACACCCTTTAGGATAACAGCTAGTGACGGGTGTTAATACAAATATCGTCCTAGAAACGTTATTTATATTTTACGATCTTTGCTTTATTTTGTTAATGACAATTATAAGGTTTATCTTTAGCAAAGCATAAGTATATGTTAAAGTCTTTTACATTTTAGTAACAAGCCTTTTAAAACACATTTACATATCACACGATCACTAGGAATTACACATTACATACATATATACATTTACATGTTTATTTTTATTTCTTAAAAATGGAAATACACATGACATCATGGCATGCATCATTTACATATCTTAGTTGACTTTACAATATATTTTGGAAAGATCTTGAAGCTAAAGAGTTGACTTTGGAAGATCTTGACAAGACTTGACAATATATGGAAAGATTTGGAAATCCCTTAGCTGGCTTGTCCCTGCGGAAGCAAACCAGTACAAGGGCGGAACCAATTTTTTGGGTCCGCCAAATCCTTGGTTTGTCTGCTCAGTTTTGCCTATAAATAGCAAGCTGATCATTCAAGCACAATCATCACTCATATAGCTTAAATTATACACTCATTCATTTGTACATTACT